>CM046066.1:19442780-19983513 GCA_025215515.1 Schistosoma japonicum
CATTCGACATTTGGAAATGATGAGGCATTTTATTCACTCCTATCTATCGATTTTCTTTGACTTTAACAATCTTCCCTAACCTACTACTACAGTTAGTATTGTAACAGTCGAACGACAGCTTAGAACAAAATTGGATTGTATTGATTTTCCTAGTTTCGGCTAGATGAAAAAAAATTTTCTGTGGAACCAATCAATACACAATGTATGTGTATATCCGATTGTTTACTTGACATTCTATTAACATGACCGTGTAGGTAGCCACCTGTGCACAGCAGTTTTCACGAACGTGATGCGCGAACAAACATACTAACAAGGCTGATTTTCAGCATGAGTATGATGAGAAATAATTTATTTGAGTTTCTGAAAACCGAACTTACAAATAACTTCAACGTATATAAATAAAGAATACACTATGCTATTCATAATTAGGTATAAAATTATATATATATATATATATATATATATATATATATATATATATATATGGGGCACGAGTGTAATTGTGTATAAGAGGTACTAGACGTTGCTACATCAGTGGTAATGTAAACAGCGAGATTTATGAACGCAATACTGAATAAGACATAAGGAAACAACTAATTTAGTTGGTGTGTATGAAAAAAATATGAAGTGGAATAATGGTTGCTTTAGATAGTCAGAGAATCGACTGATAGTTTACATACTAATTCAATAATAGAAATATTTTGATCAGTACTAAAAGACTAGAAAAATAATCATATTTGTCACTATTTAATGATCAATCGCAGTAAATATCTTCACTCTACTGTAGGTCAGTAGCAACCCGAATAGCTAGGTGATTAAGAATTACAATCGCAAAAGGGGGATCAGTTCCCTCAAGATTTTAGATACGCCTTGCCGATAAGTGCTAACTAGCACGATACCTGAACCCGTAATTTCGTGTTGATCACCTTCAAACCACCATATTAATTCAAAGGGAGCACATCGAATGAGAACGTTATCAGAAATCTGTAACAATAGTAAAATATACCCGAAGTTAATCGTAACTATTGTTTTCAATTCTTTATATTTTAACATCTATTTATAGTAAATAGCTTTGTACGCTCCTAAAATAATCAAAAAGTCTAAATTAAAGACATTTTTCCGAATGTAATATCAACGAAAATCGATTGACACGTATCTACTATTAATGAGTTTTTATTGTACAACGAGAAAACAATTAATCACCTCGTGGGACAATAGTCAAAAGTTGCATACATTAGCATGTTATATCTAGATATGCTTTCTAGCTGACTATATTCATGTGGTTAGAAAGTAGTTGGTGAGTAATTAATGATTTCTATTAAAAAAAAATCGTATTCGGTGTTAAAGATATAACCAAGGAGGAATATACACATGACATTGAACATACTCGTGTTTCAGTTCCATTAACTTTTTCAACTCTAAATCTGAGAAGTTATCTTCACACACTGATGAATTTAACTTAGATAATTCAGAGTATTTTGAATAAGAACACCTTTTATTCGTTGGAATTGCTTTTGATTTGGGATGCAAACATCTTGCAGAATCTAGACAACTATTGGAAGCACTTGGAATTATTTTCGATAAAGGAGTTATACACTTCTCCAACAGTTGATCGATACGATCGATCGTTTTGACCAGTAAGGATTCCAAATGTGAATGTTTTCCACATACATTATTAAATGAATCATTTTTTAATACACTTTTATTGTAATCGTTTACTTGACTTGTGTTCATAGGTTCAATAATATTCTGGCTACTCGATGTGATTAACTGAACTAAATCAGCCAAAGCTTCAGCTTCAGAATGCGCGCGAATATAGACAGATCTGTTACAAAGAGAGTTAAGTAAAATAAAAATTGATACAGCCTAATTTATTATAGACTGAAATTCCAAATACAGATGAGTAAAGTAAACCACAAGATTAAGTAGTGAAACTGAATTTTCGTGTGAGCTGTATTGTTCAACATCAGCAAGATTGCACAATCTAAATAAACAAACTTTTATGAATGGGTTTCGAATACAATGGAATTTAATAGCAGTTATATATTTACACAGCTTCTGTTTCCTATTAATTTTGTTAGTACAATTACCAATTACTAACTAATTTCTAGAAGACATCCGTTCTCATAGAAATCCCTGTCGAATCACTAAGTGAAAGCAAAAAGTCAATACTGTTACATGCAGTGTAAATGTTTCTCAATATCTCATCACATAATAAAAAGGTAGTTAATTTCGTAATCCATTAATGATGATCAGACAATTAAGAAGAATGTGTCCAAAATAAAGAATAATACAAGACAAGTAGCTTTTTCGTTATTACTACATAATCATCATAACAAATACTGAGCATTCGTTAGACAACATGAATCCAGACTAAGCGAAATTACAACACATACAATCGTCAATTATTGATTCCAATACAATCTTGAAAATAATTTCTGTTAACTAGATCAGTCTGTCTGGATATATATATATTCAATTAAATTGGTCTGACAGTAGTGCATAAAAATAATAACTAGCCCTATTTGGCATAAGGCAACAGTCATAATTTCAAAATATTCTTAAGCCATGGATAGAGGATGAGTTTTTTTGACAGAAAAGAATAAGAAGTGATAGTAGTTTAATGACTACATCTTTAATCAATCCCTCTTATTTGTATCTAAGGCACGTTTTAAAGCCGTTTTATGTGGAGAGTTACTTTGTATTAATTTTCTGTTAAGCATATATCTTGTATAAAACGTTTAGCTCTTTGAGAGTTAGCACAAAATCTTGAACATCGTCATGTTATCAGGATGCAATAAGTAGCAGCCTTGTATCTAATATATTACCTAACCTTTCTAAAACGCATATACAATGTACAGATTTTTGAGTTTGATTTAGAGTCACATTCTAAGCATGAAGTTATGTGATGCTAATCTGCTCCTTAAATTGAAGTACGTAGGGTGGAGTTCAGCCTTGTGATCCCGTAATCAAAATCGAAAGCTCAAACCATAAAGACACTACTCTATAGTTGCCAATGTGGTTGTTCTAATGACTATATGTCTATAAATGTGTATGACAAATGTTGCAATACATAAACAAAACATTTACAGCCTAATAATTTTATGATACAGAACATTCACAATTACCAAACAATTCTGTCGGTCAGCTATTAACATAGTAGAACCTAGTATATATGCCCACAGGTTCAAGTCGCCAAATCACATTAGCACGACGAGATCAAATTTATAAGAATAACACGACAATATAATACAAAAATGAAGGATAAAGTAAAGGTGTGTATGAAAGAGTAATAGAACTGAAGATCTAGATGAAGATAAAGAGTGAATCAAATAATTTTTGCAGATAGTTCTCCTATCATACGTGGAGATCATACTAATAAGGTGTTGTTGTAGAATGCTTATGAACTAATAAAGAAATTAATGATCAAAAAATCATACGAAAGAGAATATTCTCATTTTAGAGATATTAAATGTACCAACTACGTGCTTAACTGTTCGCTACAAAGCGTATTTAGATTGGACGTTTACTAATCACAATATTACACTGATGGTGATAAATGTAATTTAAACTGTCATAAACTATGCGATGAACTTTGTGATATGAAAAGGAATATGGTCTTTAAAGTCATCAGAAGCAACGATACAGCTATTTAAATACGTAAGATGTTTAACACTAAGCCATTAATGGAAACAGCATGATTCTATGTTGCTGATGAAGCTGACAATATTGTTCCCTCTGTTTGTTTTACTATTCACTACTTATGACTTTCATTCTTCAACTCCTGTAAATTGTTTCAGTGAAAATAAGATGTGTTGCAACTTTAGATGACAAAATACTAAAGTAATTAATCTGCCTTTTTTAATGTTACTTTCAAAGGAGTTTATGAAGCTGATAGCTAGAAATAGGTAATAGTTATTACCTAATATGTTGGTTCATTTGATGTACCTCCCCCCCTCCTAAAATAAAACAGTAAATAATGTAAACACTGTATACTACATGTTTACATTTTATAAGTTATGGTAAACGGTTACTGATGACAATTTGTTCATATTTTGGTTCCATATATAATAAGATAAATGGCAATAAAAATGATCCACTGCGCATTTATCACCTGGGTAGTTCTGAGTGGAACATCAAGTGACGCGAACTGGAGTTCTAACATCTCCTCCGAAAGCAGGAAAACGAGGTTCACTAAATCGGACTACTGACTTCACAACTAGCAAAAAAATGCTTGGATGACGGGTGAAATGTCTACCTATTAATCTTCTATACATATGGTGTAATAACAATAATCGAAATAATGATAATTTACTCACCTTAAGTAGTTTAGTCGTTTTTCAAGTGCACAAGCAAAATTATTAGTTTCACTTAAAATATCTGTAGTTGGTACATTTACAGGCACTTTACTTGAAGTTTTATCAGTAGCGTCCGATGATAAACTAGCTGACAAGAGTGAAGTTAATTCATCCAACGAACCATCATGTACTTTATTTTCATCCATTTTCGCGTTATCTTTAAAATTGTCCTCATCCCAAGCAAGTATACTGCTTGTACCAACGGAATCGCAACTATTACTGATTTTTTTATTAGATATCTGATTCTTCAAAGATTTCCGAGAAATACAAGAATTACTATACTCTATAGAATAGTTAGCAATATCATGAGTTGCGCTTCGTGAATCTGGAAAAGTGTGTAGTTCAAGAAGACTAGAAGGAGCTGATGTATTAGAGTGACAAGGAATTGTTTGTGTAACTGTAAGACTGCGACCACGACCACTACTTGAACTTTCATGTTTATCACTTACTGATTTGTGAATTAATTCCGTAGAGGAGGAGGCACTCATATTATTTATGTTGGGTGAGGGTGTAGAAAGACGTACTTTATGTTCATGTGTTGATGGCTTTATACGTGATGAAGAGACTGAAGACTGGCCATTCAAGGGACTAGGATCAACAGATACAACCTGATTACGAGACAAAAGAAAACAATTATTAGACGAAAGAGACATCTATGCATTAAAAAAAAATAGACAAGCGATTGTATGGGACATATACTGCTGCTTATTTTCTGCAACCTTGGTGGTTTTAGGTCCCAATATTTAGCAGCGAAACATTGTATTTCATGCACTTACCTACAAACTAATTTGCAAGTATTCTTTAATTGATATGTATCTGAGCTCTACGTATTATACTATGAGAATTCATCTACTTTCCCGAAGGTGAAATGACGATGTCAATCTTCTATCTCTCCGATATTCGCATACGTATTATGTAAGTAAATAACCTTATGAATGACTGAAAAGAAACCCTACATTAATTTGTGATGACAGTATGAACAATAAAGATAGAATAAGTTTAACAAATTTTCAGTCAAATTGTTAGTGATAATCTCGGTAACAGTATTTTGATGTATTGAGGCTAAGATATAGGGTATTGTTGGCACGAAACGGTCCTGATTAAAGCATGCTGCACGCTGGTTGGTCAGTTCTCAATTAATCAAAGCTAACGAACAATCGCGAAAGTGCTAGAACAGTTCAATGAGAATTCAACATAAACTCTTATGTAGTCCTTTACTTAGTTATTTTTTCTATTTCTGAGTATATTTGCTACCTGCTTAAGTCATGTTCTGATTTGGGATCAAATCGTTGAAGTTGTTGAATCGTAGAATACTAGACAGTAGACGCAATAGTGACTTCCTAACAGATACAATAACTAAAAATGGACTTCAAACCAAACCGGACTTTTGGTTTTGTGGCTCAAAAGGCAGAATATCAGTCACATTAAACACTGAACATATTTTGTTTATATTCATGTTTCCACCTCGTATGTAAAGGAGATTGTTGAGGCTGCGCTTCACGAAACAGTTTGAGAAGTACGGAACATAGATAAATTAGTTAACTTTAGCAACAAGTATGTTGAGCACAATCTTTTGCCTAAACTACTAATTAGAATAGTCTCAACATTACCATGTTATAAAAGTTACTACACTTAAGTTCAGAGATCTACTGATAGATAGAACGCTTAATTTAAAAAAAAGGGTAACTTACAGAATTTACACCATTGAATAATTCTTTATTTGATAAATGCACTGACGGAGAGCCAGAATTTTTTAATTTTCTGGATCCATCTACTAGTGAACTAGGCGCAAATTGTTGCATATTTGCGGAATTCTCTAAACTATGTGCAACAATTGCATCGGAAGAACTTGAGCTATAACAAAAAACAAGAGAAATTATAATAATGTCTATATAAAAAGCAAAGATTCAAAACAGACAACAACTTAATAAATGCTGAGTTTATGGACGCACACATTTACATACAGACAAACTGGATCATAAGAAAATGATGATTGGTTCGCAGTAGATATAAAAAGTTACAATAGTCATTTACTTTATCAACGTAGACAAAATTGCATTTTCCTGGTTTAGATGTAATGTATCAAATTCCAACAAGTAGAAATTAGCCAATCAGAATTTAGGGTAGAATGACCAATGATATTTAACCTACATTGAACAGATAACCATTCATGCGCAACGTAAAACTCAATGAGTATACGGATGAGTCCAGGTTATCATAGCATATTAGCACGACGATATCAAATTTACAAGATTAATAAAACAGTATAGTTCAAAAGGAAGAAATGGAATAAACGAAAGTACGAAGGAATAATGGAACTTAGGATCTAGCAGAACATAAAGAGTGAATATATTTGTGCCGTGACCGATTTTGAGCCATGTCACTCAGCGTCTCCAACCAGGTAGTCCGCATCTACCAACATGGCTTAGACCAGCAGTCAAAGATTTCATAGACTAATGCCATATCTTAGTTTGGACAAGTATCTATAAACAACGATGAGAATTTTATCTTCATCGATTGTATTTATACAGAAAATAATTTGCATGCTTTAATTTAAACACTATTGGATGCAATCAGTATTTGAATAAAGCCTACATGATAAAAACTATGAATGGGAATTCGTCTCAGATGAGCGACGATCATTTGTTTATATAAAAAATTTCCGTACAGTGAAATCAATACACACATTTGATAAAAAAAAGGGCACGTCATGAGGAGTTCTCCTTCACTACTTATTCTGATATGCATGAGTGACTTCAACTAAGCATATATGTAGAACAAGTGGGAATGAAAAGGCATTGAGGAGTCTTTTCCTATAACTAGCTAGTGAACTTTAATTCAAACGAATAAAGGAACTAGGAAGAAATAACTGCGATCTTTTTGATTAACTAAGTTGGAAGTAAAGATAAACGCTCCATTTATGGAAACAAATGATAGCTATATTTTGTAAACGTATTGATGCCAGGAATTTCTAAACCGATGAGTACCAAATCAATGGTTTAATGATAACATAATCTATCTGCTTATGTGCATGTTAGAAAGTGACGAATTACGAACAGCCTTGATTCTACGTAAACAAATGTTTCCTATTAAGAACAGAAATAATTCAATATACTTTTCAGACTTTGAATAAATTCGAGAATAACATGACACATGAAAATAGTATTGGTTGAACCAGACGATATAAGACTGGTTATGACAACACACTGGAATATTTTCTGATTATCATACTGTCGGTAGACATTAATGTAGCAGATATAAACAAATTCTTATGCATACGTTACCACAAAAATGGATTATTGACTTGATTTATATTCTGATTTAACTTCAAATTGAACAACTGGATAGTCTTAATATTAACCATAAATGAAGTCTAAAACTTATTCTATTGAATCGTAATTAATAGACACGGTTTGGAGCTTCTAATATTGTAGAGTAGATAATCTACCCTAGAAGATAATATTAACACTATTCACCTATATACTATGTATCCAATTTTATTGCAAACAAAATGAAAATAGATGACAGAAATTGGCAAATGTGAGAAAATCAAGAATAATGGAATAAAATAACGATAAACACCACGGTAGGAAACTAAGAAAACTAAAAAAGATAAAATAAGGAATAACAACTTGTCTAAAATATAGAGGAAGATTTACGTTTAGGAGATTAGGACCGAAAAGATCAATCAAAGATTAGTAAAGCACGAAAAACACAAGTTAAAATTTCCACCTCACTAAAGGTTATTGGGACAGTTACTAAGGGCTAGATATTTGCACACATTTTAGTAGCATTATTGTAGAACTCCAATAAACATAATTTATTCTTTAATTAGACTAAATAATCGTGGTTCGTTGAGACACTAGGAAAATAAACAGGAAAATTAAGGATGCAAGGATTATGGTCAGTTCGAAGTTTTAAAATCTGGTAAATGATATCAATCAGATTAATACAATTTTAACTACACTGGTGCTCCACTACTAACATCCTGAATAAAAAGACTCTTAGGAGATTTATTTGTGATGATACTTGGGAAACGTACAAAATCCGAAGCTAACTTACTGGGCAATTTCTAGATATGCATTCATTGCATTTGGTGTTGCTGGGGGAGAAGCGTCTGTATGCACTTCCAAGAAACTGGGAAGACATGAGGTAACAGGATAACTCAACTTCACGTAATCGGAATGGATTGCTGGTAAATTTGATTTTTGCATTAATGAATTGACATTATCACCAGATGGATAAGGGTTTCTAGTTTGAAGCGATGCCGGAGTCCGTTTCATTGGTGTGCTCTGTTCTACAAACCGATCGGATTGGTGAAAAGATGTCGAAAACATAGGTGCACAATTCACACTATGACGTGGTAATTCAGGAGACGTAGACAACTGGAATTCTAAAAGATTGACAATAATCAGACGATGAATATAAGAAATATATGAGTACTACTTACTTATGAAAGTATAGTGCACTTAAGATACACGGAATTCAAAAATAACTCTGTAAGCATATACACGATATGCCACATCAGTGGTACAAATGCTAAACCTAAGCTCGTTAACCCCAATTAAAAGACCCTATTCACACGGAAGTTGAGAGACATCAGGCAACGAAATAGCATAGTACCCGGTAACTAAAGTAGATTCATATACATTTCATGTTCTTATAATTCACCACTGACTGGAAATCTGTATTTTTCAACTCTACAAGATGGGTTGTATAGATCCACTAACCTCATTTAGGCTCTAGACATCTAACTTGTCCTTTAACATTGTAAAAATACCCCGCCCCCGTCCAACTTCGCGTAATGAAGGTGATCAAAAAGATTTCCTTGAGACTATGAACGCATGAGAGCATTTCAACGTATCGGGCTGTAAACGGTTGAATGTAGTAGTTAGGAAGAATATCTCTTCTCCATGTTTGCTAAACATGATTCAATAGTTAAGGATGAATGGTGACATTATGTCCGATCCTAACAGTCTTAGTAGAACTGTTTCTATCCGGCGGCTACAAGGTCCAGACTGTGCTGCTACCTTGACGTGGTGGGTGGGCTTGCCTATCGTGATGACTCAATCGGGCAATACCGGCTAGAACAACAACCGACTGAAAATAACTATTGGTGATCCTGATGTACTTTCCATCACAAAATTTATAGGAGAACAAGGGACTATTTTGATAGAAACTGATTTATCGTGACTGCCTTTTTCAAGAGAGATGTATCTTTTATCAGACGCTATTCACGTTCATTTAATAACTAATTATATGACTCTTCCATCTTATATTTCTCTATAAGATTAACGTTACGTTTAGTAGATGTAAATTAACTTGAACAGGGATGTAAGAAGGACGTTTGAATTATTAGACATATTGTTTAAACAGACGTATTGAACAAAATGTCATCGTGAGTGATTCAGACTAAACCGAGACAGAAGTCATCCCTACAATGCGTATGACATAATTTAGACTATTTCATTTAAGTGATTATTTCTTCTTAGGTTGAAAGGATTACCAAAGAAACTACAGAATAATGGGATGATTATGAAAGACATAGTTTGTTCAAAAAAAAAAAAACGATATACTACTAGATAATTTGGTCGAAAATAGTTTGCTAACGAGTACAGGTGAACACGAATGTCACACATATTATGTATTTAAGTATTCATCAAAAAACGGACAAATAATGAATACTGAACGCTGTTCTAATCAGATCGCCTACTCTATATACAATCATTTGAACACTGTTTTCAGAAAAAAGACAAATAATAGTGAATGAAGATGACCGACTATTGATACGGTTATGTTAATAGAATGTCAAGTAAACAATCGGATATACACATACATTGTGTATTGATTGGTTCCACAGAAAATTTTTTTTCATCTAGCCGAAACTAGGAAAATCAATACAATCCAATTTTGTTCTAAGCTGTCGTTCGACTGTTACAATACTAACTGTAGTAGTAGGTTAGGGAAGATTGTTAAAGTCAAAGAAAATCGATAGATAGGAGTGAATAAAATGCCTCATCATTTCCAAATGTCGAATGGAAAATAAGAAAAACTAAATTGGGACAATTAAATATCACGTATTAGTTTATATCAATGAATGAACCATATGATTTGTGGATGTACTTTATTTGCGAAATCGAATGTTTGTTCCACTTTTATGGGAAACAACCACTAACCACAGGCTCTAGCTATCCGGCATGTTGCCAAACTGTTTGATAACGTTAAGCCGAGAGTGTCTGAATTCAATTCGAAGTGAATTCCAGTTGTATTCCGAACACTTGATAATGTGCCGGATACTTCAACCATCCGACTAATAAATTCTTATGTTGTCACAAGGATAGTTGTAATTTAGGTTAGGATCACATAGTAACCTGCCATGTCAGATAAGTCAGATGAATACAGGGAAATCTAAAGGCAGCAAATTCAATGTCCGAGAGTAAAGTCGTGTTGCAGACTGTACAGGGGTGTAACAGTAATGCAGTGTTTCACTCATACAACCAGCACTGAAAAGATGTTGCCTTTCTACAATGGAACGATGGGTATAGAAAAGGTTAGCTCTGAAAATGCTTGCACTGCACAACGGATCTGCATCCCCAGGAGCAAGAACCTGAGAACTACGTAGCTAATACAATAGTAACTACTTATAAAGTAGCAATGTGTAGCCACACCTGTTTATTTTCTGGGCACTGCAGTCACTCCATAAAGGCCAAGACTAATACAGTTTTGCTTTTAGGAGCCTAAAAACAACCTTTCTACGTTGAGCAACTAAGTGATAACTGTGTTTATACCTCTGACAACACCCAATATAATCGTGTTCGAAATCGAACTCTCATTCACCAATATTCCCTCCACTTACACCGCCAATCCTTAACTCCTGTAATCAGATTATTTCTGACGTCACCAATGTATGCTGAGACCGCGCTCCAAACTACACATTACATTTAATTTACGAACCCTACTATAAATCAAACAGCAAACCTCACCAAGTGAAATTCCAAAATCTAGTGTTAGTGATGTACGCTGTGCCGTTGAAACATGTGTACAGGGTGCTAGTAATCATTCTCTTGACCGCGCTTAGCTAATTTGGAGAGTAGTTGTGATGTACTCCCCCGTTTATATGATGACTCTATAGCAACTCCTCGCAATCTAGCCAGTGTAAGTACAGCATTAAGTATGAGGGCAGAACAAACACTTAAAACGATGAGCTGAATACAAAAAAGAACAGCTCAGTTGGCCTCCTGATACTCGCTATTCCGACATGAATGGAAGGTTGATATTAGTTCTTCCGACTCTTGTGGAAATTGGAAAAGTTATAGCAAATCTACAGCAAACAACTCCTATAGCCTTTCCCAAAGCAGATCACCCATAGCATAGTCGAGATATCTATCTCCCGATCAGGTGACGGGTATCCTGCACAAGAATGGCACAATGCAATTGAAGTCAATAAAATTGGGATGAATAAGAGGTTACTTTTTGACAACCTTTAATAAGGAAACCTACCACAAACAGAACTGTTTATTGGTGTAATTGGTATCTAAATGATGATAAGAGTAATAATGGCAATCAACATTACCAAGCTACAAGCAATATCTGTTTCAGAGCTCACAACACTACAAGGTTGACCACTGCAAAGTATGGGTTTGAAACTTGATACAATAATCGACAATTGGATGTCCGAACTATAGAGTAACATAACTTTGATCATTTTGTGTGGTGGCATAGTAAATGGGTTAATGTTTCAAACTTAGCAGCCCTGTATTTACAGATTTCCTGCAACGTGATACAAGGAACTTCATCCTTTTATAAAATTACTGTGTTACTAGACAAACGAAACTTTACTAACTAGTACGCTTTTGAGATATATTTGATACTTATTGAATTGCACGTCTCAAGTATCCGTTATAACAAGTCAAAATAACAGTTCTTAAAATGTAATATAATAAATGTAAAAGATAATTACTAACATGACGGATATTAAGAAGACAAAGAATAAGTGGTGATAATAACTAGTAAAATAATTAGAATAAAAAGGACTGACAACGGCATTACATCAAAGGACCATTATTTTGACTTGTTACATTAAATACTAGAGGAACGTAACAGTTAATTGCGACAGCCTTTTCATATGACGCAACACCTTAGGTGATTATATAAAAAAAACTTTAATTTATCTGCAACTACAAGAAATCTCATCTAAGATGCAACTTTGTTGGACAAGGCAATCGTAAAGTATGATCACGTGGATAAAGGTGATTTGATTATCTCAGTTTAATACCTCTAATTTGAACTAGCTTCTACAATTTTTTTGCATTTATTGCTATGATCAGAGAAATGCAGTATTTTACAACTAACTGATGCATATGTAAACAGAAAGAACAACTACTCTATCTGATACATTGATGCTGACCTGGTATGTGATATTAGTGTTATGTTTTTGTTAGTGTCCTACGGTTCGATTGTACTGGTGTTGAGTTACGTGTCCTTAAAATTTAAAAAAAATGTAGCTGTATCTGAGAAACTCTGCACGCAAGAAAAAAATATTGGTGTGCTAGTTTACACGGTAATGAACTTTAGTAAATAACTATCCTCTTAAAAAATTGTCATTAGACGTTTCATAGACATAATGTCTTCTCTCTTTTGAATAAGAGTTTCACACAACTAAATTTATGGGTCAATGAATTTCCGCCTTTGCAACTAAAGATTTAGTTATTATGGGTTGGATTCAGTATACCAAAATTTTCAGTTCTACTCTATTGCCTTAGCTGGTTTCCATAACTTCAAAAGTATTGCTCAAGTTGAAGAATCTTGGTATAGCGATTTAGCCCACGATCAGTATCAGTAATACGTACGCGACTCTTTGTGGGTGTGAAAACAATATTTTTGAAAACTACCAATTAGACAAGACATCATTGTGGATAATAATATATAAAAACTGCTAAGGATATTCTCTTACTATTTATCAGGACTGAAGTCTTCTGTCACAATCACCTTGTATATTCAGACTTCAAAGAACAACACTCCTATACTCGTTTAATGTTTCTAGCCTTTACTAAGCTTACTAGAAAAAAAGTTACGATCTTTTACAATCCCATTTAGGTAATATGTATTACTAACATTAATAACGAACTTGTGGAAAGAATCGGAAAGCTTCTGAAAGTCTTTTGCCAAGACTCCAGTAAAAAGTATTAAAATTCAACCAAATGTCTTAAGGTTGAACGTCAAAATGAGTATCAACAGTCTAAACCATTAATAGTGGAACTTAGTAACCAAATACTACTAATGGTGCTACACTCGGATTTCAATCAGTATGTCATAAGTTTAAACCATACTAGAGTCAATGTAGTCAGTAGTTAGGGAATACAACTAGCCCTTACGCAGTTACTAACAGCTGGGTATACATACGATAGTAACTGAAGGTCCTTAGTTGTCTTAACTTGTATTATTTATTAAGAATATGAAAAGAACTGACCTATAAGTGTACTTTAGCTTCCCAAAACACACACACGAGAACAATTAAGCAACTTTTTATTCGTGACATCTGCAATTTGCAAATCATAAAAGTGGAAATATTAAAATGAAGTAAATGTCCATTGTTTTGAAGACAACCTTTATTTCCGTTAGTTGAAAAGAATTCTAGCCGATCTTAGTTATGCGTGGAAAACACCATATTTCTACCATACTTGAGTTATCGGCAGAGCAGTCTGTCTTTAGCATATTTTTGGTTATACTGCTTTAAAACAGCAGCCTTGCTATGTATGATTTCAGCTGACTCTAACCATCACAATCCTGTACGAAAATTTGCCATATAAGTAATTTAAAAGTTTATAAAATAGTGGATAAGTGATTTGGAAGACTGAGCACGAAAAGTAGATACATGTCAACTTAACTGAATCAGTCTGTAGATTTAAGTGTGCATGTTTTAATAACATTAGATTAGATGGATAGAAATGCGATTGTTTAATACGTACACGTTCAGGTGTACATTTTTTCGCTGCCCAAATCATAAGGCCAATTACGGTATAAGTAGATTCGAAATCATTGATGAGTGAAAGTTAGTAGTCATCTAATGTAAAATGACAAAATTCAATCATTGTTTGGGCCACAAACTTTATCCCTGACCCAACCGAGAACAATAAAAAAAAACGAAGCTAGATGTTTGATACATAAGCAGATATAACTCACCCATAAATTCTTTATTCTCCGAACTTAGTTTTGAGTCAACAGGTAAGTTACTGGAACAGACGGGCGAGCAGGAATCACTTGTTGGTATGAGCTGCAGACGACTTGTTTCATGACAATAGGCTATAAAGGCAGTTAGAATAACAAGAAAGTCAGATAATGCTCTAGGTTCGCCAGCAATAAGCTCTTCTGCTGTAATATGGTCTAAATCTTCTCCGATTTCTTGAGACAGTTTACGCAAAATAGACTCAAAGTTTTCGACATAATCAGGCCCTATGCAATCTGGGTAAGGCACTAAGAACCGTAAGAAAAATTCATTGGTAACATACATATGTCACTACCAAACAAGACAACTGCCAGGTCGAAGACGAAATTAGGTGTGATTTCTTGAACACTATATATATATGGCTCAATGTTTATTAAAGACAAAGCATTATTAGCTAGCTCAATCAAATTTTCTAAACAGGATAAGAATATGACTTGAACGTGCAGCAAGCATACCTGATCCATTGTCGCATACATTTGCATCCACAAATGTCATTTTAATTTGAAATTGTAAACAAGCTCAGCGCTTATTTACAAGGACGGAGGGCGTGGAAAAGAAAAACAAACTTGTATGTTGCATAAAAATATAAAATTCGGCGTAAAGATTACGTCTGACATTTATTTATTCCTTGTTTAAGAACAAGAAAACATTTTTGTAACTATATTTTGATCATTTTTAATTTTACTCTAGTTAAGTTTAGCCCAGCCAGAGAATAGCACCCAACGAAGTATGTAATATTAGTTGAATATCTCATTAGCTGGCTGAAAATTGGGACCTTATTGTGGGCTGATAAACTGTGATATTTCAGCGAGAAGTGCATTAAGTAATATGATCAAGTTACGTTTGTCGTATAACCAGAGTAACTTTTAACTATTAAATCCACTCACACAAATGAGAATAAATTAGAAGGTAATGAAGGATGAAGGAGAAGTTTTATTTGATAATAAGTAGAAAGTCAATAAGATAGCAACGTCTAGGCTAACTAACTAGTGAGAGAGTTGCTTACCACGTTTTGTCATGCCGTGATCTGGTGCTGGTGTGATTGAGTGCCTTTAACTAGTAGTGTTCGCTAAAACAAACAATAACAGCACCAGTGACGAGAGCCAATGGAACTATTTATTTAGAGAATTATTTACCGCTACAGCAAACTCTCTCACTTTCTCCCTCTACAGACCTTCTTTGCTGCACAAGGCCAAACGGAAGAGACACCTAGGGTTGCGCAAACACCCTTTTATGTGGTAAAAATAGTGGTATTGAGACCTTTTGTTCTGCTTGTAGTAAGTTGTGTGCGTTGTATAGGTATGCTCAACTCTGAGTTCAACAGTTCAATGAGGCCAGTAGAAAAGTACTACGGGATCTTTCTTGAAGTAAATCCTGAAGAGACTGACGGGAATGAAATGACATGCACATGGCTAGGGAGGTATTAATTAATGATCATTTCTATTATCGTCACCCCAGAACGAACATAGAGTTTGATGGGGGTTAGCAGTTTCCACATTTTTATGATCTCTGTTTGTAAGAAGGACTAAATATTTGTTTCATTCAAAAAATAGTCTGCTTATAGTTTAAGATTAAGTGGAGCGAGTAGCAGGGAACTCTCAAAACAGACTTATACATTCAATAATGCTTTCAATTTAATCACATGAACCAGAAGATTTATAAAGATTCAACCGCCTGAGAGTTTTCACAATTATTTCATGTTAAAAATTTAAAAACTTTTGTCTAACGTTAGACAGGCTAGCGTTTTCCACTGACTGGTACAAGAACATTGGTTTCAAAGAAGTTGGTTAGAAATTCCTTGGCATCTAACGTAACAGTTACACAATGGTAGCCAAGCACAATTTCAAAATCCTAGTCCTAAGAATTCAGGTACTGTTTTATTCGGAGGGCAGTGAGGTTTGGAAGATGATGTGGTATTTGCAGTGTTAAGGAATCATCTCTTAGAGTTAATAAAATTAGCAGCAAGTGTTCCGACATTGTCCCACTAAGTTGTTGGAATCCAACTTTTTAATCTTGAAGTTGTTTGGAATTTTCATTTAGTTTAGCAACACTCGGTTAAGAACTTTCCCTAAGACTGAAAACATATTGTTGTCTATATAGTTCTGATACTTTCTAAGATCTTTAGGAAAGTCCCAATTGACTACCGTTAATGTTCTAGTTTATCTGAAGCTATGTATCTAACTGACTGTTAGATATATGAATCGTTAATGCTTGTTAATACTGGATTACGATAGTACTGTGATCAATAATAATATAGTTACGAATGATCTGTAAATCACCGTTTATTCAATTGACTATTACACACATATAAACAATTAGGTAGGTGTATATATTTGAAGTCAGTAACGATTAATTTATGTGGAATATATTTGACACAGTTTAAATCTTACAAGCAGTGAAGTGAGACAAGCGCTGATAGAGAGCAACCCTAGAACTTAGTTCAATCGTACATTGAGCATACATACAATAGTAGAAAGTAGATTGTGAAAAATGTTATATTTAGAGTTACATCGGCTGTTACAGATTTCCTTCCTGTGGTATCTTGATATGGCATCCTATCTTTTAATCTGTTTGTCCATGTTTTTCCTCCCAAATCTTTCACAAAGAACTTGAAGCATGTTTATAGTTACTTCTATATCCTAATTCAGTGACTCAACTGGTACGGTATCAGACTCTGCTGCATAACCTCACCTTATCTGTTAGGTGGCCTTACTGATTTCTTCGATAGTTGGTGCGTCGACATTTATGAGAAGGTCTGTAGATGCTACTTTCATTACTAGAGGGTTCAGCTGGGCCTATCTACTGAAGAGTTTTTCAAAGTACTCTACCCATTTGTTATGCTGTTCTTGGGTCACAATCATTGATTTGGTACTCTTCTTCTTGACTGATTGTTCTAGTTTACTGTATTTGCCATCTAGTTTTTTTGTTGTATCATATAGGCGCCTCATAGGAGGAGGCGAAAGCTACATCAAAGATTGCAGTAGGTCGGTATATTCTGGAATAAAACGACACAGTATTGCACATGTAGTAAAAGCTACCTTTTGCTTTCAAGAAATCAGGTTCTGATAAATCCGTAACGTCGCTTAGAGTGATGGCTATTCATATAACATTCTAAGAAGTAAAGCTCATAAGCTTCAACGAAATATTTACTAAGATATAGATGATCTCTTGATCTGTCGAATTTCAAATTATTTTGGCAACTAACTGATGTCAGCTGGACAGCTATTAGAATCGAGGCAGCTTTCGACGATTTTCGAAAAGCCTTCAGCCTATAAATAGGAATTTGATAGTATCCAACTAGGTGGTTTGTGTTTTGTCATTCTACTCACACATCGTAAATTAAACCAAATTGCTTTGGTTCACAAGTTAAGGGTACAATGAAGTTCCAAAAACTGACCATTAAAGTGAATTACGTCCAGGCAGAAAAGATTTATCTCGACTGTTTTGTGGTAAAATCGTTTGCTCAGCTCCTACGAATAGCTGCAGACATTGAAAACTGTTGGTGTCGAGCACGATGCAACTAATGTTCATAGGCTATATCTTTTGAATTACAATAATTTGTCATATTTACATCTAACATAACTGCACATGCTTCAAATATCCAAAACATTAACAGTTGTATTATACAAAAATCTCTTGTGTTAATGTAATCAGCGTATATTTGTACAATAATAACAAATATCGTTAACTAAACATAAAAGCTATGTAAACAGATTTATCAGTAAATCACTGGGTGCTTCTGGGTTTTTTTCAGTTTGTCACATGAAACGGTCAATAACAAGTGTGATGGCTACTTTAACAAACAGGACTGAATTGGGTCAAACACTACAAGTAATCGATATTGCTAATGTTAACCCTAATGGTGACAATAGACGAAAGTAAAACAGCAACCGAGATGAAGAATGTTCAGAAATTACGCTGAGTAATCGTTTTATGTATCAATGAATAGGAACGAAAAGCATAAGTGTTAATATTTTGTGTGGTTAGTGCCGCACGAGATGAAATCAGATAGATATAGATGCTACCATTAGCAAGCTCATAATGAGCAGATAACCAGAAATGTAATGAGAGTTTTTTTTATAGTCAATAAAGTCAGTTTATTACTCATCATTTAATACCTTGATCAGTGTAGCTGGTTAATTGTTTTTTTTTCACAAATGACATTTTAAACCAAATCGACCTATCTACAAGTAGTGATAATTTTTCATAGGTATACTTGCTAGACATAGCAACTTTTAAATTGTATATTTTCTCTGTGTATGTTAACTGTGTGAATAAATTTTCTCTTTCTTAGCCAGATTGCTTAAACTTGTTTATTTGTTGGAAGCAACAGGTCCGAAGTATTAAATTATACAACTGACATAACGACTTATTATTTTACGCGGATCCGGTCACGGATTTGTTTACTTACAATCAAAATATTATACCTGGGATGAAGTGCGCTAAAGATAATTACGCATATTAGAACCTTAATTCTCATAGCAGGAGTCAAATGTTGTTTTCCTAATCCTCTCACAAATAACATTTCCAACAGTTTGGTTGATTTGAGCAAAATTTAGTCGTCTTCACTTGTTTATCATCAACATAATTTTATTGTTAGGCATATATAGTAAACAACCATAATAATTTTCACTGGTTGATGCAGAGATTGTTAAATTTGTATTTGATATTACAAATTGGTCTTAGTTAGACAACCAACAGTAATTAAGAAGCAATAAATTGTTCTTTCGTTCTAATATAGGACTTTTCAGAGGTGAGCATCCACCACCCTGCCATAGAACCAAGTCTGAAACCTTTAAGCTCCACAACAAACACTTAGCCATTAGATCACTGAGCCGGCATCCGATAGTCGATATTTCTAACTCAGTCAGTTTGCGATATATTTGAGTGACTTCATCGATTGCTATAGGTGACTAGTAGCCTCACACCCGACATAGTTGAACTTTAATGGTTACTTTTCTTGACTAGAACTACAGAAATCACCTCCAGAAGCTAGTAATTAGTGAGCTGATATTTTTGTTGGCTGTCTAACTTAGACCAGTTCGTGATATCGAATTAAAAATCTGTAGTAATTTTTTGTTCAGTAGTAAGTTCGTAAAATTGGTTAATGTAATTAATGTACCATTAATATCACCAGATATCTTTTAGTTAGGTCAGCTGATTTAACTTGTCATTATAGTATTCCTCTGTTAGACAAACAAAAATATTACGTTTGAAGAAATGAGTTTAAGTATTTGATTAATATTTAATCAATTCTAATTTGACAAGTACCATATAATTCAGTAAACATTAACTTATATGGTTAGTGTAATTATACTAAACTATTACGAAATTACATTATGCACATTGGTCACTGGACGTTGAATGAATCAGTCTAACCCATCAAGTCCAGCATCATTAACAGACACAGATGATATACGAGGTGGTCACAGCATGTGAAATTAGAGTGGCTAAGGTTATTGAGTTACTGGATGGCGAGGCTTCATTATCGAGTAAAGTCTGGATATTGATCGTCAATAGTTCTGAATTTACAGACCATTCTGCTGAGTTAAAATTAACTATGAAACATAAAATGTTGGTAGAAAGCAGAGATCAATTCTTAGTAACTCTATGCAAAATCATGTGTATTTTTCAAGTTGACACACTCGTAAATAGTTGAAAATAAGATAAAAACCAACACACGTAAAGGTTAATATCATCATGCTTGTGTGAAACAAATTCTGCTGTTGTCAAGGCCTACGTTGAAAGCTTTGCAAATCAACCATCTACCTTCATTATTATAACACTTTTAAAACCATCCATCTAAGTCGCAAGTTGTCTTCATTACACGATGATTGAAGTGAACACTTAAATTTTCACAGAACTGTGCACACTTCAAATTACCAGTCACTAAATTTTCATTATAGAGTAATCCTGTAAATTGTGTTTATTATAATTTATTATCATAATTTTAACTTTTACGACATGGAATATCTGAATACCTCAGACGGTATGTGGTTGTAATATCGTTAGCTGCCTAATTATACACCATATACCCAGAACGCTACACCAAAGCAATACAGTTTCTTTGTTATTGCTGTAAGAGAAAAAAACATTAATGGCCTCCACGACCATTCCGAGTTATTCATATTTATCTACACTGTTGCGGAACCACAAAACACTGTGAAATATAGTACTTAGCAAACTACTTATCTTTTGCAACGTATTTGAATACTTAATAATTATTACACGTAGCATGAAGTGATAATAGTCACTTTTGTTTCTTATTCCCAGACATATTCGACTAACGCAACATCGGATCCAATCCACTTTGCATAGGAGTAGGATGATCTATCATCTCAGTAAATAGAGTGAATTTTTATTAACATGCAGTATTTTTTTATAACTATCTGAAGAAAAATAAGATTAAAGTAACTGAAATTAATTGCTGCATACTATCCTGAGAACTTTCCAGTTACGCCAACTCTATTCCTCATTAAATGTCACATTCAAAGAACTCATGACACATCAAACGAAAACACTGATAAGGTTAAATGAATTTCTCCTTGTATTTTCACACGACCTGTATTAGCCAGTTAACAAGTTACAGAAAGGGTTTAATATGTCTTGACTCTGTTATGACTGATGCGTATAACCAATTAGTTGATGTGACCTACTACGCACGAAGTTACAATAGCAAACTCCAATTAGAGTCTAGTTGATCCCTGTATGCCTGCCTAATATTCACTCAGTTCCGAGCCGGAATAGGAGGAATACAAGCCGATGAATCAACCAGACAAATCTTATTATGTTCCAATCATTCCTTTATGTATATATAAATTAGATCAAACAGTCAGTCAAATAAGAAACTAACATCATAACATAACAAGAGAGACAGTGGTGGTGAATAGAGGTAACGTGCACACAATCAATTAGCTGTAGATCATAAAAGAGAGATGATATACTGACAGTAAATATACTAAACGAGATTAATAAGGCAAACGAAACGTGACACTGACGAAAATAAAATCTTTATACTGCACACAACTAAAACAATTGAAATAGTCTTTTACAACAAAGTTCTGAAAAATGGTTATTTTTCTTAAATCGTCTGTAAGTAAGTTGGTCAATGGTTAGCACAAAAAATGTTATTTCCTTAGTTAACTTTTAGCAAACAGATATTCAGCGTGTTATGTAGACATCGTTGGTTTTTTGCTATTACTAAATTACAGTGATTTTACAAAATGACAAGAATTCACTACTTCATATACATCAATAATGATTCATAGAAAAAGCACCAAGATCTTAATTAGCCTAGAAAAGTTTACAATTTTACGATTATGCGTTATATAACCAAAATAAAATCTTATAATCACTTTGAAATGATGAAAACCGTAAGATGATTAAGTTTTTTCGTCGAAGTCTCCCTAAGACATTCGTCTACTTGGTGAAGTATCATTATGTATGCGTTAGGCTAATGATGCAATATTGAAAAGTAGGAGTTAAGTAAATTGTCTCCTGTCTAAGTAATTTACCTCTTAGCGGTAATAAAAATGAGTATTAATTAGAATGATAAACATCTTGTGAAAACTAAGAAGAAATAGACTGACACAATTCCGATAAATACCTATTAAAAGTGATTAAATTTATGTAATAAGATTTATTAGAGGTAAGTTAAAATATCGAGTAAAACATAATTCTCTTTCAGACACTGTTACTTTGGGTTAAATTATAAATTTAGAGCAGTGAATTTCAAATTTATGACATGGTAATCATAGTAAAACAAATATGATATACCTTTAAATTAGTTGATAAGTGATTGCTGATGGACACCCGACCTTATTCGGTGACCGAGTGATACACTGCTTCATCAATAATATGGGTATACTTGGAGTATTGTTATTCTGTGATTATACTCTATTTCACAAGCTAGATAATGAAGAACACTTGAATGAATCGTTTATATATATACATAATGGCCCAAACCTTATGACATATCAGTCAGATTATTGACATCAACTCAATAGGACACTGAACTTGCAGGTGTATGTTGCTTTTGTTTCCTAGTCATTTAGTTTATGATCAGGAAATAATAAATATAGTTAAAGAGTCAAACAGGAAGCTAGGACAAAGGAAATCTGATAATAATTGTAACAAGATGTTTATTGAGTATGCAGCCAAAATACTAAGAATAAGTGGCAAAAAGCGTGCTGAAGGTTCATTCATTCTTCTTAATTTGCCCTTTACAGCAGTTTGGGACTTAAGAAAGAATAAGACTTAATTAAGAAAAACAAAAGAAAAATAAGTCAGTTGAGTAAACGGTTAGTTAAATATCCATACACTGAAGACTTTTTTTGAAAAGAATGGTGAGTTGTTCTAAAGATTTAACTGCAAACTAAAACCATTGATGGAACCCCTTTATCATACTAAGAAAAAAATGCTGTTCCATGTTCTCTGGTTTTCAATGGTTCCTGATAAACATCAATGTTGGATGAAATCAGGCAACAAGTTAAATGCCTTTCCCCTACAAAAAAACTCCCTTATATCAATTTTAATGTTAGTTTACTTACATGATGCTACATTCATCCAGTGAAACAATTTAGTTTATCAGGAAATGTTTAAATAGTTAAATTTGTTAGATCGTTGAAGTTTTAACTTCAATGACTTTAGTTGGAGTCAGTTTTTTTGATTTAGAGCAAATCCTAAAGAGGCATTATATTAGGAATTAAATAGACATTTATACCATCATTCATATTGACTCAAATAATGACATTGCGATGAGAATTTAGCAGATGCATAAATGATTTTCTCCAACTGCATGCCTCATCTTAATTTCGCAGTTATTTTGAAACACCACTGTAAACAGTTTGATTTTATAAATATATGACAGTACTAATCCGGCTTATTATTCATACGTCAGTATTTCTTTATTGTCTTCAAAATCGCATTATGATAGTTGATAGATTACATTATGAGCCAGTAAAACTTTTTATCCCGCAAACTTTCTTAGACAGTGTTAATTTGCTTGACATTGATCTCATTGTAGAACTTTAAATGTACTTTCTTTGTGTCATTATTATAAAAAAACTGTACACTTGTAGTTAGCATTAGTGATTACTTTTAAAGCGTGCGTTCCTTCCTATCAGAATGATCAGCTTTTCTTTACAGGACAGCTTAGTCAATACACAGCATTTATTGAAATACAATCACATTGAAATTCAAGAAAAAGTAACCAATGTATAAATCCACACAAGGACTGATTAATGAATGTTTTTCATTACGTTTTATAATGTATTGAGATTATTGATTTCAAACTTTTAATTATTTGAGAGGTTCTTCCATTGTTCAAGACAAGGAATGAAAAACATTGGTAACATGAAATGGGCGTATTATATATACGTAAAGAAATGGTCGATAAAGTGTTTTTCAATGGTTATCTATTAAGTACGATATGTTACTGACTTCTGTATATAACAACATTATTGGCTTACTCGTGAATCTAGTAGAAAAGTCAAGGGTGTTTTTTGTAGAGAATTAGTAAGTTGGGAAAACAATCTGTGATATTTATAAGTTGGACTAGTAATCAAGAAGAGGTTTGAGTATACACAATTTACATTTATCTGTAGATTTTTGTAATCATATCACAATACTTCAAATAGTGAATTATAATTGAAGAGATCAGATTTGAGATTTTTTCATAAAAACCGATCTCATTCCTGATCACATACTATCACATTGTTGAATTGTCCGGTATTAGTAGTTAACTAATTCTCGTTTAAAAATTATAACGTGAATACAGCAAACTTGATGATTACACATTTCAGTTCGTTTAAGTTTGAACTTTTACAGAGGCAGTAAGAAAAAGTATTATTTAATCACAAATTTTAGACTGTTGAAAGTAAAAGTGATTTAAAAAAACAAGTATTCTGCTTTATAGAATTAAATTCACATTACGCTTTGACATCAGCAAGTAGCATAACAACTGTTACTGACAAACTACGACGATTTAACACAACTCTTCATTACTACACCTAAATATTGGATAGCTGTTCAAGTCTTTTTAACTTCATTAAAAATGGCTACCGCTAATCGCCACCTAAGAAACAATAATAGTAAACTTAATTTTGCGACAGTAACAAAATCACTCATTAATTGAGAGAACACAGATTGGTTTAGTTCAGTAAACATTATTCCTCACTTAAACAAAATATTTCAGTTACAATTTACGGTGAAATTTATTTCTTCTATTAACTTACGTGTCTTACTTTAAAAATGATAATAAAAAGAACCAGTTCTTCAAGTTTCCTCATTAATTAAATAAGCGTATAGTTTGTATGAACAGGAAGTTAAATAGACTGATTATAAGTCGATTAGTTGGAGTTTTTGTTTAGCTTGGTCTGAAATAAAGATACTGAGGATAATCATTTACAAAATATTTTGTTTTCTCGACAGCTTATCTGATTTTGCCTAGTACTTCAGATAAAAAATTACGATGAACATAACCCGGAAAATAATTCATTCTATTCAAATAGATTGTACCGTTTTTATTTTTCAATTAGTTCTAAGTTTGATTGAAACAAGAGGACCGTTTTAAACAAAACAAGTGAACTGGAAATTATTAAGTAAACTCAAGTGGTAATCAGCCATTCTCCAGTTAAACAATAAACCTCATGGAGTAATTTATAACTATTCTACTTAGTATACGATTGTAATAGTAAGTTATAATGGATAAAAGTTGCGTGTTGTAGAATGCTTTTGTTTGTAAGGCGTTTTATAAATTGCAATATTTAATAGCAAATTTCTCATTATCAGTTGACATGATATCTTCTTAATAGTCAGTTAAGTGTCAGTCTCAGTTCAACTACTAGTTATCTTCTTGTATAACATTCGGCACTCTTACGAGTCTAAATAAAATTTATTATTTGTATGACATAAGTGAGCTCTGGCATACTAAAATATCTACATGTATTACGAGCATAACAAAGCTGAATAAATTCGACACCAGTCAGTAGCAGTACACGTAATTCTTCTCAACTTAGTACCGCTGATTTTATGACCATTAGGTTAGGGAAGTTATATCGTTTAAAAAGAAGAAACGAACTATTCCACCATTAAATCAATGTTGAATTTGTTTATTTAATATTTAACTGACCTTATGATGCAATCATCATGAATCCTTCTTTACAATATTCAAAATACATTTGTTTTAGAGTTCATAACTGTCTTTTAGTCAGATTGTATATTAACGTAATATTTAAGTAATATACACTTTTATACACTTTTTATTTCAATTAATCCATTCGATTTAATTAAACCAACAACATAAAAACGAGTATTGCTAATCATAATAATTCTTATTGAATACTTGAAAATGAAGTAATATTCATTCATTAAATAGTAACCCGCATTTCATAAATTGTGAATAATTAGAAGATTATTTTACACAAAATTTAACGAGGATTTCGAAAGAAAGAAAGAAAAAAAGGAAAAGAAAACAGATTAACAGAAAATTTCACAGTAATAAAACTAACTTTTAAGCAAACGTGTATACCTTAAACAAATCATAAACAATTGAGCTTTTAAAATTATAAACAAAGCTTTATTGGGTCATAGTATAGAACTTGTCGAATGGAATATGCAACTAGAAATCTTTTTATTATATGGTGAATAGTAACCGGAAACCAAAGTAATGCAAGGAAACAATATCATCAATAGAAAAAATATACACCTCTTCATTTGTCTCGCGACAATTTGTTAGTGTTGAAAATTACTAAAATTTATTGAAATGGTTAAAAATCTTCGAAAAGCATCCTTTGAAAGACACAAGTATTTATAAACAGCTGTTCTTACAAGATACTTCGGATACGTTGGCCAAATACCATCAGCAACAACCTTCTGTGGTAGAGAACAAACCAACTTTCAGCTGAAGAAGAAATTAAAAATAGCCGCTGAAGGTGAATAGGACACACATTGAGAAAATCGTCAAACTGAGTCACAAGACAAGCACTAATTTGGAATCCTCAAGATCAAAGAAAACATTGTGACGGAAACGTGACGTAAATTTGAAAGGAATAAACAGCATTTGGGATGAACTGGAAACGAAAGCCCGGGAAAAAGTTGGTTGGAGAATGCTGGTTGCTCACCTATGATCCATATGGGATAACAGGCAACGACTGATTAATTGACTGATTCAAAATTTTCCGTATAATTTTAGTAAACGATGAATATAGATCAAATTGTCATTAAATTATAAAGATGATAAAATCATCTTGGGAAAAACCAATGTTTAGTTTGTCAATCAGCTGAATCATTCCATGCCAACAGCGAGATTTTATTCTATATTAATTTCACAGTGATTGAACAGGACACACCAGTGTTATCAAGACGGAGAGAAATAAATGACACAATATACTGTGTGAAAATGATTTCCACGGTTGTCTCTTCTTAAATTTCAGGGCAAGATATATACTGAGATATAACAATAGGTAGATAGATACAGGCTAAATGTCACTTTTAAGGGCCTATGCTCACAAGAAATGCAAATAAATGTCTCTAAGGTCAGAATAGCGCTAAGTATGTTACCTAGTGAATACCACGAAACACATGCAAAGTGATGCAACCGTACTATGTTAAAAATCACTGCTAACTCATCTAAATATCAAATTTGACCTTCATTAATTATTAAGGCTATACTGCAAATACAAATGATTTTGAATGCACTATGAATTTATTAACACCGCTAATGCAAGCACCTTCACCTACAAATATACTGCCACTCAGAACATGCACTGGTGTTATTCAGCTTTATTCTAAATTTATTTCCAACTTCACAGTTATTAGCTCGACTATTTGATTTGATGGCTAATAAAGAGTTTGTATGAAAGCAAGACATGAAAAAAATATTAGGAAACATTCTGAAATTTTTAATTAATGGAATTTTTTACACACCATTTTCACTAACGATTGTAAGTGTTCCAGTTACTGACACATTTTTATTGGAAATTGGTACAGCCTAAGAGCAGAATATAAAGGCCATATAATTTATTTTAATTACAAGAGAACAATGATATTTTCAAACACAAAAGGAGGTCTTCGTTTTTATTTGAAGCGTGAAATATTACTTGACTGGTATGAAACTTCGTATGGTGTTTGACCATAAAGCACTGAAATTTATTTGGTAGGACTAAACTATGGTGGCAGATCAATGAAATTTGAGAAGTAGAATTTCAAGATCGACGTGTATAATTGAAATAATGATGCTGTTGCTAGGGAGCATACTTCGGAATTTAGGTGAAATAGTGATAGTAACCTAAATCTGAGTTAAGTGGTTGCGAAAAAAGACAATTCTTATAAGTGTAAAAGTAGAATAGATAAAGTTCGATGTGGAAAGAAGCGTGGTAAGTAATTATTTCGATGTCATATAGACTGTTGTAAATAATAAATTAGAATCGAATCATCTTTTGACAAATCGAACGTTATTCTGAAGCAAATTATACATTGGATAATGTGTTAGCTAATGGTAGTGTTAATGACAACTATCGAGACATTATGAAATGTCAGTGAAGTGATATCTGTCCATTTGTACGAAAATTGAACAAATGTTTACTTTGAAATGATGCTAGGTACTGGTGTATTGATCGGTGGATGTTGGTCATATGGTTGGAAAGTAGTGTAGAGTAGACTGAAAATGTTTTGAGATCATATTTGTAGTCGTGTACACAAATGCTACATAGTCATCTCTGATCGAGTTTTTCGCAGTCACATATTCAAATTTAAAGTCATAGAATGACTGAATAACCCCGAAAGGTGTATTAGCTATGCAAATGTACCCTATTCATTGTAACCTATTCATATCAAAATGAGTATTATAGTTAGCATCTTCGGTTTTTCCATTGGCTAATGCCTTGAGGCTATTTTTAGTGTCAGTTTAGATTAATTCTGCCATTTATTTGCCGCTAACAATGTCCCTTTACCGGGGATTTGCAGCAGTGGCCAAAAAATTGAATTTAGAAATGATTGCTTGTGTCCTCACTATTGAACATAGAGAGATCACGCTTCTTACCACTCTATTCGTGTCCCAGGAAGCACCCCAGTTGAAGTAATTTTTTGTTAGTGCACCCATTGCCTGCAGACGGAACAGTTGGTAATAGAGACTTGAACGTACTTCGTAAGCATCGTAAGTATACAAAAAAAATTGGAATTTTTCACAAGCAGAAAGTAGAAAAATACAACCACATCCGGAAAGCTTTATATGGATAAATGATAGAAGTATTATTTCCACGATGCTACAGATCCTTAAATCTAAGGTTTAGTTGATCCTTTGCACATCCAGGGACGATAAAATTGAAGTGACTTGGACGTCAGGCAACTCAGTGACCTGAACTTGATGCTGATATAAATCTAAGACCAAAAAAATGTCACACTTGTTTACCATGAATCATCATAAGACACACCGACATGAAAGACTTGACCTGCAACCTGTGAAACGTGGCAGCGAACTCATAGGGATTACTGAGGTCCATTTAAAAATCTGCGTGACTACTTAATTATTATCGACTCATTTTGGATGGCCATACTTAGTAGTGACAAGTAATCTTAGTGTGAAAAAATTAGAAAAATGACGAAGGGACCTATCTCTTAGAAAGAAATTTCATTAAGTGGCTTGAAGACACTGTTTGTTGTCACTTGTTTAAACATCCACGTCATCCTCAGTCAAATGGTTTAATAAAAAATATTATTTGAAAATTTACGAAATCCATGCAATTTAAAATAACTAAAAGAATGCATTTTTTATTTCAATACTGTAACGCAGAACATTCAAGAACTCAAAGAATAGCAGTCTATATTTTAAAATCCCGTATACTTTGAACTCTTCCCGTGGACAGGACTTCATTAAAATGTGGAATATTACCACAGTAATGATTACCAACCGTTAACAGGAATAATACTTTAAAAAAAGGGACCCGAATGATGAAGATTCTTGATTTGGATGACCATTTTGTTTACAACAGATATGTGGAAAAGTGAGAATTAATGCAGTAGGTAACACTAATTTGAATTGTGTTGGCTTTTAACTAATCCCGATCCATTTAATATTTGTACAAACAGAGACAGGACTCTTCTTCCAGTTAGCTCCTCACGATAGCTGTCTGTAGGAGACTGCATACGGAGATTGTTGATAAGTCCAGAGGTTATGGATAAACATTTAGATAATCCCAATCTTTTCATACATAAAATATTTGTAAGTACACTTTCTTTACCCCACATCATCAAAAAGAGTTTAGACGTCGCACTCTACTCTAAGTCTTTATTTCAGTCCCATTTTCATTCCATTTTGTTGTTAGTAGTTATTTCTAAAAACTCCGACTGTAGCTCTTCTAGGGTTACTGCCAATTCCGAGCCCTAGTAAAGGAAGAGGGTTGGGCATGGGGGTAGCATTTCCATCCCGGAAAACACAAGCTTGCCAAAAAAATGCTAACTAGATTAAACAAACTAAACTATTTAAACTCTGCCCTGATGGTGGGAGAAATACTTAATGTATTTCCAAACTTATCTTTCATTTGCTTTTATTATTCCCTAGGTAATTAAATCGAGTAACTAACTGATTTCTAAATTTAATCTCAGATTTTTCTTTCTATTATTTCATAAGCCATAACAACAACTAATTAATCCCTCTTGCCTTATTCAGTTTTCATGTAATCTAACCTCTTTTTAGGTTGTGTTTCACAATTATTATGATAATTTGCTAACCATTAACCAATTGATGGGCGCTAATTACATATTCCAATATTAAACTACACATATTACTTTTGAGCCATAATGAGGAGCTATTTAAACAGCAATCTCCTAGCTCTATTTATTTTCTTAATCATAATTTGTTTCTTAACTTTAATAATGTAGATAATTCTACATTGTGGGTAAGCCAGACAAATGTAAGTCAGAATACTGAGATATTGAGAATAACTAATAAGCCAAGAGTACATTATAAACATGTAGAATGGACTTTAATATGATGAGTAACATTAACTTATTGTTCATTTTAAATGTAGTATTAACTGTTGCTTAAATAATTAATTATAATACAATAAAATATTATACTACCGACTCCGAATTCTTTTTTAATACGAGCGTGAGCTTCGTTATAATGGGAATATTCATAATTACAACTTAATTACTTTATAAAGCCACAACAATTTGGGTGCTTAAATCTAACCTATATCTATGACTAATCTTCAACTACTGGATTAAATCAAATGTTAATGTTAGTCTAAGTTAATTAATCATTGACAACCAGGAAGTACTAAACGGCTGTTTTGTCCTAATATAGGACTTTTAATCATTAGACAGTCACGACCCCATCAGGGATCAAACGGTTTGAATTGGACAGCCATTGACCAACAAGAAGCGATGAACAGTATGGGACTCTTTAGCAGTGCATATCCACGACCCTTCCAGAGACCAAACTTAGGACCTTGTAACTTTGAGACGAGCGCTTAATCACTAGGTTATCTTACGTTAAACGATGTTAGTTTGTTTACACTTGAACGTTCATTGAATTTTATTTATAAAAATTACAGTGTAACCGTACATCACGATGAAGTGTAAGTTGGTTCTGTTAATTGACAGTAATCGTCTGGATATTTCTATTACCTGCAATTTAATCCCTTAAAAAATAAATAAAGTAAAACTGACAACATTTATAGAATACTTTTAATTCAACTTATTTCCTTACAGTCATCCTCATCAGGTACAAACAATCCGTGAATTGCATCTAACTCAAATCATTAATACTGATGCAAAAAATGAACTGAAATGCTCATCAGATAACAGTAGATTGTTTAAAAGGTGATGTTGTTAAGGGTTTTAATGTAGAGTATTTATAAATAAACTGGATTTTTATTCCAGAAAAGTAGTTATGTAATATGATAATTTAATCCGTCACGTTGGGAAGGCAGTTCTAGAGAACCATTGAAAATGTTTGACTATGCAATTATGAACAGGTATTTATTTATTACAAGCAATATGAACAAAATAGAAATGAATGTGTAGAACACTAAATTTGGTCATTAGAAGGTGAAAATGAGTCGGGGTTCGGGATGGAAACAAGGTTACCAATCTACTTGTTACCAGGATAATCGAAGGTTAACCACTGACTCGTTTTGAATTCAAAGATGATGTTTTAATTATAGGAATATTGTTCCTATTTAAGCATAAGTTCTTCAGTATATTTTTAGTAGACTGTTAAGATGTCTGCTTTTATATCTTTTTTATAAGTTCGTGTAAACTGATAAACACAACTGGAGTTGACATAAGAATGGTATTTATCCGCGCTCGGTTGACTTATTGAACATCATGTGGTAGATAATGGTATTAGATTGTTAACAGAGGGTGCTTATTTGACAGTTGTTTAAGTTTTTTAATGATATTTTTAAAGATGTGATCACCTTTAGACATTAGTTGAATGAACACACTCTTCTCAGGTTTTTCAGCTGAATTTTAATTGTATTCGATTGTATAACTGAATCTAAATGCATCTGGGTAACCATTTTTTCGAATACATTCTTTTATTATTGTGATTTCATCTTAAAGTATATTTGTTGTTTTCGGTCTTTTAGCTTTATAAAAAAGTGATTACACGCAACTATAATAATATAATTATTTTTACCATACAACATGTGAAGAACAAAGGATTAACGCTATTGTGTAGTTTATTACATTTACTACAACCTGCGCCATATTTCATTATTGTAATGTATATTGTAGCATTTATTCAACAGTTACTTATACGAATTTTATACAGCTGAATCTTCATTTAGTAAATTGAGCATTCTTATAATTGATACATTCTATTAGACACTTATACAGATGAAGTCGTCCAGGGTGACGACAAATGCCTTGCAATTAAATCACCAGGCTAAGAGAACACAATATGACAACAAGTAACATAAATTTTGAGTTCAATCTTTTACAACTTGTGACGTTGTAATTTCTTTGACCTGAAGTTTCAGCTATTAAATTTATCCGTTATTAGAATCATTATTATATAATTTATTCTATGCTAATAACCAAAGTAATTAGTTAACTAAATATTTTATTTATTTAATAACTCTAATCAATGTTATTATTATTGATAAAGATTCTCTATGAAAAAAATATTTATTCTCTTTGATGTAGAAAATGGTTTACTAGGAGTAATGTCACACAATCAATAGAGTGTTGTGTTAATCGCCATCATCATATAAATGATTGCAACATATTTTATCAGTTATATGTTTTTCAACTTGGAAACATGCTTTATTGGCATGCTTCAATATGTTACGATCAATTGACTATTGAATGACAGCGTAATTAGAAATCAATAAATAAACTAATTGAAAAAGCTTAGATTTGATTGGTAAATAATAACGATAATATTTTCACCAGTAAGAAACCAACATTGAGTTCACGGATTGGTTATATTAATGATTACCAATAAACATCATGAGCATACAATTATATCAAAAGAAAGAGAATAATCTTTGAACTTATTCATTTTTTTCTTTTACTTTATTTTATACACTAATGTGGAATATCCGTTGATTGTTTAAACTGATTCAATATACTCAATAGACAATCAGTTGCATCACATTTGATATAAACAAACTTTACTGAAACTTCTAAGTAAGTATTTATGACATTCTATCTATTTATTATATAATAGTAAAAATAGTAATGATAATGGTAATAATCAGAAATCGATATACTTATATCTTAGTCAATTTATAACAAAAGTGACAACATTTCATTAAAAGTAGTTAAAAGAGAGCATCAAATTTCCGATTTATGAATGCAACTAAATATTAACGTTTATATAGACGATTCATTGACATCAGGTAATTTGAATTAATTAAATCAGAATATGCTTCTTAGGGAAATCTGTTAATTCATGGAATTGTAGTTAACTAATGAAAAATTGAGTACTAATAAAATCCATTTTCATTATATTAATGTAATGCTGTTAGCAGTAATAGCAAAATGTTAGATAACTTAGTCGATCGTGCAAATATATCGCGAATTGACTTAGTTAAACATATCACCTATTAGAAGCCTGCTCATTGGTTTATTGGTTAAGAGTTCATCTCAAAGCCTGAAAGTCCTGAGTCTGGTGTCTTGGGGAGGGGTTACATATCCGCACTGCTGACGAGTCCTTTGCTGGGACAAAGTGGCTGCCTAATTCTTCTCGATTTTCAGTGGTTTTCTAACTCAGCCCGATTCATGATATAAAATTGAAATTTACTGTTTAAGCTTATTGCTTCATATTACTACTTCCAGTATTCTAATGATTCTATAGTTAATAACAGTCGTTTGGGTAAAACGAACAAAACTTACTAGATAACAGACATTGTTAATGATCGGAGAAATTTAACTGAATAACTTTGTCAAAATCCATACTCATTCTATTGATCATATGATAGACTAAGTAAAGTATGACAGTTTTCCTTGTATGAGATTGATGGTTTCTTCTCTCTTTGGAGAAGTAGGCATACAATGGTTCCTTAAAAAACAATGTAGTTGAAGCGTGTAATGCAACTAAGACTGTATTAAATTACCGTTTGAGTATAAAGTCATAATGGAAGAACTAAGAATATGAGTTATAGAAAGTTTGTTAATTGCTTCTTAGACCAACTTCTTTAGAATCAAGTATTTCAAAATTATCAACTGAATGTATTTTCGAATGTAGATCTTAAATGATCTACTAAATTTTGCGTCTCTAGAAGTTTTCTACTAGAAAAATCGTGTACGTTACATTTGGTAGGCACATTGAAGTTAACTAAAACACTGAATAAGTAGAAATATCTTTCTTTAGTAATTTTATTTTACACCTGCTCATCGAGAAAGAATAAAACATATGTACTAGTATTGTTAAATGAATTTATATTTCAACTGGGACGGTTATTTTTGTGGAGATTGGATTTTTAATTAATTGAACTTGTCGCAGATTTATGTTAGCAAGGTACGATTGAAAACCAGGGAGCATTTGACAGCTGGATACCGACCCGGTGGTGCAGAGGTTTAGGCGTTCTCCGCTAACATGAAGCCCAGGTGTGGAATTTGGGGTGCTCACTACTGAGGAGTTCCACACTAGAACAAATCAGTTGTCTAGTGCTTTCTGAATTTATATTTCATTATTTTCCTACAATTTAACCGCTTTAGTCATATTTTCGGATCCTCACCATTTAAAAATCTGACTTTTAGTTGATTGTATTCGTCACATATGTATGTTGGTTAGATACCAGTAAATACCAGGTAGCACTGAACAGCCGACCCAGTGGTGAGAATTGTTAAGCTTTCGCAATATGACCTTAATGCCATGGGCTTGATTCGATGACCGATACGAGGGTAGGCATTACTGAGGAATTCAATACTTGAACGAAATAGTTATCCAGCACTCCCTGGTTTATAGTAGTACCCAATCGACATCAATCTGTGACGAATACAATCAACTAAACTTAATACCTACCTTCCCAAAGCCACCCCAATCTGACTTTGTTTAATTAATTTTGTCATATCCTGTAATCAATGGATTAACTTTATGATTTCATTACGTAATATTAACCAAATGGCTTTCATTTCTTACGAAGTCATATATTTAATCCTTTTTTATTTTACCGGTTATTGCTCATGTTAATAAGGCTAGCTAAGAATTGTTTGCTTTGTGGTAAAAGACACAATACCGAAGTTTAAAGTACTAATCAAGTCTATTGATACCAAGATGGGGTACCATGAAAACATTTTTAAGACTATTACAATACTTAATCTATAAATCGTTTTTTAGGTGATCAACGAGTTACTGAGTCATTTACTTTAACAAAAAAACGTTTTTACTCTTTATGATGATGAACTATATGAATTATGGCATTGGGTCTGAATAAGTAAATGCCTCAGTAAATTTTCAAAAATAGCTAGCATTATATCTAGTAGGTACGATACTTTCTGTTTAGAAATGTAAGCTGTTTATCCTTCTAACTGCACCAAGAATATCTACCGAAAATAAAAAAATTAAGCATCAGCTTAGGATGTACTAATGCTGACGAAAACTGATAATTTTCAATCGATTCTCATAATCTTTATTTTTCTACAAATAACCTATCATGTCTAATCGCTGATCACCGGATTCTTAAGAAGACTGTTTTTTCGTCTAAAAAGATGTTTATACGTAATAATAAACAAAATTTACAGATATGTTTAATAGATTACCAGTTCTTAAATAAATCAATAACTACAATTTGTACATAATATCGCCAGTTATGAGTCTTATCATCTGCAGATTGCAATCTGAGAAGGGGAATCCAATAAATTTAGACATTTACATATAAATTTAGTCACGAATTTACATCAAAGTACTTGACTACCTTGCCTAACAAATATTAACGGAGTGTAAATTTTTTCAAGTAATATGGACTGTATACAAATCATAAACACAGAAGTTGTTTTAGGAGACCTGTTGGTAGAGTAATAAACGACTGTCAAACATTGGTTTTCCTACTTATTTATTTCTATAAGAATTATTTTAATTCTATTTTGATAATCCGATAAGAAAACGGAGTTTTTCAGAGGTATATGATGCATATTTATGCAATACACATTTCGAAGTATCTGGTCACGCATAAGCTTATTAAGACGTTTATACATGAAAAACAAAGGCCACCTAGACAAATCAAAAGATAGAAAGATGAAGGTACCAAGATAAAAGCACTTCACTCTAGATATAAAATCAACATTGTCAAGGTAGCTTTAGTGTAAGTACAAATTGTTTTTAAATACACAACTGAGGGGAATGGGGAGAATTGAACTTACGTACAGAAAAGGCTTCAATAAATCTCAGTACGCACGTCAAACCACACCACAATGGCTAATAAGATATCAGTTTTATGGCCTATCCCAACTAAATTTTGGGTATGGAGGATGATGGTTGTTTATCATGTCAGTTACATGCATATGTACAGCTACCTTTACACGTAGATCACGGTTACTCCTCCTTATGTATGTGTGACTATACATACACGTAAATTCATAAAAACAGTGTGACGTGGGGCAGTTGTTTGAAATTTGCTTGGGTTTGATGAAATCGTAACCCTAGACTTTTAGATTTTAATGACATTAGGTGGATAATATACCCTAATGATTGTTGATTTAAGTTTTCATTTTCATACAAGGCTATCTGAATTACTTCTGAGTAAATAGGTGATCCAGACAGGCTTCTTAGGTGTTAGAGATCTCGTAGATTTCATCATGCTATTATTTTGCGGTTTCGACGATTTATAAACGTTAATGCTTCTATTAATAAATTTTCGTTTACTTCATTAGTAACATTTATACAAATACTCTTGATCCTATTGAATAAATCTTTTTTTATACTGTACTCGGGAATAACTATGAAAGCTTAGATACTGCTCACTCCATATAAGCTTTTGTAGATAGGACGTTTGACTGAACCATCCTCCATCCGACCGACTGATATATCTAGGAAAAGAAATTGTTTGTTTATTCCCTCAACACACGATAAGCTGATGGGGTTTTAAAAAGGTGCCAATTTACTTAATAAACTATTTGCAACTTGGATCCGCTCACAAATGACAAAGATATCGTCAGCATGCAGCTAGTAAAGATACATTATCTCTTGAATATTTAGCTAGATTTTTCACATACGTCACATTCACATTAGTAAGTAGTGGTCCTAAAGAACCACACAGAGCAACTTTATCAATCAGGTAGTTTAATTAATACCATCAGGTGTTAATTAAACGTTTTCAGCGAATAGTAATAATAAAATTTTTAAGGAATGTTAAGGAAATAAACAATGAAAGATTACCTAGATGACAACATTACTGAGCCCTATTTGATAAGGAATATGTAAGTTGATCAATTATTTTTGTGATATTAATATCAAAGAAAAGACATTATCATCTTCTGGTGTAAATCCTTTACTTACTAACGTTTGTTACCAGTTGATGAAAGAGAACTGAATTCAGTTAAACAAACTGATGTATAAAACAGATTAATTTTTATCAGACCAAATAAACAAGTGAATAGTGCATAGATGTGTACTAACTACATTTAATTTTAATAATCGAAGAATGTAGTAATTAATTCAAGTAAACAGAATGAAACCGAACCTAACCAATGAATACCCACATTCACTTTTATTTTTGTATGATATTTCAGTTAATTAACAATACATATAGAATAATACATAAGTAAATCGTTTGGTATAAAATTGAAATGAATTTAAAAAAATACTTAACTGAACGACACGATGATATATTGGTTTCCAACAGTCAATCCAAAGTTATTTAACAGACTTACCATATGTGTAACAGTTGATTAGGCTTGTCACATACTGAGTAATTACCTCATACCCGTTATTGTTGAACTTCAGTAAAACTGGGAAAATATAAATTATATGCACGTTTCCTGAGTGAGTTAATGAAAAACACAGTTTTGACAGTAGTACCAGTGTCGAATTCATGATAATTAGATTTATTGAAAATCAAAATTGTAGCTTATGGTAACTGTGCAAAATTATTCTAATTTCATAAATTTCAAAAAACCTAATAAGCAATAAATCAATCACCTTTTAAGGTTTATGAACACGTTTGACAACAAAACACCACTAAGATAACGTGATAATGACTGAGAATAAAGTGAAATAATAAAGTACTCACTAAAACTACACGAACAATCGATATTTTTTTTAGAGAATTAACTAGTTATGGAGTTTATGTAGTCGAAAAAAGTGCGCAAGAAAAAAAATTAAGCAGGCAGCATAACTGTTACCACAATTAGAGTGAATAATCAAATCTCATACAACGTTATTTCATTTTAAACTGATGTCAATACAATGCTCAAATCACCATCAGCTTGAAAACATGGTTTAGTAAAAGACTATGAAATATAATATGTATTTATTGAAGAGTATGCGATTCGGGACAAAACACGTTTTCAACAGTTTTAAAAGGTGATTACTTTACTGTATGAATTGAAGCTAAAAGAAGATTTCTATGTACCATTCTTAATAGTGACAAGTGGCTCTGTTTTAATAATTTTGAACTTGACAAGAAAGAACTTTATTCTATACAGCCTTCAGAGGTTACATAGATGATAATTACTTTCCATTTTACCTCTTCATTGAAAACAAGCAAATAAAAACTAATCACTTATGATGAACATGCTTAGTGATGCAACGTATACCACAGCTATTCGTCTAAAGTATATTACGAATCGACTGAATCAGAAATATCAACCATTGAGAGCCGACTCAGCGGTCTAATGGTAAGGGGTTTGCTGAGGAACCAAAAGGGTCCTGGGTTCGATCCATAATAACGTCGTGGATGCACACTACTGAAGAGTTCCATGCTAAGACAAAACAGCTGTTCAGTAATCCAGATGATCTATAGTTTTCTAATTCAGACAAATTATTGATATCAAATTCACATAGAGCATAGTGTCAGACTACATCGACTTATCTCTTAATGATATATACTTTTGAGCAGTGAGTTATCACTTCCTTTCAATTAATTGGTGAACGTTTAATGAAGTCGATTACTGTATTAGATAATTGTATTAAAGATGAGAGAGCCAATTTATGTTCATTTCGTTGCCTATACACCCAGAGAGCATCTAGATCCTCATTTATCCTCCTACTCCATACATATATAAAATAAAAGCTTATCAACGACGATTGAGATAGGGATATATCAGGAACCAATTACAATGTAAAAACAAATGTCTTGTAATGTTCATTTACACATTTAGCACACCTACCAATATAGAAGTGTGCAATATGAAAGTTGTTATGCTCAGGGGTAATTACAGCCTCTATGAGCACTATACGAATCAGACATGTTTTAATCGGGCATATATACGCATGTATATATGTGAGAGTACAATTTTATCTAATAAGATGTTATTGTTAGCATATTAAAAAATAGTACTCCAATATCTATTTTCGGTAGAAATCGATAATTATTTACACTAACATGTGTGTATATACTCTTTGTTATGTTACATCCTAGTGAAATGTTAGTTAATGCAGAATTCATTTCACTGATAGTAGATTTATTGAGTAAATCGCTGTTATTTGACCGACCATACTTGTCGATTTGAATATCTGTAGTGACACTGTAAAAAACACTAAACAAAGAAAATGAATGGTTTGTCTAACTATCTTCATTACACGTGATACAATGCTGAAGGCATGCTACATTAGATTAAATTCCACTCAAATTAGATTATAGATAAATAAATTTTATAAACTTAAACGAAAGTATTAACAAGCCAAAAAATATTTAGTCATTGAGTTGTGATGAACTATTTTTCCACACTATGAGTCAATAGATTTTGATGTCGTAACTACTAGATATCTTTTTATTTTATCTTTGCATATACGTTTTATCAATTGAGAAAGGAGGTACAACGAAAGACAGCACAGTAAAATGTGTTGGCAACAAGTGATATCTCCATGTTTACCGTGTAACTTGACTGATGATTCCGCTAATCAGCAATATGGGTTTCCGTCAAATTCAATAATGAGTCCGCGTATTAAAGAAAGCATGTTTTATGCCAAGGTATTAAATTTATTATACTGGCAAAGATAAATAATCACTAATGGTAAAACAGAAGATGATGTAGCTAGAAATCGACTACAGTTTCATTGAAACACGTTATTCAGATTCATGAATCTCTGTAGACTATCTGCATTTAAAAAATCTTATTTCCTAACTTGTAGGTGATATCGAATTTCTCTGTTTCAGTAATTATTTGGGATTTCTAGCCACAAAAATGAAAATGACACCTTCATCCAGTGTATATAACCAATACAGAAAAAAACATTTAATACCCTTAATGAATAGGATTAAAATAATATTCAGATTAGTTAAAATGCTTTGTTAATATGATGTTTGTCGATTAAGTAATATTTATTGATCAATCGACTTCAATATCAAAAGCCTCCAGATGATTATCACAATTAATAAACCACAACGTTGTAAAGACCTTCCATTGGTCTTTGACTGATAACCATCCAATAACAGTTTTTAATTCATCAGTTTTAATTAATTTTTAATAAGAAATTTTGTACAACCAGGTTCCATCTGATTACTTAGTGTCTTCATTTTTAATGGACTAGACAGAAATTACTAAGTCTCAAATATTGTCTCGTGTTATTTTTAAGCTCTTTACAAATGTGGTGTTTAATCAGCATTTTCTTTCTTTTAAACTGATAATCATGCCCAAAAACAGTCAACCATCTACATTTTACTTCTATTTATAAGTAATCAATGCTTGACATCAATGTGAGCATATTCGATCTCTCTCGTACTACAATTTTCAAGTAAAGACAACATGTTCAATTGTGTAAATACTTAGTGTAGCCTGATAAATGAAAAGTGAAATATAGAGTACATATCTTTGTTTATTTGATGCATCATACTTGCTATACTAGTCCAAACATTGTTCTTCTGTTTTTTAAATAATTCCATGTCATTCAGAGTCGAAACCTTGGATGGAATGACTGGAATTTATCTGTGTGAAAAATGATCCACAGTCCTATTTGACATATACCGCTTAGCAATCAGTTTCTATGGCAGCATAGTTTAATTGAACGTGGAAATCTGATTATCACTTCTAGTTAATAAATGGTGTATTATGTACTCTAAATTAAACTAATGTAATTATACCTAATTAATCACTGGTAGACTGAAATTAACTTGATAATAATGAGGAAATTTTACTAGTATCACCATGCAATCCATTTCTACTTATAATAGGCTAAACCTGGAATTTCGGGAGTAGCGGTCTTTAATTAACTTTTTAACCACTTTATTTTCATATTATACTCACTTGTCAGTGTAAAAAAAAACAGTCTGAGTTAAACTTTACATTACAGTATTAGGATATTTCAATCAGTTTCAGTTAGTTGTTTGAATTAGAAACCATTAGCATTTTATAGACTTCAAGTTAAGAACTTTCAACCAGATTGTAAGTGATGGCTATCGCATTTGTAAGCCGACTATATTATTATTTTGATCTGTTATAAAATAAAAATACTAGTTTTAAGTTATTCACCTAGTAGTATTTAGAATGTTGGATTATAGTTTCCAAGCCCTACATTTTAAAATGTGACTAATTAACGGTCATCTTCAATTCAACGACGTTGTATTGTGTTATCTTTTTTTCATATACACAATAAAAGCATAATAACCGTATTAATCTAAAGATTTCAAAGTATTGACTTATTTATGTACTTTGGTCATTATTATCATCTCGTTAATTAACATCAATAGTAAACCCAACACATGATTCGTATTAATTTGAATTAGTATAACAAGTTTAGACGTGAAATAATTTTGATTTATGTATTTGATAATAGTTCCTTTAATTGGATTGAAGATAATCACTAAGTTACTTTACAGTTATTTCACTAAATGCTAACTTCATTAACTAATCATTTAGAAATAAGATTAACTGAAAATGCTTCAGCATTTAACATAAACAATAATGAATTAATAGATAATATTTATGTAACAATTAGTCAGACAGAATACTAAAACTGCTTACATAAACAAATTAATTAGAAAGAAAAGAGTTGATAAATAAGTGGCTAAGTTAAATGACACCTGATGTATCGTCGGGTGTACGTATGAGGTAAAATATAAATGAATAGATCAAGTTTGGTTGAAATTCAGTCGACGCAAAAGCCACATTCGTTTCAGTTTGGTGAAGAGTATTAACAAAAGTACGTTAAATAAGCCTTTTGCTTCCCTTCTGTAGTCGTCGCTAGTCTATAATGTTTAAGAATGTTAGAATGAAATTGTTTAGTGGTAGACACAACGTGACGAGTAACAAAGAAATAGTTGATTAGGTAAATAAACATAAAAGGAAGTGGATTATGACAACCTGTATGCAACTCGTAAACTATTGAATATCCGACGAACAAACATAAATAGTGATGCTATGTAAAATGATTATTTAAAAGCATCTCTTAGATTTTGTATCGCAACCGTGCAGCTATGCTATCTTCATATTGCAGCTTTAGGAAGATTTCATTTTAACTCGTGGTTTAGACAAATTTCTTATTGAAAACTATGAAGGATATTCAGTAGTACACTGATAATTCTGAGTTTTTTCACAAAAGGCTTCATCACAGTAAATAATTTTAGATCTGTGAGCAAAGATTTTATTAGATTTCACTTATATTATAGTGGCGTTATCTTCAAAATATAGTGTCCCAGCGTATTTGAGATAGTTTCTTATAAGCACATCCTTTTATGACCCCATCTGATCTCATCAGTGATGCATCAAGGAAGGAAATGCTGTCGTCACTTTTCTTTCTTACAGTGAAAATGGCTGATATATTCTGAACCTGCCAGATATGTTTCGTTCTTTAGCTTTGTTTTCTAGAAATATTAACCTCCTACTATGACATTCTAGTTCAATTATACCATCTTTTCAGCAGGCGTTCTCTACTCTTCCTGAATAGCGAACTACATTACTGGATTCGATTGTGTGATCAAAGCAACGCCATCACATACTTTAAAAGAAGCAATATTAAAAAAAGCAGTAGATATTCACTATACATCTACGAAAAGGTTCCTGTTGAGAAGGAATGCTGACTAACATTTTGTTTCCGAGATGTTGGCAATAAGTTACACATAAAAACGTCTGTTTTCATCAAGGAAACACACACTAGCTAAAATAGTGTCTAGAATGTTATTAAGGAATTTCTTTTCACTTTAAAATATACAAAACTAACTTTCTGAAACGATTACAGCAGTTCAACAAACCATCACATATTTTCATATTCTGCCAGACTGTGTACATTGAGAACTAAACAAACTGATAAAATATCTTTGTTTACCTTTTGGTAAATTATTAACTCTAGACATCAAAGTTTCATTAAATCTTAAAATTTCATGCCAGTTTTAGGTATTTGGATTATTCTAATTTGGTTTTTTTTGGTTAGTTGTCTTTGAAAATATTCTGTAAGGTCATTTTCAACTGATAATTTCTAAAATTAGCTAGGTTCACAAAGTAATACATTAGTCTATTAGAATTTTTGTTGAACTTATAATGATAATGATATTTACTAAGTTTCTGTTTGTCGTTAGTTTCACAACAAATCCTTTATATCTACAGTGACTGATCATTGAGATGTAGTTAATGTCATGTCTGTTTTGAGCATAGCGTTTACTGTGATGGCTTTTGTGAAGTCATCTCGTGGGTTCTCGATTACAGGCGTTATCATTAGGCTGTAGCCATTTTGCAGAGCTGAGATTTCTTCGATGATTTCTAACTGAATGATAACAAATATTGAGGTTGTGTAGTGTAATTATTTAATATCAAAACAAAATATAAGCAGTACTGGGTTCGTTGCATCTTGATCGATAGAATTTTGTTAGCACTGTGAATAAAAGAAAAGCATGAAATTGGTCACCACTTTTCAATTAGTTTAGTAGTATTCTGTTGTAAATTAATATGAGTACATAATACTTACAAAACAGATCGATCAGTCACAGTTACTCTTGAAAGAAATTTCGATTTTCATTTCAAAAGTTGGGCGTAGAACATAATTTCAATATATTGAACCATTGTATTGATTATGTAGGTCACTAAACATAAGAAAAATTGACAGACAAAATAAAATTGTTGATGTATCATAGAGATAGTTAAGACGAATGGTGTTAATAAATATTATGAAAATTATATTAATGATTGATTTCAACCTCGGTTTTTCTTGGAGTATACATTAATTAATCGAAAAACCTTCATTAAGTTACCGATCGGTGTTGATATCGATGAAGTATGGTTATTTACGTTGACCTTTAGTTCAAATTCAAGATATTTAGCTATTGCGTTGTTCTTGCCGCATAATTTAAATACATGAACTTAAATGAAGAACCTTGAAATTCATCTATATTCATGAATTATGAAAATCCATTCCACAGCAACTAATATGCTTCATCTATGATGCTCAGAGTTATCACTGTTTTAGGTTATAGTTATGAAATATAATCTATTCGAATTTCATTTCAACATACTAATTCAACAAACTTCATTATATTTATTTCATCCTATTTCTTTCAAATTTTGTACATTTTTAAATATCGTAGAATAGTAATTTATCATTAGATGAACAACAACAATGATGAATACATTTCACTTAATAATACAGATTTTTCAACACTGATCAATGTAAATTAAAATTAGCGAGGACTAGAGAGCTGTTTTGTCCTACAATAAAACGTCGAAATATTTTGGATCCCCAACTTTTAAAGTTCATGGAATACACCATATCACTAGATGACTATCTCAAAGTAAAACTATTTAAAATTACCAACATCAGTAGAATGCAGATGTCATTCAAAACCATTAATTAACTACTGTCTTTCTTTCAAATGGGTTCACTCTTTTCCTTTTTAAACTGAGAAAACTCCATCAGAAAGTTAGTCTATACTAGTAAGCACCTGATTATTCTTGATATCAAATAGATTATTAGTTGTGATGTCATTGATACAATAGGGAAATCAGGGACATGGATGAAGGTTTATATTAATGCCAAACTAAATAAAAATACATTCCCAAAACGAAACAATCATTTCTTAATACTCTTTTTTACACACGTTTCATTTACGTTAAATTATAATCTGATTTCATTTGGACTTTACATGAATAGAAATTGCTACCAACTGATAAGTAACTTATTGGAATAAGAAATCTAACAGATTTACTTAGTGACATATTTACTCCTTCTTAACAAATCGCTTACAGATGAATATCGAAATTCATTTCAAGTCATTTAGCTTAAGTTCAGTTGGTTGGTTTCGTCAAAGATTGATGTTGGTAGGGTACCAGTGAAGTTCAAGGAGCATTAAATAGCTGTTTTCTTTTAGTATGGGACAATTTAGCAGTAAACACCCTTGATTCTTTCGGAGGAAATCAAACCCAAGGCCTTCAGGTTAATGAACGCCTAACTGACTGCGCCACTAGGTTAGCGTCCAATTTTCGCTTACATCAATTTCTGATACAGAGCTGAAATAATTCAATGTTACAGGTGTCAGCTGTCTCACTCTCGACAAATCCTAACTTGACCAGTCACGCACGACTTTTCACCAGAACTTCTGGAGCATCCTGAAGTTACTCACTAGTTTTCAATGGTACTCTACTTACATTTATTTGTGACGAATACAATCAACCAAACTTAATACCATTCTCTATAAAACCACCTATATTCATCCAGGTTAAGTCAAAAATCTATGCACTTAATCTACACACAAATATTTAATAAAATATCGTCTAGGTAAACTGTTTATTGTTTCCCCATCGTAATTTTATAAAAAAATTTGTTTAAAATAATTGTTCTAATAAGTAATCATGTGATGATGATTATAGAAACTGATCAATACTTTCATATATATATATATATATATATATATATATATATATATATGCACGTGTACTGGAATGACCTTGGTACCGACCTTTGCGTTCATACACATAGAACTGCATATGGGTAAACAACAGTATACAGTAGTTACACAAAAGACACTGGAAGCAAACGCATATTTGACAAAACAAATGACAACTGTTGTTTGAGTAACTGGGACAGTAGAAACAATGTTATGTCATATGGTAGACTGTTATCATGTTATCCTAATTATCATGATTAAGCTTAATTTAACTGGTAAAAATGATATATCAGTCTATAAGCTCGTTTCATTTATTCCTTTTTATTGTTCTGTTTCTAAGTAAATGTAACTAACGGCCCTTATTTACTATAATGATGAACTACGTTACCATGACATGTTTGCAACTTAATTGACAAACTCATTGTCATAATTAAGTGGGACATGAAACAAGGTCACCAATTAAAGTTCCATATATTTGGTTTTGATGTGGACTAGATCTAGTGAAAGTTAACGAACGTAAGCGATCAGTGGACAAAACTTAAGCATGTGAAATCACGTTCGAAATTCTGTATAGGGAGGATTTTAAAGGTTTCATACAATTAGTACCCTACATGAATTTGAATTAGGTATGGACAAAAGGTGATGTAGAATAATATGAATTCATTTTTTATTTCTTTGGTTCTCATCATCTGCATTACAGCCTCAATTTTTTATTAAATTATGACATCATAATAGATAATCATCAGCATTGGCAATGGAATTGAAGTAACATGGGATATCTGTTCAATATGTATGTATATGTAAGTGCTAATGTGCCCGAATCCACTTACTTATTACTAGTCGACGTCATTTCGATTGTTGACTGGAATTCTACATCCATCTACTATATGTAAATTAAACTACACTATCAGTGTGTAAAAGCCAAGTATATGAAAGGTTACGATACTGCGAAGTCCTAATCTTTAAATCAAAGTATTGCAACAGTCTTATTACCCGGTACAAGGAATCACTTAATACAAGTACAATACAAGCAATCAAATGCCGCATATGTCGAATAACTATCTAGTTTCTAGTCATTAAACTTTAAATCTTTTTAATTTTGTAAAGTGTTAATTTAGTCTGAATTAGACAACCACTGATAACCAGAGAGCCCTAAACAGCTGTTTCGTCTTAGTATGGGACTCCTAAACAGTGGGCATCCATGAATAAATGAGAGATCGAACCCAGGATCCTTTAATTCCGCGGCGAACTTTTTACCATTAGACCATCTAGTCGGCTCCTAACAGTAGATATTTGTAATTCAGTCGATTCGCAATGCGTTCACGTGACCTGATCCATTACCATCGGTGGGTAACTGCCTGACACTCAACACGGTTACTTGTTGAACTAATGGGGTTCATTTTAACCATACATATGAAGTAGTTCACAATTCTTAATGCAGTCAGCATTAAAGCCACATACATTTTTGACTGACGACAATTGTTCATGTTATTTTTTTTAACTCTCAATCCTGAATCAAATCGAAGTTTGACTAGAGTTATTTTATTATTCATAAATGAAGACAAATATCATTATGCTGGATATAACTCCTTTATTTAAATCTATCATAAGTAGCTAGATTAACTACTACAGTCGATGTTTAAACTGTTTGCAGTTGGTCACATATTAGTAGTTTGGTAGTTAAAACATCGATTACTCACAGTTAACCTAGCGTGTGGAGGCTATTTTTAAGTAAACAGCCAGGACTTTAGTGGAAATATTCATCGAGTTAAAATCATTTAAATAGAATTCAGTTTTACGCAAGAAATCAAATAGTAACTGATAATCAAAACTGTAAAATCAATCGGATTAAGTAATCTGTTGAAAAATCTTACTTAAATAATAAAATTCCTATTTTGTTTTATTTCGTAACGAATTTAGCTTGTTTGAGAGATGTTCTATTTTTATTATGTTTTAGATATTTCATTCAGTAATCATAGTAAACACACAAATATACATCAACATTATCTATGGCATCTTTAGTCAATGTTAAAGGACTAGTTCAACAAATGACAAAACTTCTTCAAGATTTAAAAACTAGTCCAGAAATGGAGAAAGTGATTGATAATGAAGAAAAGTGAGTCAATTTCATTCAATTTTTATTACAAATAGATGATTATCAATTGATTACCAATTGTTAGAGTTGAAAAAATATAGCCCAATTGATCTTTAATTAATTACCTGATTAGTGGTTCTTCTTCATGGGACATATAGTTTTCAAATTTGTTCTCTATATGTATCTGTACGATAAGCAACACTAAGGTGCCTTAATTAGGATAAAAGGAATTTTTACTAATGTTTCATCTGCTGTTATGTTCTTAAGAAATTTACTTCTAGAAAATCGTGTTAAATTAAGCTGAGTTATTATTCAAAGAGATGGGACCATGATCCACTCTCAGTGTAAAAGATTAAAGCTAGAGGCTGAACACTTGTAAACAGTCTAACTGGTCTCCAACTACCTACCACTTACTGGTTATTCCCAAGTTACTTGAATGGAAATTTCCCACTCCTCCCCCCAAATTTTAATAAAATTGAAAAGTCTATAGGTAATTTGAAGTGAGGTAAAACAGCAAGACCTGACAGGCTGACTCCGGATGTATTTAAAGACATCGGTTTAGTTTTAGTAGGTTGGTAGACTGATATGTTAGTTAAAGTCTGGGACCTGGACATAATTCCTTTTGTCTAGTCACGATCAGTGGTGGTGTAAGCTTACAAGAAAGGACAGAAATTCTCTTAAGGTAACCGCAGAAAAATCATCTTGATCAACATAGTGTCTAAAATATTAGCTTTCTTAATCACCCGATGCTTATCTGAGACTAAAGAAAGACAAACTCGGGAAAACCAGTTTGGTTTCGAACCTGGACAAGGACGCATTGATCAGATGCTTGACCTCCGTCAAATCCTAGAACATAAACATACTTACCGTTATCTAATAAGAGCAATATTTCTGGACTTGATAGCAGCTTTTGACTGTGTAAATTGAGTGGTTCTATGGCAGTGCTTGTCATTAAAAGCCGTACCTCAAAAGCACATAAACTTTATGAAGACTTTCAACTCGAACACCATTGGTCGAGTTAAAACTCATGGCTTAATATCACATGAATTGTTAGCCTCACATGGAGTCCGTCAGGGTTTCTCCTCTTCATTGCCTTCGTTTCACTTTCATCTCAGGTGTCGTTCCATAATTTGTACTTCCTTCTTTTAACTTTTCAAAAATTGATCTCCATCCAAGAAATCTACATGTTGACTTAAAATACTCGGACAATTCGGTCCTATTGTGTGAAGACACTGACATTAAAAAGAGTCTCTTGAGCATTTTGAGTAACATTGCTGATATATTCCGGATGGAATTTTTTTCATGCAAATGCTAAATGTTACTTCAGAATAGGTTTGCTTCGTCGCCCAGATTGATGGTACTCAGTGAAGTAGTTAAATGTGTGAGCCACTCTGCTTATCTTAGTGGTCTTGCCAACCCTTCTGTGTCAGTGTCCGAGAAAATTTTAGTCCATATTCAGAAAGCTCGCCTGGCTTTTGCCGACTTCAGTCACCAATGGCTTAGGCGAGTTATCTGTCTCTCGACGAAAGGCCTAGTGTGCTACTCAGCCGTTTACTCTGTTTAACCTACGGTTATGAGACATGGACCATTAAAATCCATGTGCATAAGCTTCAGGTCTTTGATTATGAAAATCATTTATGTATCGATATATAGATACAAAGTATTATGAAAACATGACAAGTCAATTGCAGACATCTTAAACCTTCATCATCTGAGATGGTTGCATATGGCCGACCACCACCTACCTCACTGTTCGATGTTGGCTAGTCCAAGCGTGGGACGAAAGGGTAATTAAGCAAAAGTGACGTTAGTCCATGAGGTTGTTAACTGTCAGTCTAAAGCAGGTTGGTTGGCGGTAGACGGTTCAGTTGGTAATCGTTATAAGTGTTTGGAAACACTAGATGACGTGGTTCAGTACCGGCTTACAGTGACATAATCTTAAGTCTCATTATTCCTTCATACATGCGTTTCCTTCATTCCCATCTGTCAAGTTATACTATTATATTTATCACGTAAATTTGATCTCGTTGTACTAATGCAATGTGGCAACTTGGGCTTATGCGCACATACGCCAGTTTCAACCCTGTTCATGACTAACTGATTATCTTAAAACTATGACACTGAGGAAAAATTAAAGAAGGGACCCCATAAGTTTCTGTCGTATGTGCGTTTGTTTATGCAGTCTTGTATCTGCAATAACGAATGTAATTTTTAGTTCCATAGGACACAGAACAGATGAAGTGAATAAAAGTGTCGAATGAAAAATCTCAACTTGATGGTGATTTTTCCGATCAATCTTGGGTCGGGCTTCAAAGTCTGTACATCCCAGAAAGATATAGAGATAACATTCAAGAAGTTATTACGTTATGAGTGGTGGCATCTTAACAAGCCATTTGTGTGGTTGCTATTCTAATATTAATTTGACTCATAGACGAAATCTCGTACGTTTCCCTACAACTTTCGGTAAACGCTGGAATACTCGAATTGCAATCCACTTGTAATGCAAAAGTTCAAAATCAGATAACACTAGTTAATTTATTTCGAACAGTTGCAATCAGATCAGCCAATCTAACTTAGCTGGGTATAGCGGTGTGTGTTCAATCATGTTATAACATCCAAACCGTAAAATAATAGATGTGCAATTAACAAAACTCGTTGTTATGTTCAGCAGTATTATCGGCTACTACAATGTAAACGAATATATATATATATATATATATATATATATATATATATACTAAAAGTGGGCATAGTGTGTGCTCAATACACGTCGTTTCAATCATAAAATCACTAACTAATCACGTTTAATGTCAACGAATTAAAGGACCTGGTAACTATCTTTATTCCATTGCATGCATTATGTGAATCAAACTGTTATTAATAAATTAACATAAGTTTTTTAATCCAATAAAAAGCTTTTTGCAAGCAAACATTCATTCATAATTATTGTGTATTTTATGATTGTGCAATTGAATCTAACCAACAGTCTCGTATATATACGATATAATTAACTTGTTTATTAATCAGTTGAGTAAACTGTGATTGGCTTATTAGAAATGTTTTCTATCTGATGAATTACAGAACAATTTGTACATTGAAATACATAAAGTCACACGGATATTCGAGTGAATGTTTACATGAGTTGAACATTGACTTGAGTAGGATCTAGTATAACTTGCAGAGATAACATCATATTTCTCACTGAAAATTACAGTCTATTGTTTATAAACTTATACAATTACGACAAAATTAAAGATATTTCTGCGCAAAATTGAACTGGTTTGTTATGAAACCAGTTAACTCCAGTAGAACAGTATATTTCTTATAATTTATGGAACATATGCAACGGATCATTTTTCAACTTTGTGACCTTAACAATATCTAAGTCTGTTTATCACATTCCCGTACCTGCGTAGATATGAAGAGTTTCAGTTAATTTGCTTACAATTTGACGGAATGAGTGATAAAAGTGACCGAATCATGACTTGCAGACCTTTCAAACCAAACTCATTATTCAGTGTCGTAGCACGTATGTATTGGCCTTGATTTAATCAAGTGATACCGTTATTATTATTTAGAAATTCTTGTATTCGGATGTTGTATAGATTGCTAAACTTGAATTTGATATCACGAATTAACCTGGGTTAGACATTTATTGAGAACCAAGAAGCACTGAACAACTGATGTATGATAATACGAGAACCTCAATTATTACGCTTTTGCAAAGCCATCAGAGAATCAACCTCATCAAACGACTTTATTGTGGTGTCTTGGATACCTACTGATGAGGAATTTCGTACTAGGATGAAATCTTTATTCAGTCCTTCTTCGTTTTTAGTTTTTGCCTAACCCAGATCAATTCATTATATAAAATTCGACTAAAGATTAATTTGGAGTATTAATTGCATAGACAGACAATAAGCGCTGGTAAACTAATTAGGACTGCTAAACGGTAAAGTGGAAAGCGAAATAACCTTAGGCAGGTTAGAGTGGAGGCAAGATACAAGATGATAGAGATAAATGAATACAGACGTTGCGTCGAAGACAACCAATGAAAATAGAACTACAATTATACCACCTGATTACGTGGACGCTGACTCGTTGGCACGGTGTCAGAGCGGCCAAAGACTTCCTCAGAGGCTTGGAGTAAAATAATATCATCAAATGATAGACAATGTCAGGTCATTTGTTGAGTACGAACAATTGATTTTTATATTGCATACTGAACCAGTTAGTAATGCGAAATACGCAATTCATTGAAAACTGAACTAGTGGAGTTATGTATAGAATTAATGAAAATAGATCTATCGTAAAATTATATTCACTCGGAAACGAAGTGATTACAATATTAACACTATGAGCATCATAGTTACTAAATGCTTAAAAAGTGTAGCTTAGAACTAAAGGGTCTCCATAGGTTATGAGTCCCAATTCTTTGATTTACTATAATAAAAGGCTAAAGCAAGTAATGCATAATTAATGTACGATTAAATATTTCACTCCATTTTCCTAATAAATGAAACATTCTGCTTTAATATAATCCGTTATTATTTTTAAATAAGAAACTGGACATTACTCATTCCGACGATCAAACGAAACACACTGAAGATTGATTTCTTAAAAACCGTTTACACATGGAATTTTTAAACTAAATTTATTTTTCAAACTATTCGCAATATTAATTTTCTAGTTGATATGATAGTGAATAGACTATACATAGTGACAATAGAAAAAAATTAATTAGTTTGTATAATTGACATAATTATCAATATTTTGTATGTTACGAACATTTGAATAGAACTCCTGGACACACCCATCAAATATTTCGATCTACAAAACTTATTCTTAGTTATCTAATGAAATTTGCAAGCATAAAAATGTATCACAGTGTAGTAAGTATGAGTAGTTACGCTTACAAGTCGGATTATTGCATCGAGTGAAATCATCTACTAATTTATCCAGAAGTAATTTATATTTGAACTTGTCTGTATAGATTACGTGTTCGATAAATTGGCGTGTGTAGATTTGTTTTGTTTCGAGTCAGTTTGTCTTGTGAATTAACATAATGTTGAGAATCATTAAAATAATCTAGAAAGCACAAGACAACATTGACTTGAATGCGTATATATAAATTCACATAGTATTGAACCAAATATTCAGTACCAAAATAACATCATTCAGTGATTAAATTGAATTCTTATGTAACATTACTAATATCATCTACAATCATACTGCAGTGTTTAAAGACAAACAGTTCAATACACAACAAAAGTTCATTTATAATGATTGCTCACCTAAATAAGATAAGAAAAGACAATATTTTCTGAGAAGATTTATGTAACAAGCAGATGTACACAGCTACAAATGAAATAATTGATAATTTCATGTGTAATACATGACAAAAATAACTGACAATCAGATATGAATTACAGGTTTACAATAGTAGTATTAGTCATCTGATGCCACATTTACTAGAAGAATATGTTTCAAAATATTTTCGTCTAGGTATGTGACCTATACATTTGATGATGTAAGTAGCCAGGAGAGATGGCAACTATATGTATTATCTGTAGTTTGTTAATTGTGAAGAACTAACTTTAGTTGAATTTCAATAAAATTGTCGAGTAGCTGTTCTTTCTGAATAACACTGTAGTATCTTATTGAACTGAAGATGAACAGCTTTACATAACTTTTTGATTATTAATTTGTGCGTAGTTAATATCGAGTCATCAAGATTATTTTTTGCGGTAAATCTTAGGTGAATGTACTAGGTGACGATAATTTTTGATTGAGAATAACTCATAGTTCGTCAACCTGAAGCGGATTTGTGCTTATCTGTTGACACTTAATAGTCTCTGAGATTAATTAACTTATTTAATACTTTAGTAGCCTGTGCAATACTGGAGAGTTAATTTATTTGTAATGGAAGCCGGTGTGCCTATAGTTTCATTCAAACTAACTGTTACTAACCGACCAAAATTGGTAATGTAACTGCTTTTTAACTTCACCTTCGATAAATTGAGCAGAAGGGCTCCTAAAACATCCCTTGTTAAAAGGTTTCAGAAAAAAAGTTCTCCGCTTCATTTTCAGCTTATCAATAATATATAGGTAAAGTCTCACTCTAAAGTAGAGTAATAATGTTTCGGATCGTAAACAGAGGGTTTTTCCGTTGTGTTTTTGAGTAGAAGTTCTGATAAATGACTAGTCTTCAAAAGCTATTTGATGGGAGATTACTTATGCATTGAAAATTGTTTTTATTATCTTCACATTCTCCTAGTTCAAAGCTCCATTTGACCTACTAAACTGTTATGTCATTTTCAATTCACGCACTATGACTAATTAATTGTACTTGTCACCCTATCTTCCTATGATCATTATGTCCTCGTTTGGTATCGATAAGATTATTTTAATTGGTATGTGTGAAGTGAATTTAGATACATATATATATAAATGATCACTTGAAATATATGTCACACAAAACTTGGACTTAGGCTGGTTAGTACATCATTTTTAAGTTCATCCTATTCGGCTTGGGATTTTTAGTAAAAATCGAGTCAGATTTCGAGACAAAGATAAGGTCATAATTATGTGTTCCGTAATCGATCAAAGTTTAAGATATAATAGATTATTATTTGCCATTTAGCACAGAAAGCTCTAGAAAATGTTAGCAGTTTAGAAGTCTACTGTCGCACAATCCCTAAGTTTTATCGTTTGAGTAGCAACTAGCTGTGATAATACGATTTCCAGAAATTTGAAAATAACTTAAAATGTCCCTCCTCATACCGATGTCAGAGGAGAATTCCAGTTGAATTGTAAAATATTTCCACAATAATCAAAAGATGCTTGACTGGTCCTCGAAATGGATAATTACTGAATACATGATCTCGATTGTTCACCGAATGCACAAATTTTATATGTGACTGAGTGATAAAATAAACGTACGAAATTGAATGTTCTTAACACCTGCAAGTCAACCCAATTTATTTTCCTTTAGGGGAAACAGAAAGAACATTTGGAGTTGTACTAACCAATCCGAAATATATAATTCAAATATATTTCATGTAATCGTTTATACATAAACATTGGTTCCCAGAATCTAGCGGTAGCATCATCGATAGCGAATTGAGGTAGTAGGCATATGAATAACCGTTCCTAATTCGTGAACAGAAGACAATGTAATAGCAATTAGTTGTTTAAATAAGAGCTTAAGACAAGAGTACTATGGAAATGATGTAAACGAAATGCATACTAAGTATGCATCAAATTATCTTTTGAAAAGCAGCCCTGAAAGTCTAATCAGTTTTCGTGTATCGTCTCCTGTGATAATGATAAATCACTAGTTGAAGTTAACTTTTAGCGAAAACCGAATCTAAACTTTTAACAGCATTGTCGAGACAATTTTAACTACTCCTCTAGTTAATAATTTCATTTGATAACACTGTATTACTTTATTCACTTATACTATGCAAGTAGTATATAATTTCCCAAGTGCAAAAATTGAATATTATCAGCTACCAATATCACAGTTCTAGTGAACTGTACTTTACTTACTTTACTTAAGCCTGTTACCCCTCTCAGAGGAGCATAGGCCGCTCACCAGTCTTCTCCATTCAACTCTGTCCTGAGCTGAACTGTACCAAACAAAATTATAGCTTGCACATTTTTGGCTTTGATGCCACTCTCTGTGGTATTCTGATTATCATTCTATTATGAAATCTATCTATCCTGAACTATTCCTTAACTTTTGATAAATATGCCGCTATTTTCAGTAGTCACATTTAAATCAAGTATCAGAATGAAGCAATTAACGAAATTGAAAAGAATGGCTGCGTTGTCAGACAACCGAAAAGGACCAAATGAAAGCATTTGAAATCTACTTCAAAGGAATTCTGTTGTTAATCAATTACTTAGCAGCATACCATATAGAAGAAGCCATGGGATATTAACTTGATAGATTAACACATGTAATTAATGATTAGCAGTTGACTGGACAGTGTTAACTACATACTTTTTCGAACAATCTCTGTATTGTTAGCAAACATTACAAAAACAAAGCATTTAGTTTGTAATTGATTTTTATTTAATTTTTTTGAGTTATAAGTTCTTGACAGAATATAAAAGTGTTTGTGTATAGATATGTTCATACATTTATCCGGTATCCTGATAACTTATATCACTAGATTATGTTGACAAAAGAATACAAATTTGTACAGTACATGACGAGCACTTCCCCCCCCCCTCCTCACTTAAACAATAACTATCACTTAACATATAGAGTTTCAATTGTTTGAAAATTCCCATGTTTATCAAAAACAAAGACGTTTGAACGAAGAATATTCTTCTTTTCGATAAATGCTCATCAGGTTCTACATTTTATTATCTAAATAATCTTGTATAATGTTGTATTTGCCTCAGAACTGGCTATTCTTGTGACTAATAATTTTGGACTAATAAATGTAGAACCTGATGAGGATTTATCGAAAAGAAGAATATTCTTCGTTCAAACGTCTTTGTATTTGATATAGAGTTTCATTAATATACACATGCGACAATTAACCAGCTTATTTCAAAAAATCCCTTAATAATTCTCTTAAAATACACGTGATTTCAATTAACACAAATTATAGTAACAGTCACTGAATGTTATTAAAGGTATTAAGCATGCAACCTATGAACGTATTCTATTCTCTCCTAACTATTAATAACTTTTAGCCTAATAAACAAAGATTTCTAAATAATTCATATGTTTATTTTCCTTCATAGTATCATAAGATTCCTTAAAGCACGTAATTGGGATTTACAATCTGCGGAGAAAATGATCCGTAAAGACTTACAGTGGCGTCAGGAATTTAGACCTGATTTAATAGACTGTAAAAATTGCCACAGTCAGCCAGGGACACACAGTTTAGTAAGTTCCATCTCTTATTTCTTTCGTTACGATTATAAGTTAACGAGAGTGTTTATTTGAAAGCTACTTGTTCAGTTGCTATAATTTACTTAGAACAAACAGTTCCCCATCAGTAGAAATTTAATTATTTCCCGTTTCAAAATAGCCCGATAAAAAATCGCAGTCCTGACATTATAGATCAAAAGTTGAACATTTTAAAGAAAATTTAGTTGGAAATGGATATCCCTCTATGTTCATTGACAGGAATATGAATGTTAAAAAATTTAAAAATTTCAAAAGCCTCTTATCTAATGAAAACACTTTAAATGAATATTGATTTCAACAGAGACAAAGTTGCAGGCATCCGGATGAGAAGGAATTCTAATTCACTTGAAAGAGGAGTATTTGTAGCAACCCTAAGACTACTGCTATCCAGTAGTTCCTTGTTCAACAACGACCTGAAGGATAAACTACCGCACATAACCACTCTCATGTACGTTTATCAGTTCATTTGCTCCCAAGGAGCTTGTTCGATAAGGATTTTATCCAAAAGGGTTCATGGAAATCCTACATCACAGTGACAATGCATCAATAGAAAGCTCAAATACTAAACATTTTCTATACGAAGACCACTCAATTTAAACAGATTTTTTTGTTCAAAGTCATTCATAAAATCAACATAAGCTGAACAAGAACAGTTATCTTTCGTCTGCTTTTAATTACTGAGGGCTTGGCTATACACTTACTGAAGCCATATTTTTGTATCTAAACGGACATTGTTCAGCCACTACTTTTACCGTAGTCCTAAATTCCCCAAACACCATAACTATTTCCTTGTCCTTCCTTGTTGACCTCTTTCCTTGAACCCACTTTTCTTCTCTTTTAATATATTTCATTTCATTTCGGTGAAAAAAATACATCTAAACAAATTATGCGACTTTAATAATTTTCATCTAAATTCAATGTCATTTTGATGAATGCTCGACTACATTTTCATATTCCTCGAAGGAATAACGTTTGTTTTATTGCTGCTACGTTCATTTATATATGTTACTGATCATTATTATAATGAAAATTTTATGTATATTGGCGACCGTACAGTTTTGAGGCGACGAATTCATCCTAAGGAGAACTCATCACTGGGAAACATATTCTTATTTTTCATGACACAGACAAAATTTTCCGTCTAGTCCTACTATTGTTTCAAACGATAAGATGTATTTTCACAATTAGGTTAATTAAAATTAATGTGAATGAGAACGGAATTACGCAACAACAAGATCAGTAAAATGTATTAGGTATTTCCGTTGAAACTGTTATAGTGTAATGAATTGATAAGAACAAGATTTTGTATAATTTAAAGCTGTTAGAGAAAATAAATAATAAGTTTATAAGGAGAACAGTAATTTCTAAGTGACTAAGCGTCATTTTGTATAAATAAATTCATCCTGTAAATTTCCTTCACTTAATCTGGATGACTTCGCTTGTAAATGAAATCTATGTATACCAGGCTGTGTTTTTCTAGCACTAGACGACAATGGTTCACGAGGATCACCTATAAACCCGCAACGAGAACTTTACGAATCTAGGTCACTAAAATTTAATAGATAATGTAGCCATTAGTCAAATTAACTAACCTTAACCGATATTAAACATAGCTCAGCCTAGTTTCGATTTCACAAAGCCACTGAAACTTTGCTATGATTGAATGTACTATGATCACTAAACTTTAGTTCACTAAATCCTGACCTGATTGCGTCATTTTGTACACTTTTTCTAATGAAATGTTAGTATTAACAGTTTTTATTTCCCAGTTATACTTTGTGATGATTAGACCTGAAATACCAAAAGAGCAATCTGTTATAGTCAGAAATTGTGAGCTGGATGTTTCTATATTAGATTGCTGAATATATGTTATGAAAGACTCTCATTAAGTATTAATAATTTAAATATATGTGGTCTATAGGTCGTCAAAGGGTGATCATACTAGTTCTGATAACTGAAAATTGTAGGCACAAATAACAATTGAAGTAAATTTGATATGACGTGGCTAACGTTGATTCAGTAGTTTATCGCACGAAGGTTTCATGATTATCATGATGACTGGTGAATCACAGCCTCTGCTAAGACAGAAACAATCACTAGGATATAAGTAAATCTATTCATTGATTGCTAAAAATAATTAAATAAGCGTCCTGAAGTAATTATATATTGCTTTTAAGTACATGAATTTAATTGCATGTTCCTTTATATTTTTTGTAGAGACAAATTGGATTTGATGATGCTGGCCGTCCAGTTATATATGCATCATTTTGTCAAGCTATTTCAAGTAAAAATATGTCAAATGATGCAATAACTCATTTGATATATACAATTGAAAACGCAATCAAAAGTATGAAATCAGGAGTTACACAGTGGGTTTTCGTAATTGATTGCACAGGTAAATAAATGTGGAAATAATCTGTCTATGTGGATGCATATGTGTATGCACTATTTCTGTATACATGAGAAATTATTTGAAACATTAGAATTCTTTTGTAAAACTTAAACCGAAACTGAACTTATTTGAGAACGACACGTGGTTAGTGACTCATTGATTAAAAATGAATGATTGAACTGTTTAGGGTAAATGAAGAATATTAGTTCAAAGTTAACTGTTCAATAAAACACAATTTAATGCTTTTCTAATACAAGAACACAATATAGTACGACTAATTTTTGATGTTGAAATCAAATTCATTTTAGTTACTTATGTTTTCACTCATTACCAATTTTTACATTTCATACAATGAATTCTTGTTAATTATCTTCTGGAATGAAATATTTAACAAGCAAGTCCTCTTCCCATTTCCCTCCCCCCCCCCCCTAGCAAGTTTAATCTTTATTTGCAAGCGTTAAATTGTATTTTGGCCAAACATTCCCAAACTGATCTATATTTAAAGTTTGATTACATTGTTTTCAAGAATTATTATCAAAAAATCAATAAGTGTAAAATGTTAATCGTATATGCAATTAATCGAACAAGTGTATTATATTCACTTAACGACAACAAATTAGTACTCATTTTAAGATTGAATATGAAAATTAATTAGAACAGTTTTTACTAATTAAAGTGAATTTGTGCTAATATTACATTTTTACTGAAAATGGAAAACAAAATCGGTCTCATTCAATGGAGTTTTAGTTTACATATTAGGATTGGCAACAAATTGTTAGTACAGATTATTTGACATTTGAGACTGTAGCATGATGAATACACGAAGGAGTAGTCATTCATTGATAATAAGCCATCAACATAAAAGTCATATCGTTAAACTTAATTCGCGAAACTAAATTTCGTTGAAAGAATAACATCTGTGCTGATAAGTGGAAACTTTTGACTATTTTTAAGTTTCAATTAAAGGTTATTTCTAGCTCAAGATAAATTGCATGAAGCAGTTTAAATAAGAAAAACTGTTCATAAGGTATTTCAGTCATACCGTCTACACTGGAAATTCTTTATAAGAAAAGACAATTTCTGAATATAAAAATCAAATTATTTTAACAGGAATTACATTTAATTTTCATGCACAGAGTTCCCTTTATTAATTTGTAAAGAACAAGAACAAACATTTGAATAGAATAACATAACAATTTATTTTATTTCATTTTGTTTCCTTCAACTACTGCTTACAACCTAAAATAGTTCAAAATCTAATTTATAAAGAGGTTTCAGCATACTTACAGAAGAGAGTTTACTCAGTGATTGTTGCTGACATTAGCTTGACATTAACATGATGCGATAGGTAAGTAAATGAAATTATGTGACAGAATAAAACATTGCAATTGCATGTCAAAAAACGTCTTGAAAATTTTTGTTAGTAAGGGAAGATTAGAGGATTAGAAATAGGTAATAACTAAGTCGTCATTCTGAAGTCTTTCAAAGTGATTAGTAAATAACTATGCTTTAGTCTCCTGAAGTTTGTGGAAGCTATTGCTATCAAGTATTACAAGCTTGAATTGTAAGTCTAAAAGGCGACTGTCGTAAGCCTTTATTTACCTTGGTAACATAAACTGAATCCTTCACATGATAAGACGTGTATTAAAAAGAATTTTTCTCATCTCTTTAATGTCATTTCATTGTTATGTAAATTTTTGCTTAAGTTGAGTAGCTTTTATTGTTCACCAATCGAACTTCACTCACTTGGCTTTATTCTTTCCCATCATTATCATTTGTACATTATGTTTTCACCTATTTCTAATCCTCTAATCTTCCCTTACTAACAAAAATTTCCAAGACGTTTTTTGACATGCAATTGCAATGTTTTATTCTGTCACATAATTTCATTTACTTACCTATCGCATCATGTTAATGTCAAGCTAATGTCAGCAACAATCACTGAGTAAACTCTCTTCTGTAAGTATGCTGAAACCTCTTTATAAATTAGATTTTGAACTATTTTAGGTTGTAAGCAGTAGTTGAAGGAAACAAAATGAAATAAAATGAATTGTTATGTTATTCTATTCAAATGTTTGTTCTTGTTCTTTACAAACTTGGTTTTATAGTAGAGGTTTTAGCATAAGTTGAAGAACTCAAAAACTAACATCCGACTTGACTATGCGTATATTTGTTGAGTACTCAACTATCTGATTATTTGCTGATTTTTACAACATATTACGTGTATAACATTGATTCAAATCGCATAAAAGTATCATAATTGATTTTCAGTGTCGTGAATGTTGCAATAACAGTGTACTATGAAACTGAAATTAACTAGCCATGAACTACTTATGATTAGTTTAAGCAGAAACTCAGAGAAAAACAACATACATGCACATGAATTTATTTATTAAAGATGGCTATATAGATAAGAAGCAGATAAAAGCATTACGTTAAGTGTGAACAAAGAGGTGAGTTGTTTGTTTGAACTTGATGTTTCAAACTAAATTTCTGAATAAGAATACCCTGAAGATTATTACTAGTCAATCGATGAATTCTGCATATTTATTACATGAATTTTGATTTCAAGAGGTGTTAGAAAAAAACTTTTCGACAAGTACGTAAATTATTGAATTAACGTTAGGAATAAATATTTTTGCATATTGCTAATCGTTAACACAAAATGCCATGACATTCACGTTTTTCAAAAAGTGTGCCACATGAATTTCCACCGTGCATTGCAGGCTTCTCAATATATCTCCATCGCATTTGCATGCCTGTTTGGTTTGGACATGATACAGAACATGGACTCCATCCACTCCACGTCGTCATTATGCAGTCTTGTTTAGGACCCCACATTGCATCTAGTTTTTGTCGTTCTATTACACCTAATGAATCATTTCCGTCGTTATCACTTACTGAGATTTTTGTAGGTGTAGTTGTATGTTCAGATGATGTTTCACTTTTATCTACGATAGTATTATTTGTATATTTACGCATACTAGCCATACGTGCCATATTAATTTGTCTCAACTTCTCCATTTCGAAAGGTAGACAATCAGATAAACAATCTTGATATGCTTCGAAATTATTTTTATTTCCACCGCAACCACGATATTCGAAATCACGACATCTTCTAAGACGTGAACAAAAGTACCTAGGAGAAATTAGTAAATAATCACAAGTGGTACACTTAAAAACGAGTCTCGAGGTTATTAATTTAAGTCAAGTGTATCAGCAACTAGTAAACTTACTTCATAATGAGTATGAGCTCTGATGTTAACTGAATTTTAGACTATTTATTGAGATTATGTTAATCATTTACATTTGATTCGAAATTGTCATTTACTGGTAACTTTTTACCTACTTAATGACATAACATTAATCAATCTCTTTAGTAATTTATCACTGAAGAATGTCTACTGTTTATAAGTTAGATTATTTAATCATTGAGGTACCTATATGTATCTATATCAAAGTCATAAATGCAGTAATTTCTTCGTAATAATTTTTTCTGTCAATAAATAGTAATGTACATACACTGAACTGCTAAAAATTACTGTCACCTTTTGTAGATAATTTCAGCATAAATATTCGTTCTTTGATCCCCCCCCCCCGGAATTCATCTGGTGGAATTTGAAGAATCTAGTTAATGATATCATGAATTTAACTTATTAACTAATAGAAATAAAAATGCTCATAACTGAATGCTTTAACTAATTTGCTCAGAAATGGCCTAGCATCTGTATATTTGAACACCTTGCTTGTGATTTAGACTGAGGTGCATGTAAATATATACCGTTCCGCTATGTGTATTCTTCATATTATTATAGTACCACTCTCTACATGATCACGTTGTTTCGATAACAAAAGGAAACTGAAAAGAGACCGTGATCTAGTGCGATTTGTGAAGTACACAATAGTTTGTAAGATAAAGCTTTACTAATTCTGTATGTATATTGATTGCATACATTTTAGGAATTACAACTTTTGTTAATCTATAGCTAAACAAAAACAGGTTCTCATTGGTCATAATGATTCAAGTTGGTAGTCTTTCGAACATTTTGTAAATGATATCCTTAGTAGCTAAGTGTGCTTGTTTATTGAACAGTCAGTCAACTTGAAGATGGTTTAGAGGAAAATAATGTACGGTAATATGAATAGCTTTATAGTGAATTAATGAGATTTTATATTATAGTAAGTGCTATTGTTCCATTTGATAATTTTTTATTAAGGTATATATGACTTATATTAAATGAGAGTATGCTGTTAATGCAGCAATGTGAAAAGAGATTTCATTTAGAACTAATTATACAAAGGACAGACCCGTTCCACATAAAAACAACGTTTAAAGTTCTTTGTATTTGGGAGACTATTTGGAGTTGTCGGAAGGAAACTCTGGCCCTAAGTTTCGTGATATTTGGCACCCTGTCGTACCTGCAATCTTTAAGGGAACTTGTACCTTCCTGCGAATCAGATCACAGGTGACCTAGCTTCACAGTTTATGACCGTTAACACTGAGTTATTCGGGCCTCAACTAACCAGCTGTAGGACTGTGATGCATACATTAGTTGATTACTGTGAAGTGATCAAACGATTGTTAGTCAAGTCCTTTGTGACGCTAATAGAATTCTATCGACTAAGTTTTAGTGTGGCCACTAGTCTGGTGACTAAACACTACTGGCACTAAGTAAGAACGAAAGGTGGATCTTTGCATTTTAGCTACAAAAGCCAAATTCAGATTGACTGTTAACTGTAATTAAAAAGTTCATAGTCTGCACTTAGAGTTATCTTTTATCTTACATTTTGATAGATATAGATTCGATGATTTTATTTTAAATGCTTCTTCAAATTACTGATCATCATCAGTAAGGCATTAGAGAATCGATGGCAGGATTCAGCATAATTCAGGTTTACGCACATTAACTTTGTTTACCAAAGCATGTATGTAGTCATTATTTTAATTAAAACAAGGAAATAAGTAGTTTACGCCTTCATAAAGCATAAAAGCGACCTGATCACTATTTGCCATTATGAAGCTTGATAATCCTTGTAGACTTTCCAGTGGAACACAAATGTGGATGACCTAGTTGCCTATTTGTCGCAAAGATTAAGCAGACAGTTATGCATACATAACAGTCAAAAGTAGTCTTATGCTGACAGAACGGTGCTGCTCAGTAATCTGAAAGGAAATACATTGTTTAATTCCATAGTTTTGTCAGTATGAATTATTAAATGATAGTTTTTTACCACGTGCTGACAATAGCTGGAGAATCATTGGATTCACCAATAAAATGATCAAATTATTAATTTGAATTCATTGTAAAGTTGAATGCTCCAAAGTTTTATTCTTGGTTGGTCGGTATAGCCACAACTTCACAAAAGTATTAAGTTAAAACTATTGAAAAAAATAAAGTTTTAGGTTTTTACGTTAATTGACAAACGGTTATTTTCTTGTTAATTTTTTGGTCATGATAAGTGGAATGGTAACTTACCATCTATTTCGTGGGGGGTTTCCATTCATACAAGTGTAACCAGGATCCATTGGTTGAAAACAATGTTCGGCTGAAGAAACCTGTTGAGTAGTAATGTCATTACTATCTGCGGCTAATTGAGCTGTTTGGTATTGCAATAAAGCCATACGCTCTCTTCGCCAATTCGGTAATGCTTCAACGGCTGGAATACACAGGTCTTCGCAAGCTTGTTTTGTGGGGAATCGATTACGTCCACCTTTACATCCTAAATATTTGAATGGTAAACAAGCGTGTTCAACAGCACTATAGTAATAAGCTAAAACTTTTTCTCCGCATTCTAAGCCGTCTTTTCTACCTTCTGCGCATATTGTGGCCGGATCACAGTCTGTATCTTTTGGCTGGCATTCTCTCACTTCCCTTAGCATACCTTTCCTTGATTCCGTCTTGCTTCGAAATATGTGTTCACATTCATTCTTTTCTGATGGACGAGCTAAGTAACGTGTACGTGTTTGTCGACCATTTGGTTGATCACAAGTAGCATTACATGGTGTCCAAGCGGTCCAGGGTAATAAGCTGCACATTGCACTAAAATCACATGTGCGTTTTATACCATCACATGACTATATTTTACAGAAGAGAAATTGTCAATAAAAATTTTTTGAATTTGTAGATTTTCGGCAGTATTTATCTTTACACTTACAACGCTCATATTAATGAAATTAGTAAATATATGCAGAGATGAAATTTAGGGGCTGGAGATTGGATGACATGAATTGAAATTGATTATAGTGAAATAATCGTGTAAATTTTAGCATTTTTCTTGATTATAAGCATGCTAACTATAAGCCATTTTTATTATTTGTCACAGATTAGTCTCAGGTGTGTTAGTTGAGACCAAGGAACATTTAAGAGCTGCATTATTCTGACTTCCTAAGAGTGAAGACTGTTGCCGTGGAATTAAACCCAGAACCTCCAGCTTCGCGATAAAATCCTAATTATCAACACCATTGGATTGGCTATTTTTAACCGTTCATATAATTGCATGTTAAGATCACTCTAGTTTTGTCACCTTTCGATTTTGGTTAAGACAAAACTAGTAATAAGTTCAAATGAGACATTTTTGTTGTGTTAATTTATTTATTTTGAATATACAGCCAAAATTTTAGATGTTAGCTTTACTTTAATGTTATTATTAAGTGAATAAAGATCAAGTACACAATCTGAAATTAATAGTGATTCATGAGTTATTCTAGATTTAATAAATAAGCAAGAGTTAACTAGTGAGGGCCACTTTAGTTGCTACCAAGGTATGTCATATAATTTCTGTCTATTCGTTGACAACGTTTTAATTACTTCAGTTGGTTAAGTTAGACTACCATGAGCTTTTCCAACTAGTAATAATTGTCTCTATGGCTTAGACTATTTTAAGGATAGGAGGCCTTTCGTAACCATCAGTCAAGCGTTGTGAAATTTGAGTACTGTGGAAGTATTTTGAAACTACATTAAATTGATTGTAGCGTACAGCCCATGAATTCATAAACAGATTCGTTGTCATTTAAATACACTTATTTAGTAACTTTATATGCAGAAAGCCATGATTATGATGATACTAAGAAAAACCCAGTAGCTTGAACTGGTGTTTTAGTTACCTGTTTACAATATCTTGTTATCTGTAATCAAACCAGTTATCGACTACATTTGGGGTTTCATCGGTTCTTCAAGTGATATTCAATTCAATAAAGGGAGAGTTCTAAGACAATATATATTTGGTTGAAATCATCTTTAATTTCAACATGAAGTATGGATCCCAGATTTTTATTATCATCATTTTTTTAATACTGTAATAATCTATGCAAAACGATATCAGTGATCATTTTGAGGGTGTATAGTTTATCCATACACAGATATTTATATATATCTACAAAATTATTATAATTTTATTATCTGTAGCATATTTAGGTTAGATGTGAATGTTTTTCGAGTCACTCACCGTTAACATAAGCCGTACTTGGAAGTTTACCTATTTTCATTTCGTCGTTATGTTTTGATCTACCAAGTTGAAACTCTTTTTGGAATGAATCTTATTGGCGCAGTCACACTAATGTATTCTCCATTATTTACTCTGTCAACAGAATATTACTCTATAAGAATTTATTTTTTATGTAGTTATTATTTCTACGCATAGATTGTTTTTCTAACTTATGCTGAAGTGTAAAAGGATGAAGTAAAACATTTTGGTGCAAATCTCTGGGTTACTGTTTATGCCTATTATCTGCTTGGTTAATAAAGAATACGAGCTTTCAAAATTTATTGTCATACATCAATCCACTAAGTCATGTATGGATTAGTTATATATGTCACTTGGATCTAGGAATAACAAATGGACAAAAATCACCAATTATCATAACGATTTAGTAAAAAGTATCTAACCTATAGTGTCATATAAAACTGTATCAATTAAAGTTCCTTTAGTTTAAAGTAGTCATCTTAACATTCTGACCAATTCAACAAGCCTTAATTTCTTGATCATCTGTGAATTCTCTATTTAATGGCAGTGGTCAACTTAGAACATTCATACTTTCCACAATATATTCTATACACAGATGGTATTGATAACCTAAAATAAACCTATTTTTAGCCAGATACCTGTAACGTTAAGATACTGTATTTACTCATTCATAGATCATCAGTTTTACTTACCTCTTCTTCAACTAGTGGAACATGTTGACAAAGTTCTGTTTTTTTATTGATCAGCATAGAACGTTGTCTTGTTCGACGACCAACACCACAAGTAACTGAACATGGCCCCCATGCTGACCAGGAATCTGTAATACACAGAAACGTGGCCATCTGTGCCAAACTTGGATCTGATAGTGGATTATCCCCACCAAGTCCTCCACTTGTTATTCGTGTTCCACTTGCTACACTGCTACCGCCACCACTACCCCCACCACCAGCGACTTTACTTCGAGATTTTTTTGGTAGCGTGCCTGTCAAATCTCCTATAACTGACTGAACTATAGGAGAATGTCTATTAGAATATAATCCTGATTTAAAGCCCACTGTTTCTGTGCTCCCATCAGAATTGAAAAGCTCAACTCCGTTGTAAATATTTGAAGTACATTCCCACGATTCATTAGGTAAAACTCTTTCCAAGACTAATTTTGCAACTGGTACACCTGGTGTGAATGGACTATTGGGCATCCAGTCTCTAGTAATGAAGCGTATAGGCTCTGGAACATCCTGTATACGTATAAAAAATTATTTTTGATATTTTATTAGCTGAGCGATTCACAAACAAAATATTAACTAGGCCTAAACTTTTACATTCAGGTCACTCAATTTTCAATATTAAATATGCTTTAGCCTCCCTCACTCCACTAAGTCGTACAGTACATAACGTTTACCTTTCATCACTTTGTCACACTAACCATATTAAAAAGGAAGAAGGTAAAATCGAATCGTTTGTATTCGTTATAGGTTGGTGTTGGTTTGGTACTAATGAAAACCAAGGATCAATGAGCTGCTGTCTCACCCAGTATTGAACTCTTCAGCAGTGTACACTCTTTATCGCTCTATGAAATGGAACACAGAGTCTTCAGGTTAAGAAATGCTTAGCCATCAGCACCAGCCTTCTTACCGGTATCCGGTAGTGAATTCTCTCCACTCCATCAATTTGTGACTTAGCGAGTTCATCACCGATTGTCATCGGTGGTGATCGTCACACATCCGAACTCCACCAGTCAGTTATGGGAGCCCTGGGTTTGACTCATTGACGCGATCGAACGTACGCACAGTTGAGGAATTTCATACTGAGATAAACAGCTATCCAATGCTCCTTGGTTTAAAATGGCATCAAACCAACATGACTCTGTGACGAAGAAAAACAACCAAACTTAGTATCAATCTCCACAAAACCACCACAATTCAAAAGATAATCCTTGGACAGATATAATTTTCATAATAGTAATAAGTTATTAGATATCTGAATTGTTATCAACGACAGTGTATACTCAAAGTGAGAAAACTTGAGATCATTAATAATGGACAAAAATTTTTATTTACACAAACGATGAACTTTACGCTTTGCTATGAAAAAGTGTAAAGAATGTTGGCCAGTGAACTGGAACGCTGTTAACAAAACTGAGGAATTTATAAAATGACTCTTGAAATAGTTTATTGTAAAAAATAATTTGAAGTTTTAGACGACAAAGTACTCTCTTAATTTTTTTTGTGAATTTCCTAATGACCATGAAAGAAAAAGTTTAAATAACTTAACTACTGTCACTTAATTTAAGTGATTCCTGTGATGAAAATTCAGTGTATACTGCAATAAAACGATGATGAAAGATTAGGAAGTAGTTCTCAATGAGTAAATTTGTGATGATTGAATTTCGACTAAAATACATTGATTGCACTAATCACTGCACTACAGTTTGGCCAACACTATTGTATCTAAAGTTTCTGGTGATTCGATGGATACATCTGCTAGTTACCGTTTATTTGTAAATAGAAATGTACCATGACAATTGTTCGATAATTAGTTTATGCTATCTTTAAATACTTGAAATATGTTTACTAATCATAGTCTATACCATTTTGATGGCCTGACAGTTCATTCATTCACTGAAATAAAGTCCATTGAATTCTGAACTTCGAGACATATTCGCATGATAGTTACATTTCTGGGATTTTTCTCAATGTTATTCTCAAGGTTTATGAACGTATTCAACAACAGCATTGATTGAATCCCTGGTTATTTTACACTAGGTAGCCTTTAAAGGGCCTAAATTCAGCACAGACTGACATACTAAGTCAAGATATTACATTCTTCTTATTACAAAAGTACTTTCCCAATAAATTTCAATAAACTAAAAATTTATTTATTGGGTTTCCTTCTGCTCAGTTTCATAATATCACAATATAGCACTGTTGTTACGCATCTTAGAAGCCAACGAAGTAAGGAATACTATCAATTGATTACTTTTTTAATATAACCCTGCCCTACCGAAAGACATTTTAAAGGATGTGTTTCATGTTACAGATTAAACACCACATTTCGTGGAAGAATTCCTTCATAACTTATATTTTTACCACGTCAGTCGATTTTAATAGATTATTTACCTTGTTATCTGCATTTTTAGGAATATATGTATCACCATTACGAGCCCCAGCATCCCAAGGAAACAAATCAATTTCAATTTTTTTCGCCCATGTACAATCTACTTGACAAACTGATTGACTTGAAATGCCTGTGCACCAATTAGGACTTGGCCCAAGCATAGTTAGAAATGATACTAACGGGTGTGTTCTATTGACAGCTACATAAGTAGTTCTTGTCTCTTCAAGTGTTTCTTCCCCCCACATTCCTGGAGCAGAGACCAAGCTGAGCAACGGCCCTATGCCAGTAGAACCCCTTTGTGTTCCAGATGGTACTCCTCCTAAGGAGCCTGTGTTTGTAGCGGCAATTCCGAGCGACTGTTTTATCACAGTTGTATCACCATACGTACAAACAGCTTGAACTCCTGCACTAGCCGGTTCCCCTATACGGTAAATTTGGAAACTTGGCGCATGAGTGGCACCAATGAGATTAGTCCAGTGTAACGCCCCGGGGTTGTGAACTGGCCAGTCTTTCGGATGGGTTGTTTTGGTCCACAAACCAGTAAAAACAAGCTTATAAGATGCTGAACCACATGCACAGCAATCTTGTGGTTGCATAGTATCTAAATGCATTGACTCATCATGTGATAATTTGATCGTCTTCTCTTTTGAAGAAGTTTCAGCATTCTTATCATTTTTAGATAGCATATAAGCTGGAAGAACTGGACTTGGAGGTCGTTTATAACTTGGACACAAAGTTTTAGTCAAACCACCTTGACATGAGACGGAGTAAAAGTGGAAAAATATTGAATAAGAGGCGTTTTATTGTCAAGAAAAAATATATCCTACTTACTGACTATGTTTCAGCTGAAAGTAAATTTCTTTATAAGGTGTCAATTTTACTGTCAGAACACCGAAATTTGGCCTTACAGGTCTCTGAATATCAACCAACTTCCACTCAAGGACTCCACTAAAGTGGAATCATAAATTTACTGTATGATTAACAATGGTAATTAAGTTAGCGCTGACTTAAATGAACTTACATGTCTAATTTTAACATATCATTGACTTTGTCTTTTCTACGTCAGATCCCCTAGTTCGTTGCACAGCTGCTCACGGCAGATTTATTTTATTTAACGTAGTATGTTTATTATCATTGCAATCTAAATCTAGCTCATTCTACCACTTGCAAACGATGCATTTAAAATACTTATAACCAAATTCATAGAATATTAGGTTTAAAATTCGATGACCATTTCTATGAGCTTGATGGCAAACATCATAAATTCGTACACAGTTTTATATTTCTGTCATGATATAATTAAGTGATTTTAGTCAGTTTCTTAATACCAGCGACTAGCTCGTAAGGGCAGGTCGAATCCAATAAAATGCCTTAACTGATTGGAATATTATAGGTTGTTTCTGTAGGGATGGAGGTTGTAAGCTGTCAATCCTGGACCTAACTTTAGCTTCACTTGTCAATCGTCAGGGAACTTATGCCCACCTGAGGATTCGTTCCGTAGTCATCCAGTTTTACTGTCTGCTACCGAAACCACTAATTATTCTAAACGCGACTGAATTTCTGCAGGACCTTCCAAATCTACGTAGTCCCAGTGATGCTGACCTTACATAGACCGTGGGGAGGGGGGCTATATTACAACCGTATAGAGTGAATTTGATCATCACTATAAAGGATTCGACAAACATCAGTTACTACACAGTGGTCATCTAATATATGCTTGGAATATAATAGATGTTTGAATTAGTCAGCTATCAACATCTTATATTAATACTGTGTATTTCTCTCTTCATCTCAGGGGTTTTATCGAAATTTCCTGGGAATTTTTTAACAGATATATATTTTCACTAGACGTTTTTCCTGGGGTTGACAGTATTTGTTCTACAATATCGTCATTTTAACTATCAAAAGACGTGTCGGCTGTCTTTATGAAACTGATAAGATGTAATAAAATCAGTAGTTGGTTATAGTTTAACAGAAATGTTGAAACATTTTTCTGTTCGGTTATGCACTATTGTTCTATCTACTGTAATTGTCTTATTTTAAAATGCTATGAAACATTTTATTTTGTCAAGATATTTTTCGACAAGTTCAATCTATACCCTACTTATTCTTAATATTTCTTCTACTAAATCGGTTTTTGTCACCTTAATAGAACATGGCTATTAATGAAAGGATGTTGAGTGTACGTGAATTTCATAAATTTACCGACTGCTACTTACCAATTTTAGAATATATTTCAGTTTGTATATTATGAGTTTGTACAGCTGCGTTGATATTAATGCAACCACATTTGTCTTCCGACGGGGCTTTCCATATGACAACCATTTTAGTGACAAGCCTTTGTGTACGAATGGTTTTCTCAGCTATAAGATCATCACAACCGAATCTTGGTTGAGTGACGGCAGTCTCTGTCGTCCATAAATCTAATGTGACAGGTTTATTTAAAGCGTCATTGGCTAAGTGAATCCATTCACCCAAATCTCTAGGGGAGCATTTATCCTTATTATCCGATAGCTAATAACAATTGTAAAAAAAAGATTAGCAATCAAAGCATATGGATCGAAAAGTAGGTGTGAAAGTAGCTTGTTTTACAGGCTTCAGCCAGCTCTGAGAACAAATACATGCCAAAGCATTACGATAAAGGCAGTTTTACAAGTAATGTTAAATCAATCAATAATGCAAATTGCAACCAAACTGAATGTGTTAGGTATTTTCTACACCCGATGTTAAGAATGAAAGGTGAAAGTTTAAAATAACGAGTTAAAAAATAAACAAAGGTCCTCAATTTTTGGGCTGATATAACATTTATTTTCGACTGTTTACACATAGTTTTTAAGGTCAGGCTATTTGTGGACTTTCGTGCATATCAACAATGTCTTGCTCTTAGCAAAAGAATCACGTATGATCAAGTCATGAGTACAGATTAAGCATGGTCGTAAATTCTTGTCGATTAGGTTAAATAATTTACTCCCAAAAGTGCATATTTAGTTGGCAGCGTAACGTCACCTTCTAGCTTTCATCATGACACGCTCTCATCAATGGAATAAATGTAATCCCCGATCGCCTACACTTTTAAGATACCACAAACAGCTAATTATGCACATTGTTATTAAATCATATAAATTTGATAATAGTCCAGTTTAGAAAATCGAAAAACACTTAGAAGATTAGTATTTAATAAGTAATTTTATATGTATTTTGCATATTCTGTTATCAATATTGATATCTACTGTTGATTAATATTACCTTTTTTAATTTGATGAAAAAAGTCGATAAAATTTGATACTTACTGTGTACTTATTGCGTTGTCGAAGAAGCGATTTGCTATCCGTGGGACTTGATGCATCCATTTTCATATTCATCATAATCTTCTTTTCTTTATTCATACCTGGCTCCATCCAAATTAATGCATCACGAAATCCTATTGAATGGAATCGATTTGTTAGGATGACATAATATTTTCTTCCTGGCTCATACCATTCATCAATCATTACACCATCATTTACTCGTCGTAGACGTAATTCGAATCCATTATCGTTTTTCATCATGTTATCTTCATATTTTAATTGGTCTGAAGTTGATTGTACAGTTGATGATAACAGTGAAAGCGTCTTGCTTAAATTTCGACTGATGCTTATTTGACTTCGTAGGTTGACGGTGAGAGTTGTACATAATTCTGGTACTTTTAAACTATCGAGTTTATTAACAAAATTAAATAGAAGAATGCATAAAACGTAACTAAATTGGATACTAAGCATAGTGAACAGGTTATCAGTACAGATTTTACTACTGGCTTTCATTAAAATTAACCCTTAAATACCCAAAATCATAACAAGGTAGGATGGGTGCAGAAAATTACGTGGGTGTTTTTACTATTATGAATAACTGATCAATAATGAATAGAAGAAAAAACACAGAAATCATCAATATAAACATATACATTTAATATTCGGTACTTTTATCAGTTGTCAGATGATCAAGGTTAGGTTGGGTATGTTATTTTGATTAGTTAAAATTAGGGCATAATCATTCTTGGCTTTTTATTGGCTTGTTTGTTTGGTATCAGTTGTCTACCCAAGACAGTTTAATTATGAATACAGTTTTTTTGCATAATGTGAATTTAAGTTTATACTTCTTCACATCAGATGTAGATATTCTAAATAAAGGCATCATGAAGTACTATGTGTAAATTTCATTACTTTCTCATTCTTTTTTAATTGTCGTTCTGAATCCAGTTATTCTTGTGCTTTTGTTTTGGTTAGTTAGTCAGTAAACTCAGTCTATTTATCATAAAATTAGGTTGATGGAAGTAGTTTACTGGAAAATCAGGATCTAAGTTTCGCCATAATTAGCAACTAAGTAAAAGAGGCACTTGTAGTCTTAACAAAACTGATATTATCTTGTATACTTCAACCCTTATCATCAAGTACTAGTGGACTAGATAAGTATGAAATTGGTCATAACTCAGTGGTTAATAATATGTAAAATCATAGTAGAATCATTAATTTTATTAGTAACCTTAAATGAAGTTAATGTCAACATTTTTGATATTGCCATCTTCCCAACTCTTCAAATCAATACCAAATTACCACCAAATACATTTAAATTTATTTTCTTATTCTTACAATCACTTACCAAAATCTTAATAATCAAATGTCATTTCATTAATGTACAGAGTAGAGCTAAACTATATATGGCCCTTGAAAGTTTATGACATAAGTTCTACTGTGTATTGTAATAGATTTTAGCAATCCTTATAACAAATTGTAATAATTATCAGCTCACTAGTGACTAACTTCTAGAGACACTTTTTACATTTCTAGTGGGAAGATGTGACTAGTGCAACTCAACATTACCGGGTATAAAAATGTTACCCACTGATGGCAGTGGATAAGGCTGCCTGAATATATCATGAAATGACTTAGTTACAAATACCGACCGTCGGATACTGGCGTTTGCCGTAAAGCCTGAAAGTCTTGGGATAGATTCCTTGGCAAGGTCATAGATCCGTACTGTTGAAGAACCCTATATTAGAATGAAACAGCTGTTTAGTGTTTCCTGGTTTTCGGTGATTGTCTAACTCGGACTAATTTTTGATATCCTATAAAAAATTCAACAACCTCCACAACACCTAGATATAATACAGAGGACACTGTGTTCTTAATGATTTGACATAAAATAAACTACTTATTCAGTGGAACTAATAACATTCAGCTATTCATATTTTTATCATAATTAGTTTAGCTACTTAATATATTTGAAATGTTGAATAACATTAAGGTACATTAATTAAAATCTTCTATAAATTCTTTATACATATACATTAAGAACAGAATAGTTGATTATCATGTGTAAACACACAGGATACTGATACTTGAAATTGTTCATCTTTCTCCAATTGTGCTTCTTTTCCTTTTTTGTTTCTCGGTTCTCAATAAAGTGCTCTATAATTTATTCTATTCTGAATAACCTAATTACTGATATGACGTTCTTAGTACAATTTTTTGATCTTAAATATTAAAAAGTGTAAGTTGAAGTGAACTACTTAACATAATTTAAGACACTTTTCTCAGATGTCAACATTTCATAGTAAACTTATATTTAACTAACTAACTAGATTTTGCTGGCGAACCTGAACGACTACAAATGACCTTGGTTAGAGATTTGACCAATCTGAACGGTAAAAAAGAGGTTAAGTTGACAGAGGAAACAAAATTTTAACATAATCTATAGACTAATCACAGTTTAAAGCGGATTTATTGACTTTAAAGTTATAATATGAACGACATAATCACTCATCCATATTACTCCAAATCATGTTATTCCAGGAACCGTAGTAGGTTAGCAGAAACTGTTTTAGGCGTGACCAAAATCTTCGAAATTCTCATGTGAACACCGGTATTTGCATCAACAATATTCCTACGACTTTGCTAACTTTTAGGTGAGACGATGCCAGAAAATAACAAGCAGCTATATTATTCAAAATAACAACAAATTTACAGGATTTTCTGAGTGTCAAGCTAAACTTTTTTGCTGGGACTCATTGCAACAAAATATATTACCATCATGTGTGACTCTGGGCGGTCCTAAAGCTATACCAAATCCACCAATACAAGTAAACTCTATATAAAGCAATACAAATTACTAGTACTAACGTCATCATTAAATATTGTAATTAACCGACCTGCTGTAGGCAAATTAAATTACATAATAAGCGTGACTTTCAAACCCTCAATTCTCATTGGTTTTCTTAATTTCACCAGCAAAATATAGCTTCACCATTTTTTAGTATACTTCAGATTGCTTCTCAACCATATGACCAACATCACCGATCAATACACCAGTACCTAGCATCATTTCAAAGTAAACATTTGTTCAATTTTCGTACAAATGGACAGATATCACTTCACTGACATTTCATAATGTCTCGATAGTTGTCATTAACACTACCATTAGCTAACACATTATCCAATGTATAATTTGCTTCAGAATAACGTTCGATTTGTTAAAAGATGATTCGGTTCTAATTTATTATTTACAACAGTCTATATGACATCAAAATAATTACTTACCACGCTTCTTTCCACATCGAACTTTATCTATTCTACTTTTACACTTATAAGAATTGTCTTTTTTCGCAATCACTTAACTCAGATTTAGGTTACTATCACTATTTCACCTAAATTCCGAAGTATGCTCCCTAGCAACAGCATCATTATTTCAGTTATACACGTCGATCTTGAAATTCTACTTCTCAAATTTCATTGATCTGCCACCATAGTTTAGTCCTACTTTTGGTTTTGATTAGATGATGTATTAGTTAAGGTTTTAGTATGTCATAATAAATCGTATTTCTTTTTAACTGTCGCTTACAATAAATGATATAGGCTCAGCTTATTAAATCAGTTTCTCGCAATTTAGTATACATTCACTACCAAGAGTACGAAGTGTAATGTGAGACTGGACATAATAAGGTGTAAGTTTATGCTTAACGCAAACATTAGTGTGGAGGAAAATTAATCACTGAATAAAACTTAGATGGCTTATTATTGTTTGTGAAAAGAACGAAGTCTAGGAGTTTCCAACCATCCGCATTTGGAAGTACCAAGTACTGATTTTCGTCAAATTCAATTCGCTACTGATGCGACTATGTATCCAAGCTCGTGAGAGGAAAAAGATTTCCCCGTCTTAATATCGTCGACATACAGAAAGGGTCTACTTTTATTGAAGGGTCTGTAAATACTATTTATATAAAAAAGATGACCTAGAACACTGATTTCTATTATATTAGCTGTAATCAATTAACTTTCCAATAGAGATATGTTTATTCTCATTGTTTAATATCGATCAATAAGAAAAGAATTTCACCTGACAAGTAAAGAATCTCCGATTCCATAAGATGACAGTTTATTTTTAAGAAGCTATTGACTAGCCAAGATCTTTAGATTTGTCAGAGTAAGACAATGAAACTAGATTCCCATGAATGCATTTAGAAAAATAAGTTTAGGAGTTCAAAGTGACAAGTCAAATAAGGTCTAGTTTTTAGAAAATTATGTTAGGAATTAGATGTAAGACTTTTAGAGAGTAGATGATCTGACATTTTGTTATATGCTAATATTTGAATAATTCTGGAGATAACTGTGGTCAAAATCTATAAGTCTAAATTTACCCGTTCTAATCCAGATATGTGTGAGGCTTTTATCAATTAGCAGAGGTGGATGTTTCTATGGTGAGTGTAAACAGTTTCAGTAGCAGTAATGAAACATCAAATTCACAATACTTACGACAAAATAGATGTCATTTGGTCTTGAAACCTTAATAATAAATGGTGAAATTGGAGTAAAGTGGCTCCTTGCAGTTAGTAGACAAGTACATTGCATCTAATCGAATGTAATCAAGTGTTTACCCCTGATTACAAAAGCATCATGAGTTATTTATAGTTTTAGAGTCGTTTGTAACTGAACTATTATATGGGATCAGGAATTATCAGCATACTGGAATGATCTAAAGTGCGTATTGAAAAGATATGCCAATTTTATCATCTTGTAGCCACTACCTAGTGCTGATAACCTTTTTTTAGTTGCCTTTGAAAAATTGGCTTTTTTATTATACTGAAAATTATAGATGTTGCAAAAGTTCCTAAGTCGTTTGACTTCACTTAGCGTTTCTATAGGTACCTTAACTTGTACTGTTAATTAAGGAATATGCAAAAATAATTTAGGTTTTATTACATTTCATTGTCTCATAGGTACAACGGAGTCCAATTTGATAAAACATGTCTAGTGCAAGAGTGAGTTACCCAGTGTGAATATATTGGAGGGGTTTTTAGGACGTCCTAGTTTAGATATTTTCGATTACATTATTATCTAGTATTTTGTGGTACATGACTATTATTGCGGTTGAAAGTAAAACGAAGTTCACAGAATCGTTTTGTGGCTACTTCATCAGTGATCACAACTGTCTTAACTCTAAGTGATTTTATGATCTACGAAATGTTAAAATGAAAAACAGAAAATCACTTACAAACGGGCAGCAGAATGTTTCCAACACTAAGTGTCAAGTCACAATATTATAACGATGTGGCTAATACAAATTCTATGTTCACTTATATGTTCTACATAAAATTAGTTAAAAGTTTACATAAATGTACATACATACATACATACATACATACATACATACATACATACATACATACATACATACATACATACATACATACATACATACATACATACATACATACATACATACATACATACATACATACATACATACATACATACATACATACATACATACATACATACATACTATACATACATACATACATACATACATACATACATACATACATACATACATACATACATACATACATACATACATACTACATACATACATACATACATACATACATACATACATACATACATACATACATACATACATACATACATACATACATACATACATACATACATACATACATACATACATACATACATACATACATTACATACATACATACATACATACATACATACATACATACATACATACATACATACATACATACATACATACATACATACATACATACATACATACATACATACATACATACATACATACATACATACATACATACATACATACATACATACATACATACATACATACATACATACATACATACATACATACATACATACATACATACATACATACATACATACATACATACATACATACATACATACATACATACATACATACATACATACATACATACATACATACATACATACATACATACATACATACATACATACATACATACATACATACATACATACATACATACATACATACATACATACATACATACATACATACATACATACATACATACATACATACATACATACATACATACATACATACATACATACATACATACATACATACATACATACATACATACATACATACATACATACATACATACATACATACATACATACATACTACATACATACATACATACATACATACATACATACATACTACATACTCATACATACATACATCATACTACATACATACATACATACATACATACATACATACATACATACATACATACATACTACATACATACATACATACATACATACATACATACATACATACCTACATACATACTACATACATACATACATACATACATACATACATACATACATACATACATACATACATCATACATACATACATACATACATACATACATACTACATACATACATACATACATACATACATCTACATACATACTACATACATACATACATACATACATACATAACATACATACATACATACATACATACATACATACATACATACATACATACATACATACATACATACATACATACATACAATACATACATACATACATACATTACATACATACATACATACATACATACATACATACATACATACATACATACATACATATACTCTTTCGTTCTACTAACTGCACTAAATTTGATGATAAGATTTAGTTAGTAGAGCATTTCAGCAATGTGGTTTGTCCTGATAAATTTTTCTCAAGATTTTTCAATTGATTTCTGTAACTACTTAGAACACTTTACTTTTTAGGAATGACTACAGCCAATTGTCAACCTCGTCTTGGTTATGAATGTGCTAAAATAATGGCTGATCATTATCCAGAGCGTCTTGGTTTAGCCATGTGTGTACATCCAGGACCAGCATTCAAAGTTGCTTGGCAAGCTATCAAACCATTTTTACCACAGACAACAGTAGCGAAAGTCTGCCTCATCAAAAGTAAATCGAAACTGCATTCAACATTTGAACAATACTTCCCTCCAGAAATGTGTAATTGGTTATTGACGGAAGTAAAATTCAACCGAACTAGTCATGCATCGAGCACATACCGTCCATTTTGGTTACCTCCAAAAGATGCTGATGATAAACATGATCCTAGAGGTGATCCGGTTTATGTTCGTGATTGGCTTGTATTAAATAATCCTTCTCAACATTTACCGCATCCAAATATTGTTGACTACATGCTTGGATGTTTGAATTCACTTAATTATGATAATAAATTGAACCCTAATTCATCGGTTAATAATAACTATGAATCAACAGAAATGGAGTTTGGAGATTTTGACGAACAAGAAAATGATGCTGATGATGAAGAAATTACTAGAAAACTAGCAGCGGAATTACCTAAAGAATATAGGATTCCTGAAAATGCGGAAAAGTTGACGTAAAATTAAATATTTTAGTACATTGGAATATTCATGAGTTCTTATTTGTTAGCGCATTTTCCTTCACTTGGCATTCGTGTCATTTTATGCCACTGGAATATGCAAAATATGTAAACTAATCAGAGATATAATATACTCAGGGTTATACGAAGTAATGTTTTGCTAATACAATATCCTAATTGCAGTATATTTTCTTTATTCTTAAGATTTATTTAATTTACAAATGAACTTGCCATTTTTGTATGATTCCGTAAAAACCTCAACAAATGTAACAAATACTTCAATTGAGTCAACAGTAAATTACTCTTTAACAAGGGTGATTAGTCAAATGTATTCACAATTTTGAAATGTCTTCACTAAGAGGGTTGTTGCTGAGTAGAACAAATATGACAATATTCAAATTTGTAAATGGAATAAATTACAAGAAAATATTCTTCTTTTTTCGAAAAAATAACTTTTCTTGCTATACAGTCAGTCAGTCAGTTACAACATAGAACTTTGTACATGCGTACATCAGTTCAAGTTGCCATGCCTCAATTAGCAGATAAAGATTAAATTGTCGGACCAAATCCCAAAGTAGGGGAGGTAGTAACAGAGTAAGTACTAACGGGAAGGCATAGAGATCATAGATAAGATTTGAGATAAAAAGTGATTCAGTAAAGAGAAAATTATAATAAGCTCAAAAATTAGAATTTGGAGGAAGACAAGGAGTGGATGCACCTGCGCCATTGCAATCGATTTTGAGCCATATCACCTAAAGTCTCTAACCATTTGTTACGATCATCGTGTGGGCCCCAACCAGGTAGTCTACATCTATTAACATGGCTCAGTCCAATCGTCAATGACTTCATGGATTGGTGCCATGTTTTCGTTTGGCCACCCCTAGCTTTCTTCCTCTTACCTCTTACCTCTTGCTGTACAACCATTCTTCACTTTGAAATTCATCCAATAGAAACCAATCATTGACATAAATATCATGCAAGCTGATCAGTAGTTCACGGCATATTTCATTACACTTTTAATGAAGTTATGTAGTGTTATCTGTAAATGATAATAACTGAACACAATGACATAAAAATGTAGTGTATTGTATTTCAAACTACATAGTCACATACATCCCACTTGAAATCCAGCTAATTTCAAACTTACTTCCAGATTGTAAATATCGTTGAGGTACATATCGTCAGTCCTAAATGTCACTGTCCAGCTAAATGGGTTATAAGAAAGGTCGTTTGTAACAACAAAGTTGAATTTGTTAATCCAATGCATTATCGAACACTTAATGAAAACTGAAACTCGGTCATCTAGGTAGCAGTGAATTCACTAATGTAATTCAATGAAATAACGATATCTTGAGTAGAAAATACATATATTGGATTAGTAAAACTAATGAGCAGAGTTAACTGATAGTGCATGAAGAACTCATAAACTAGACTGTCTCTAAGACTGCATGATTCAATAGATATTCACTAAGTTACTTATTCACAACGTAAATACTAGACGTTTTTTATAACCCCCGTAGTCCCATACATGTCACAATTCTACGGATTAAGGATATTTGTAATGTAGTGATGTTGTTTCAAATTAATAAAAATTGAATCGATTCCTAATCAGTAGATGCAGTGTAACGATACAAAGTGCCCTAGTGATAACTTCGTTGGACACGGTTTATTACCCCAAATCCCATGTGAACTGAGATCAAAGGCAATACAACAAGCGAATATACTATTTTTTTAAAAATACCACGCTTAAACACAAATTATTAACACAGTAATAAATATGGTTGAATGTCATAAGCGATTAGCGTATATCACTTTTGTAGGTCACTTACTAACCAGAATTTGATTAATATCTTTAATTGTTGTTCACCACGTCAAATCATGATGAAACTAGGCTACGGTCAACATTGTAATGAAAATTGTCGGCAAAATAGTCTTCAGTCCTATCAAACCGAAGACATTTAAGTCATGCAGTGAATATACAATTTTTGAGTATGTTAGCTACAATCTAGATGCTAGTATATGTTGGAGAGGTCCAGATTGTCCACTGAACATATCAAATTTTACATTATTTTCCCTTATGCACTCATGTTCAATTGATCGTTTAACTTCCCCTTTCCTCCGGACTCTTTGAACTTTTATAGTTTGTTGGACTAACTGTGTACAAATACATTCCTATCTAAATCTTCGTATTGATTTTACTGTTTACGTACATCCGATCAACTGTATATGTGAGTAGAAGTCAATTGATTTTCGAGACCTATATGGACATAAGATCTACGTTTAGCTGAACCTAGCGCAATGACAATCTTAACAACGTTAACATCATTCAACTTATAAAACAGTGTGAGTACCGCTTCCAAATTAAGTTAGCTGATGAAGAAAAATATCATACATACGTAGTAATGAGAGCATTTTACTACTTAATTATTAATGGTTACTACCCTGATGTTATTTATATATGAAAATCCTTTTCAAATGAAACCAGTCATCCTGCTATTTAATAAATTATGGTTAGCTGTAATCTAAGCCATGATGACTGAATATTTCTTTGTTACTGACAATGAGAGCAAATTATACGGTCGACATTAAACATACTGTGGTTTGAAATTTTAGTCCCTTGTTGTAAATAATAGTTAAATTGTTATTGGCTGAAACTGAAGAGGAGAGAATTTTTCCCGTGATATTGTTCTCAATTTTTGTCCCATAAAATCATCTCTTGGTGTAATCTGATTAGTTAAATGAAAGTGATCTTATCTGCTTTGGATTGGTTGTAAAATGTCATCAAAATTTCACAAAAAATCAAATTAACAAAAATGTTTTGGAAAACGCTCAATAATCGTCTTAACTTAGATAAAAGACTGTTGAATGTAGTCAACTTTATGCCGTTTTCTTAGAAATAGTACAATTCTAGTTTATATCATTCGGATTGATTAGTAGTTGATTAATAAAGTTTAATTATTCATTCTAGTTTCCACACGTTAATATGAAAAGGTTAGGGAATCGGACTGAGTTAATGAAGAGGCAGAAAGAATAATGATAATAATCCTCTTAATAATACTAGTTGGATTAACAGAGAAGTTTAGCGTTTTCTCCTATGCTCATTTTATTTTCAATTTCTACGATTGTAGGCGATTAGTCGAGTCGATTTTCTGCAAATGTAAAATGATAAACAAATAAAGTAGATATTCACAGTAGCTGTTTATTTATTGAAATGGGAAAAACTACTAATTAATAAATAGTAAATATTCACCCACTAGTAGTAAAGTAGGTTCAGTATAACTGTTATGACATTGGTATATGATGTCAATTTCTACTCCAACTGTTTGATAAATTTAAGTCGTATGTTTGGATGCATCTACGTAGATGTGGATAATAATTTCAAAGACTGTCCGACTAAGAAAAGTTAACGTTTATGCAGCAGATTAAATTATATGACAGTATTCTGTATGGCCTTTCTACATACGAAGATTGTATGATTTACATTTGGATCACGAATTTAAGGAAATTTTTAATGTAACCTTTTTTTATTCCTTAAGTAACAATTCACTGAAATGTCACGACGAAGTGTCAATGCATACAACATTAAGTAGATGTTTCAGTTAATTCTATATTAGTTTGAGGTGACAGTCATAATAAAACCGTATGACCACTTCAATGATGACGCATGTTGCAGTGTTTTTGTGTGGTGATAGACATTAAACTACTTCCATAGAAGAACTCGACTGAACTACAGTACATGTAAGAATGATGAATAAAATATTTAGAATGTTTATTATCGACAATTGATACCCATTAATCTCCTTTTCTGTTGTAGTAGGTCAATTAGCAACTAATTACCCGTTATACAAAATGTTAGTAACCACACTATTGTTGTGTCGCTAGAACTTTTGACGGTGCGTGAGCGAACGCTATCTCTGATACTTGTACCTCAGACTTATACCGCAACTTGTTCCCTTCCCAGCCAACAGCTATTACAAAGACTAGGCTTGTAGGAAGATTGTATTATGGAGCAAAAACTGAGACGAGAATAGTGAACCAGCAAACCAGTGAATTTGTATTTTTAAAATACATCGATTTTTATATCGATCAATTTACAATGATTATTCATTAAGTAAAATCAATAACATTTAATTAATACAATGAAATACTGTCAACTGTATTTTTAGGGATTATGAATCCCTAACAACTATAAGTCAAACAGCCTTAATATGCAACTAGAAAAACTAGGAGATATTCGTTTGCCTTGTCAATGTAGTAAACGCACCAATAAATATGAAGGCAAACACATGTTCACTACTATAATTATTTTATTTTACTTGTTACTAGTATGAGTATGATGATGACAGAAGTGTCCATAGTAACTTGGCAGTGTAAATTATATGCTGTCGTACAAACCGTCAATAGTAAATTATTTGCAAACGTTTAACAATATGTTGGAATCAGCCAATTCATTGGAATCATTAGCCTATCATAGGTATTTTTACATAAAAAATAGTGCTTGTTAACGATTCCTCCGTATTTGCAAGACTCGATCATCCTAGTGAATTCGGTGCTTAATGTATATCCATAAATATTTAGTCTTAGTTTCTTATATTAACCATCAGTTCACATTAAGCATTTCTTTGTTCCCATGCAACGTTTAAAAATGTATATTGTATCATTCCGTAAAAACGAAAACTACGATTTATTATCAAGTTCAGTTGCACGAATAATCCTTATAATACGTAGTTTATTGTTATCATTGGCTTAGTGGTCACTTTTTGCTTAGTGATATTCATCATAGGTGAACGGTTGAGTGCTATTCTAATTGACTAGAATTTTACCATAAGTTGCATTGACAGATTACTGAGTTTCCCTCACCACCTGACAAAAACTTTTAACGAAGTGAATCAGTAGTGTTCACATCTGATAAATGATGTTTATATGATAATCATACAGCATAGTAACCCTTGTTTTTGCAAAGTAAACTGTTGAATAACATTCATTACGAAAATACAATGAATACTTTCTACTGAAACATTACACATCAATGAATTCAATTCGAAGTGGTAAGCCCTTTGTAACAATGAGTGTATACATGATAAATTGTCAGCAATCCGTTTAACCGATTTATATTATCATCAATATTCACGGATGGTTTACTGATAAGGAACACGAATAATATTTCGTTTGTTTTCTACTAGTACCAATAACGATAACTAAGTAATCGATCTAACTAGTTACGTGTACATACTTAGTGGAAACTTATCGATTACGAAAGAAGATTGAGAGACGTTTCGGGTAGCAATATTTTATTTAAGGTTTCAAGTAAGTACATAATTGTGAATCAATTTTTGATTGTAAGTCTGTAATTCGGCTTGGATCCAATAATCAACTCGAAGTAAAAGGTGAGATATCGACAGCAAGATTGGCACTCGTCTCGATAACTTGTGTAGTTTCATTATTCTGTGGGTGGTTTCGATAGAATTTGTATTATCTTGCTCCATAAGTACTCTGCGTCAGACAACATGCTCATCCACGTGTTGTTGTCGTATGCTAGAGAGTTATATTCTTGGTTGTGCTGCAGATTTCTGCGTACGACAGTCCAATAACCATCGACCTGTTTAGCGAATATGAATGACGGGCATCCACATTTTGATGACGCCCTGCAAGGAATTTGTTAAAAAAGTAAGCAACTTACTTCCTCCTTTGCGGATGTCCATAAATCCCGTTTCGATGCCACCGGCCACTTCTCCAGCACTGAAACTTAATATAGGGTTTGTGATTTCGCTGGAAACAGGAATCACGAATCGTAAAGTGACAATATATCACTTTTTCAAATTCACTGACTGCATTCTTCAGTGCATTTAGTGATGGAAATGCAACTAAGAATAGCATAGTCAGGAATGAATTTTCTTGCTCCGTTACGACACAACTCATTGTCGTCAAACCAATACCATCGTCAGTACGAGATTCGTTAACAGCATAGTTTAAACACAATGTTATAAAAGTGATTACTCAATTAATGTATCTCTATTTTATGCAACGTCAATGAACTGTTAAACCAATAAGTTAAATTATCGCTCACTATTTTTCCATTGGACAGAAAGGACCACAGCGAGGGTTAAACAAAATTTAAAACAACTAAACCTCTAAATCCATTAATTTTAAACTACAGTGAGAATAAGTATTATCAAATTATACTGAGAGAATGCAATAATTGTTTGCTTATAATAACCTGCAGTAAACTCGCGCAATATTTTGATTGACTGATAAGTAAAGTCGACTAGATCGCTTAGTTTTTATAAAATTGAAGTGAACCCGGATATATGACCAAGTTGCGCTTGTCGTATAACCAAAGCCACTTCTATCGAATGCACCCCACTCTTACAAATGAGAAATCAGAAGGGAATGAAGGATGGAAGCGAAATAATATTTTGTCGTAAAAAAAGCTTTAATCGGATAGCAACGTCTAGGCTGGCAAACTAGAGAGAGACGCTACCCACGGTGGTTCGAGTCGTGATCTGGTGAAGATGCGTGACCGCGCGTCTTCAACTAGTAGTGTCCGCTAAAACAAACATGGTTGAAGTCGAAAAGAAAAAAATAAAATTTAAATCTGTGCATTTTGTATACAAAAAATTGTTAACTCAATGCGTCTATAAAAACGTGTTGAACACGGACAACAAATAATGAAATGCTTTTTTTGACACGAAAATTTATAAATGCACACAGTAAATTTTTTAGAAAAAAACATAATGATGGGTTTTTCGATTTTTGTTTATGTTTTCTGTTATTATTTCTTTTGAGACAACAAAAAAATGTTATACGTACGTAGGAAGTGGGAGAAAATTAGTAGACATAGTATTCGTTTAGGTGTTCCGGAAAACTTACTTTTTTACCAGAACGCGTAGCTCTCGGCGTTATGAAACTCTTTGATACTTCTACTTGCGTGTTAGTCATTGCTTGAGGCGTAATGACTTCGTTCATGTCACGTTTTGCAGGTGTTGCAGCGAATTCGACACTAAAAGGTGTACCTTCTAGGTAGGCTGCTTTGAGGCGGTCAATGCTGACGTTATTATCGTGGCCATTTTTGTCGATCGTATAGTAACCGGAATAGAGGAGGGTTCAGTTACGAATTGAACATACATAAAGAAATGTTCAGTCTAAAAGTTGATATATTTAAGGGATAATCTAGGCCTCTATAGGATTCCACAACAGTTCACATCCTTGATTCGGAAGTGTACTCAGGTATATGACAAAGTTGCGCTTGTCGTATAACCAAAGCCACTTCTATCGAATGAATCCCACTCTTACGAATGAGAAGAAATCAGAAGGCAGTGAAGGCTAGAAGGGAAATGATATTTGATCGCAAACAGAGCTTTAATCGGATAGCAACGTCTAGGCTTGAAAACTAGAGAGAGACGCTACCCACGGTGGTTCGAGTCGTGATCTGGTGAAGATGCGTGACCGCGCGCCTTCAATTGGTTGTGTCCGCTAAAACAAACATAGTCAGCATCAATGTCGAGAGCATATGCAACTATTTATTTTGGGGATTATTTACCATTACAATTCATCCAGGAAATTAGGTCTAGTACATTCTGGTCTCACGGCGATTACCTAACCATTTGCAGCACTATGACGGCGTCCAGTTACATGACTCCCACTTCCATCAATTTGTGATAAAACTGGACTATCGGTCAATGACATTTGAAATTGATGTCAATAATCAAACGAATATTGAAGAAATATTAATTTTTATATTGTTAGCAAAGTGTTACGAACTGAAAGGTATGCCATTTTCGCAGTAACAAGCATCATATTGGGTCTTGGGTGTAACTTTGAGTAAATGAATACATTAACAAAACAGTCGTTGAGGTTCAAAAAGTTGTTATTTGCTAGTCCAAGTAGAAGAATGGTCATTTGTTCACAGTGAATAATTTTCAGTGTTTTTTAAATTGACTTGTTTGGAAGTTATAAGACACTGAGCTATTGACAGACAATGTGAAGGCGCTAACGTTATTTCCTGAACCACTGTCAGCAAGGAAAATACTATCAAACAAAATGCTTAAACCTGTGATCATTTTTGTTGTGATTCTACCATTTTTCGTATTGTATGCAGCACTAGTCCTCTAATCTTTGATCCTTGCGCTTCTCAAAAAAACTTATGCGATAGTTTCAACTATCTGTTGAATCTAGTCTTGCGGACAACGATCAAACACATTCCTAAACGTTTGTGTGGCTTATACAAATGCCGATATTAGTCAGTGGACACAATGGTAGCAAAATAAAGTCCACCAATGTACGACAACCTCGCTGAGAGTTTTTTAGCCACTAAAAATTGCTTTGAACACTGAAAGTCCCGTAAAATTCACATATTCACCCACCTCCTCACTACAGTTGACAAATGCATTAGATAAATTATAACATATTCTGCAATCAAAAAATCTACACAAATTGTGGTTTCTTGGATTGTCGAGTCATCTCGGTTGGTGTTTTAACTACGATACCGAACTGAAATAGAACTTCAGCTTTATCATTAAACATTCTGTGAACTTAAACGTTTTTAGAAGGTTATTGGTACCTAAACAATGTATCCTATATCTGTCATCGACCTCGTTGAGAAGATCAGTCGACAGTTTAAAGAATTGATACTGTTACAATATAAGGTGGCATTATGCAGCGAAAATATACTTTCATTCCTGCTTGACTTTCGTTGTAAGCTGTCTGTACAATCTTGTTTACTGTGCAGTAATAACATTATTTTAGTAGCTGGTATATCAAGAAGACAAAAATGATAACATAACATCAGATATCGCCAGCTGAAGAACGTGCACTGTTTAACAGAATGCCCCAACCTCTGAACGCATTCACATTTGTGGAGAACAAGTCACCAAACATTTGACTTTCCAAAACTTGTTTTTGCCAGCGTCGGCTCAGTTGAAAGAGTATTATCACATCTCCAACTAGACCTTTTTGAGTACTAAGAAATGGAAATGAATCTTTTACAGTCGATGATTACGCTAGGACTATCTTCATCGATCGACCAAAACCAGCCGTTTCGGGTTCATCGTCTGTTAAATTAAAAAAAACAATACCTACTGCTGATAACAAGTAGACACTAGGTTTGGAATTAGCTCAACCCCCTCGTCAGCCTAACTTAACTGTACGTGGTTACTTCTAGATACTATATGACTGATGAATGTGATGTTATTTTGAAACGCTTTGAATGCGCAAGTATTTCTGACACGCGAGTAAAGATATTTGCAAACATTCAATATAATTTGTTTAACTGCTTAAACTCTTATCACACTTGACACTTAATGTTAGGTGTGTAATAGACTTATACTTTTAGTCCTTAAAAGTATCTATGTTGTTAGGTTAAGCATTGTCCTCATCCATTACATGCTAGATAGTTTGAGTTGATATATCTAACAGATCCGAAACCGAAGCGATCAAGTTTGATTCCACAGGCTAAACGAAGAAAAGCATACCCTATCTATTTATGCTGCAAAACGTATTCCGTAAAGCAGTGTAAATTATAAATCCCCAGTATTACATCCAGAATATTAGCAGCTACGGCAATAGTTCAGTAAAGAAGAAAAGTAAACTATCCTCTGTAGTAATGGCTATTACAGGCTGCTTGAACTATCTTTCATGCTGGCCAAAATAATCCAGAAGGCCCTCAGATTATTTGAAGTCCTCAAAACTTCTAATTTCACTACGCTGCATTTCCATGAATATATGGCACTACTAACACGAACGTAAATCACTCTCATGTAATACTTCGTGTCCTCTAAAAAATTGTAGGAGGTGTCGCACATTTAATTCCTACAACGGCAGAAATAGAAACTTTATATCATTCAAAATCTTCATACTTTCCTTTACTAAACTGCTCCAACTTCTTAGTGTCCAAATGCTAACTAGTTAATATTTTTCAAAATAAATATCAAGTTTAGAAACAGGCACTTTAAAAAGGTTATAACTGTCCTGTTTAGGAGAATAATCCAACAGAAGAGTAAATAGTTTTAATTTCTTAAATGTTCATTTCGCTTTTTAAGTACATAAAAAAGTTTATGATCAAGGACGTCTAGATGAATTGACCAATAGTATGCTTCATGTCCTAATAAAATCCTCAACATAACGAAATGGTGCTCAGTATAAATATATTCAGTCCAATGGCGGCGTCGTGTTTCTTTGTCCGGTTTGATCCCGGTGTTTTGAGTTTGTTGATTGGTTATAAAAGAAGTTGTCGAGATCATAATGACCAGCCGGTACTACGCTTATACTATATTTGTCCATTAGATGTTTATCTTGGTTTTTGTCGCTTTTTATCAGTCTCCAACTACTGGTCCAGAGAAATTTTTTAGTGAAACTGTAGCACTTGAACATACGATGCTTATTTGCATGCATCTAATATTTCTCCTACATTTGTTGGTAACAGATTGTTTATAGATAGTTTGTAGTCGTATGATGACTATCTAAGTATTTGGAGCGTATTCATTCAGGTAGTGTGACAACATAGATCTTCCGTAATTTGGCCTAAGAGAACTACCCATCTCTTACAGTTCCTAATTTTGTTTTAGATTTTTATTTTTTATTCTCCCAATATAATCATAGTATTTTCCAACATTCTGGAGAGTATTAGCACATTTAAATGTACTGATATATTTCGTAATTTCTTTCAAAGCCATTTTTTAATATGGTGAATATGACTACAATAAACTAATTCAGTAGTCCTACACAGTCTCTGTCTTTAATGTTCGGATTTAGTAGCTGTCACAGTAGCTTATATGCATTTGTTGTTTGACTTGAAATAACTGTCAGTTAGTGATGAAAATTTGTCAGACTGTATGTACAATGGTAATTTTGGCATCATAGGAATTGTTACTACTCATTACTGAACCTATACATGAACTAGAGCCTGACTAATAGGTACTAATTCCACGTAGCCCAAGATTGCCATTTACGCTTATTTTTTCGTTTGAGAAACTTTATTGAGGTAATTCTTGATAGTGTGGTATGCATTTGTAAACAGTGCTTAATGAATATTCAGTTGGTACCATTATTATTATTTTGTAGCCTTGATCGTCTATTTGCGCTGCTGGAAAATTGTCCTAATGCATCTTTGCGTGCTACAGCCGCAGAGCAGCTTGGAGAGGTCGCTAGAAATTGCCCATCCAACATTGATTATGTATTTACTCGTGTAAGCAACTGATTTATTTCAAAGTGTAGGCATTTTTTTAGATTGCTCAATTATCACTTACATGTGACGGATTTAGTTCCTTGTTTTATAGTACGATTGACTTATTGTACTAGAATCGGTATTTATTCTCTTTGTTGCTCATATAGGGAGATACGGAGCACTTTGGTCAATATATCATTCTCTATAAATTAGAAGTCTTTTAAATGTAAATAGTGAATAGAAGTTAGGTTTATTATTCACTTACTTTGATCTACCAGTACAGAAGCAAAAGACTTGATAAGCAACCATAGTCAGAATCTGGTCCCAACAAAGTTTTGTTCATAGTCATTTGAATAATTTAAGTACTCACTGCAATCCTATTATTGGATATTAGATGTAGATGGAGCTTACTTCTCAACCTGCTCTGATTCAGGAAATTCATCTTTATCGAATTATATCTCTGATATTTTCAATGTATATTGAAGATTGTCCCAGAATATCACTATTTTATCGTTATGAGAGTATCTTAGTATTGTATCCATTTTAAAACGTTCTACTGAGCTAATTACAGTTGTATAAGTTTAGTTGACTTCAAAGCGAAATCATTGTTGTCACTTCTGTTAGTTCAAAATTACAAGAAGCAGCAAATATTTTTGTGAAAAAGCCACGGGAATTAGGTCAACAAACCTAGTGTCTACAATCATCCTGCTCTTATCCGAAGCTAGGGAACAACATTCTCTTTATTTACTTCAAAAGAGCACGAATAACTAGTTGTGCAAATCTCCGTAAAAACCAAGCTGGTTTCAGATATAGATGTGCGTTGATCAAATATCCACTACCCCCTCTTTCATGATGTCCTAGAACGTGTGCATGCTTACCGAAAACTAACTAGTGTTTTTAACACCTAAAGGCAGCATTCGACTCCTCTTCCTTACACGGTTCTGAGTCAATGCCAATTAAAGGTTTGCCACATATTTACTTAAATCTTGTGAAGAGCACTTATTGGACAACATTGACTAAATTGGTCAGGACATAAATTACGTATAATTGACCACCATCTACCTTAACGTGTAACGGCTGGCGTAGGATCTGGTATGATTAAAGCTGGGAGAGGCCAAATAGAACATGACATCAGTTCACTAAGTTTTAACTTTGTTAGTGGGTCCAGATTACTGGGGTCAGCACGATAACGGTGATTAGTGGTTGGAAACTAGTGACACGGATCAGGATTATTCGCAGCGACGCACATTCTTTTATTTTGTCTTCCGATTTCAAATTGTAGTGTTCCTTCATGCGTACCTAATTATCCTGTCTTCTCTAACCATATTATGATTGCTTAGTCACTCACCATTATTACTACTGCATTATATCCGTTCCTTTGTTTTTCATTCTGTTAATTTTGATTTTTCGTGCTGACTTGGCACGGTAATTTAAACTAGTGCACGTTTATACCAGACTACATGAATTATAACTGATTAGTTTTTGTTTAGGTTTTGTTGTAATCAGCCGTGTATTAATAATGATACGCTTAGTAGCTTCTTGACTGTACAAGCATTTTATTCACTTTTTACATTTTAAATACACTTGTATTCGGCGTAACTTTCCTATTCGCTTTTTCCGCCAAACGAAGCTTATTCCTCTGCTGCGACATAAAAACTGGATTTCTCGTATTGCTGCATCAGAAGCTATTCGTTCCATCGTTCGTCACTTACCTGATTGGAATCCAACTCTACAGCATCAAAGCAACATGGACCGAAAATCTATTTCTGTTAATGGCTTCCTCAGTCTAAGTGAACTTCGGATTGACTGTGTTCTTGCTCAGGGTGCTCGACTGTACAGTATGGATGCACGAGAACTTGATAAAAGTAACAAACGGAGTGTTTTTGATCGCTGTATAAGAAATGATGAAGGTACAATGGAATGTGATGTATGTGAACCGCAAACGGATATTCATTCTCCTCAAGTATTACCTTCAGGTATTCAAAAATCCTAGCTGTTTTAAGATTTATTTTCAGCGTATAATTGTTTTAATGGTAATAGTTTTCGATTAAGTTGGATTGTAAATGGTAAGCGAAATTCAGGATGCACGTTTCGTCTTGTTTGTGACTCGTCAGCTGAATATATCTGCATCCCAATGTTGATGTTCACACTGGAATTCAAACTCAGTTCGTTTCGTATCAAACACCGCCGCGTTCACCACCAGGCTACTGAGTCCCAAGTTACACTTGTAGAACGGGTGTATATGTAATTAGGATGGATTTGTATCTTCTAGTTGATTTGCTATGGACTGAAACTGGTCAGTTTAGGTTACTATATATACGTCCTGAGCGGATCGCCTCGATATAGCCATAAATTACATATTGTTTAAGTTAGATTGTGACTAGCAATTTATTGTCATTAGATCTAATGGACTGGTGATCATGACAAATTTCACGGTGATGCCTCTTCCATGGTGTGGGCAGCCAGGAAGTGAAAACCGCCCTCATACCTCTAACAGCACACGAGATCATCTTGTTCGAAGCCGAATCCCACCTTCAACTCTTAATAACTCTCTTATCACCATGCCTAATCCTTCTAACAATTTTATCGCCATGCGTCTCTAATGCTAGTGATGTGAGTTCACGAAACGTTATCCCTGGTCTCCTAAAACCGCGCACTAAGTTGTATATTGGAGCTTTCAACGTTCGAACGTTATGTCAAATAGGACAACAGGCATCCTTAGCCATGACTCTAGAATCCCGCTCCATCGATATCTACTGCATCTCTGAAACGCGTATACAAGATCCAAACACAGTCATTCGCTTGCCCTCACCTTGTGAAAATAAGGAATCTGCTCGGTTCACTCTTCGTGTTTCCGGGGACCCCACTGCTACCACTCGAGGACAGACAGATACAACGCAGAACTTCGTACATACGTACATTAGTTCAGGTTGCCGTACCACATCAGCACAGAGATGTAACTGTCAATTCAAATCCAAGAGTGATAACGATAGTAGAAGTATTAGCAGTAATGCAGAAAATTAGGGAGCGAAGATATGATTCGTAAAGTATAATTCAGTGAGATAAATTTGGAAGAAGAAAGATAGAGAATTCAGAAGGTTAGATTTTGAGAGAATACATAGAGTGGATGCACCTGCGCCATTGCAAACGATTCTGAGCCATGTTGTTCAAGGTCTCTAACCATTGGTGACTTTCGTCTCGTGGACCCCAACCACGCAGCCTACATCTACCAACATGACTTAGTCTGCTTGTCAGTGACTTCGTCGATTTCTGCCATGTTTTGGTTTGGCCGCCTCTAGCTTTCTTCCAACCTATTCCTACACCGCAAAACATAGCTCGTCGAGGCAGTCGGCAGTTAGATATGCGTAACACATGTCCCAACCACCTCAACTGATGAAGTTTCAATACCTCATCTATTGATTTGCCCTCCTTTCCTAGAACCCGTTTCCTAACGACTGCTTTTAGTCTCATCGTTCTCCAATCGACCTGCCTGGCATGGTAGAACCTATAGGAACATATGTTCCAGCCAGTATAGCTCGATTGGGTCATCACGATAGGCAAGCCCGACCACCACATCAAGGTAGTAGCTACGGTCGGGGCTACCACTTGAGGCCTTGCTGGTGTAGGTATAGCTCTAAGTTTAAAAGCTGAACAGGCTCTCCTCGACTGGATTCAAATAGACAGTCGCTTATGTGCAGTCCGTCTAAATGGAACGGTAAGGACTCGTAAAGATAGGGACACACGCCGTTGTTTCTTTGTTGTCTCTGCCTATGCTCCCACTGACTGCAGCTCTGATGAAATGAAAGATGAATTTTACAGAAAGCTTTCTGACCTTCTATGTAAAGCTAAGCGCACTGATGTAGTAATAGTGGCGGGTGATTTTAATGCCCAAGTAGGTAGACTAGATAAAACCGAAAGGCACCTAGGTGGATCATATGGTGTTAAGGCTCAACGAACAGACAATGGCAACCGGTTACTACAACTTAGTTCAGATAAGCGTTTATTTCTCGCAAACACCAACTTTAAGCATAAGGAAAGACATCGGTTGACATGGCGGCCTCCGAAATCAACCCAACGCTGGACTCAAATAGACCACATTGCTATTAGTCATCGTTGGAGAGGCTCGATAGAAGACTGCCGCTCGTTTCGGAGCACATGTTTAGACTCAGATCATGCCTTAGTGCAAGCGCGTATTGGTCTGCAACTTACTGGACGTAAAAGATCCACGACAAGGATCCCCCCTCAGAGTTCAACTCAATGATGAAAAAGTCAAGAATACATTCCAGGAATAACTAAAAAACCAATTAGTCAACTGCGTAAAATGTTCTCAACCTGAGCTAGCTAGGAATGATATCCAAAAGGCTGTTGAAAGAGCAGTAATATCTACTAATAAACTAGACCTAAAGGTTAGGAAAACTCAGTGGATTTCAGCTGCATCTACTGAACTGATAGATACTTGGCAACACATCCCGTCTGGTTCTGAACACGATGAGCAACGTAGGCAACTTAAACACAAGCTGGTTAAAAGCTTACGCAATGATCGTGAACAGTGGTGGGTGGCGAAAGCTAAAGAGATGGAAAAGGCAGCGGCAATAGGTAACAGTAGGCAACTGTTCAGACTTATCAAGGAAACGGGTATCAGGAACCCAACTGTAAGTGAAACTATCTCCGAAATAGATGGTTCCACTATTCACTATCAATCCAGAAGATTAGACTGATGGGCAGAACACTTTAGGGAACAGTTCAACTGGCCCACGCCGTCATTCCTGCTGCCCACCATCCCCAAACAATCTGAATGGCAAATTAACATTGGTCCCCCAAGTCTCAGTGAGGTTGTGAAGGCTATTGGAAACTTAAAGCGAGGGAGAGCGGCAGGACCAGATGGATCGACCCCTGAGATATTTAAGGAAGGTGGTCCAGTCTTAGCAGCCAGATTAACTGTGATCTTGGCTAGAATTTGGGAACTAGACGTAATCCCATCTGACTGGTCTCGAACACTAACCATTCCGGTCTTTAAGAAAGGACAGAAGTCCTCGTGTGACAATTACCGAGGAATCAGTTTAATGAATATAGTGTCTAAAATATAAGCTTCAATAATACTTCGACGTCTAACTAAAGCTCGTGAAGAGCAAACTCGAGAAAACCAAGGTGGCTTCAGACCCGGACGTGGTTGTATAGACCAAATATTCACACTACGGCAGGTTTTGGAACATAGGCACACTTTCAGACGCCCAACAATAGCTGTATTCCTTGACCTTAAGGCGGCGTTTGACTCTATTGATCGTAAGGTTATGTGGCAATGTCTGTCATTGAAAGGCGTACCGGAGAAGTACATTAACCTTATACAATCTCTCTACTCGAACACCACATGTCGTGTTAGAGCTTATGGCAGATTGTCTTCGGAATTGACCACTTCTAGTGGTGTTCGTCAAAGTTGCGCGCTTTCTCCATTTTTATTTAATTTTATCATGGACATACTTTTAGAGTTAACATTGTCATCATCTGATTTCTCTGAGGTTGACCTCCTTCCAGGAGATAAACTTACTAACTTAGAGTGTGCCGATGATATAGTTCTACTGAGTGAAGATGCTGATAAAACGCAGAATTTTTTGGCTACCTTAAACTTGAACGTAAGCATGTTAGGGATGCGATTCTCCCCATCGAAATGTAAAATGTTACTTCAGGACTGGCTTAATTCGGCACCAAAGTTAGTGATAGGGAGTGAAACTATTGAATGTTCTAACCGTTTTACTTATCTCGGGAGCCTCATCAGTCCTGACGCTCTGGTGTCTGATGAAATCTCGTCCCGTATACATAAGGCCCAATTGGCTTTTGCCAACCTGCGTCACTTGTGGCGTAGGCGAGACATTCGTTTAATGACGAAAGGACGCGTTTACTGTGCAGCAGTCAGATCCGTTTTACTTTATGGATGTGAAACATGGCCTTTAAGGATAGAGGATATTCGTAGGATTCTAGTATTCGATCATAGATGTCTCCGTAACATTGCTCGTGTTTGCTGGGACAACCGAGTAAGCAATGTGTGGGTTAGGAATAGAGTACTAGGTAAATATGGTAAGTCTATTGACGAAGTAGTGAATCTTCACCAGCTGAGGTGGTTAGGACATGTGTTACGTATGCCTGACCACCGTCTACCTCGACGAGCAATGTTGTCTGGTGTGGGAGTAGGCTGGAAGAAAGCTAGGGGTGGCCAAACGAAAACATGGCACCAATCCATGAAGTCATTGACAATTGGGCTGAGCCATGTTAATAGATGTAGACTACCTGGTTGGGGCCCACACGATGATCGTAACAAATGGTTAGAGACTTTAGGTGATATGGCTCAAAATCGATTGCAATGGCGCAGGTGCATCCACTCCTTGTCTTCCTCCAAATTCTAATTTTTGAGCTTATTATAATTTTCTCTTTACTGAATCACTTTTTATTTCAAATCTCATCTCTGATTTCTATGCCATTCCATTAGTACTTACTCTGTTACTACCTTCCCTACTCTGGGATTTGGTTCGACAATTTAATCTTTGTCTGCTAATTGAGGCATGGCAACTTGAACTGATGTACGCATGTACAAAGTTCTACATTGTAACTGACTGACTGACTGACTCACGGTGATGAGGACTTTAACATATTACTACTAGCTCTCATGAAAATTGAACTTGATTTTATGTTTCTTAAAGTTCTTCACACTAGTATTGGTTTATTTGTCAGCGGTTCTTGGTGAAGTTCGAAGAATCGACGACAGACAAGAATTGCCGCAATGAACTTCGTATCTTTTGTTAATTCTTTTACAATAAATTCATTTTTCTTCCAGAACTTAGGTTTTATTATTCATTCATACGTACATTTTCGTTACTTTTCGTTAGATCATATTCTTTTGTTACTTTTCTTAATTTGATCTCTTCGTGCTAATGTGGTACGGCAACTTAACTTACCGCATCCACTCTTATTATTACATGATCAATGTCTTATCAACATGGCTGGATTATATTTTTTCTAAACCGCAACATTCTAGATTTTTCTAAATGTTTCTCTTGAATATTAGAGAAATCAATCATCTGGTACCTATGGTCTCCCATTATGGTCTACTCTTAATATCAGAATCTTATCGACATTTTTCGGAGCGTAATTTATTGTAAGCGTGTTCTCGTTTCTTAGACATTCGAGTTTCACTTTAGTATTATAGGAAGTTATTCATCTTTTAGGTGCAAACCTATGCACATGGTTTGAAGGTTTTTGTGTTAAAACTGATGAGATGCTTTAGACCCAGGTCATGCTAGACTCGGACCTGAAGCCTGGTGATTGAAAGGTGAATGGATTAACTACTTAGTCATTTGACAACCGGAGGAACAACTAATGTAGGTGACCGACCTCAAACAGCTGTCCATTGAACACTACGGTCACACTCTCGGGTCATCAAGACCTCCCCTAATCGTTTTCTTTTTTCAGGTACCTCAACAAGAACCCTTTCACGGTGTAGGTAACTGGGAAGTGATAACCACCCTTATATCTCCAACAGCATTCAAGATCATTTTGTCCACGAGCAAACGCGTTATCCTTCTCTGGTCTCCACTTTTGTACTCCTTCCACTACATCTTCTATGTGTACCACTTGTACTGGTTGCTCGAGTCCCCAAAACGCTATATCAAGTCTCCTGATACCACGCTCTAAACTTCATGTTGGAGCTTTTAACGTACATATGTTGTGTCAAATCGGTCACCAAGCTAATTTAGCTAAAACACTAGAATCTCTTGCAATCAATGTATTTTGTATCTCAGAAACACGCATACACGACCCCAGCATGGTCATCCATTTGACCTCACCTAATCAATGTAGCAGAACAGCACAATTCACTCTTTAAATGGGACTACAGCAAGCCCACGTAGTCTGGCTGGTGTAGGCATAGCACGACGCTTACGGCAGAACAGACACTTCTCGAATGGATTCCTGTAGACAGTCGGTTATGTGCTCTCCGTCTAAATGGCACAGTACGAAATCGGGAAGATAGAAACAGATGTTGATGTTCTTTTGTCGTCTCTGCTTATGCCCCTCCCCCCACTGACTGCACCACAGATAGAGTGATATACAAGTTCTATATGAAGTTCTCTAGCCTCCTTCAGAAAGCTAAGCACTCAAACATAGTAATTATGGCAGAGGATTTTAATGCTCAAGTCGGCAAGTTAAATCAGTCTGAGAAACACTTAGCTGGGTCACTTGACATCCCAGCCCAGTGAACGGAGATCGTCTGGTGCAACTATGTTTAGGCTATCATTTATTATTAGCTAGCACAAATTTTAAGCATAAAGAGAGACATTGTTTGACCTGAAGACCTCTATCATCTACACAACGATGGATACGAATTGACCACATCGGCATCAGCTATCGTTAGATAAGCTGTTTAGAGGACTGTCGCTCTTTCTGGGACACGTCTTTAGATTCTGACCACACCCTAGTGAGAGCACATATCTCTATGTATTTCGCTGGTCGCAGAATGGTCATATCAGGCAAACTCCTTAGATATCAATTTGAAACAGAAAATGCCAAGATTGCATTTAGAAATGGCGTAGCTAAGCATTCAGTCGCCTACAACCAACATATTCATCCCGAAACATCTTGGGACGATTTTAAAGCAGGTGTAAACGCAGCAGCGTTATCTGCATCTAACTTCAATCCAAAGGTTATAAAAGACCATTGGAACTCTGAAACTTCTAGTGAACTGATGGAAGCTCGTAAACTCATTCCAGCAAGCTCGGAGAATGATCAAAAGCAACGACAATTGAAACGTAGACTGACCAAGAGTCTGCGTAGGGATCGTAAACAGTGGTGGGCAACAAAAGTAAAAGCGATGGAAGCATCGGCGACGGCGGGTAATAGTAGATTGCTATTCCGACTTATCAAAAGCATTGGTATTAAGAAATCGGCGGTCAATGAAATTATCTCGGGTCTATGATTTACTGTCAGACTAAAAGATTAGAACCATGTGCGGGATATCCTCAGCAACAGTTCAAGTGGCGCCCAGCTACTCTTAGGTTACCTACTATACCCAATCTACCTGAACGAAAAACTGACACAGGTCCCATAACTCTCAGTAGGGTTAAAAAGGTTATAAGTAACTTGAAGCAAGGGAAAGCAGCAGTACCTGATAGGTTGCCTACCGATATTTTAAGGATGGTGGTCCAGTCTTAACTGGTCGGTTGACTGGTGTATTATCCGACGTCTGGAAACTGAACATCATCCCATCTGATTGGTCTCGTTTGCTGATCATTCAAATTTACAAAAAACGATAGAAATCTTCTTGTGATAACCACTGAAGAATCAGTTTGACTAATATTGTATCTTAAATATTATCCTCTATAATCATTCGGCGCTTATCTAGCACTAGAGAACAGCAGACTTATGAAAACTAGGCAGGTTTCAGACATAAACGTGGTTGCATTGATCAATTTTCACCCTCCGCCAGATGCTCTATTATAGACATACATACCAACGTTCAACTCTAGTTGTATTCCTTGACTTGAAAGCAGCTTTTGACTCGGTAGACCGTGAAGTCTTGTGGCAATGTTTGTTATTAAAAGGTGTACCTCAAAAGTACATAAACAATGTAAAGGCCCTCAACTCAGTCACCGGTCGAGTCAGAGCATATGGTGAATCGTCACGAGAAATTTCATCCTCAAGTGGGGTTCGTCAAGGTTGCTCCTTATCTCCATTTTTATTTAGTTTCGTCATAGATGTACTCTTAGAAGTCTCACTCACTCCTTTTAACTCCTCAGGAATTAGTCTTTTTCCAGGAGATCCTCTCGTCGACTTAGAATACGCAGACGATGTAGTCCTATTTGATGAAGACGCTGATAATGTGCAGTCTCCTGAACACCTCGGGTAACAATGCAAGCATATTTGGGATGCGCTTCTTCCCTTCTAAATGCAAAATGTTACTCTAGGACTGGCCTGCTTCTTCACCTAGATTATTGATAGTGAGTGAAGTAATTGGATGCGATGACCGCTTCACTTATCTCGGAAGTCTCATCACCCCCTGTGGGTGTGGCGAAATTTCAGCACGGATTCAGAAAGCCCGACTGGGATTTGCCCATTTACGCTACTTGTGGCGCATTCAAGATATCCGTCTCTCAACGAAAGGCCGAGTGTACTGCACAACAGTCCGCACCGTCCTAACATATGGCTGCAAAACGTGGGCAATGAAAGCACAAGATATGCGTCGACTTCAGGTATTTGACCATAGAAATCTTCGTAGCGTCGCTCGTATATCATGGAACAGTCGAATAAGTAATATGAAGGTTAGACAAAAGGTTTTTGGGAAATATGGTAAATTAGTCGGATAGGTTATTAACCTTCATCGACTGAGATGGCTAGGACATGTATTGCGCATGCCAGACTACCGCCTGCCTCGTCTCGCGATGTTTGCTAGGTTTGAAAGAGGATGGATGAAGTGTAGGGGCGGCCAAATCAAAACATGGCATCAGTCCATGAAGTCCTTAACTGTTAGTCTAAGCCATATTGGTAGATGCAGACTACCTGATTGGGGTCTGGGTGATAGTCGCAATAAATAACTGGAGACACTTGGAGACATGGCTCAAAATCGGTCATAGTGACGCAAGTGTATTCACTCTCTAACTTAATCTAAATCTTGAATCCTATTATTATCTTTTGCACACCTTTACTTTACTCCTCTCTTGTATTCTGTTATTATGTTACCTCTGTTATCTCGTAGTGCTAATGTGGTATGGCAACTTGAACCTATGGGCGTATTCGCCCGGTTCTACGTTGTTGTTGATGATGGATGATGAAGTCATCGTTTAGTAGTTTGTATATCAACTATGATGCTTACTTAGGCTAAGTATTTGAATTTTTGTAGAGGTGCATAAAATGTCATGTAGTTGAATGTCCATACTCAGACCTGTACAGTTTTATATGGCAGTCGAATGCAGTCAGTTTTACCGAAACATCATTTTAAAAGTTTTGGCTCTCTGTTTTTGTTTCTTGCTCGATGCAAATTATCGGTGATGTAAGTTAAAACTGTTTGTACTATGGGACGTAAATTTCTTCAGTTTCCTTGTGTAACTCCTATACAAATTTTAATTGAAATTGCTTAATGCATAAAGATATTCCAAGTACTGAAAGTTTGTTCATATTTCAGAAATGTTTATCAATACTTTTATTCATTTATAACCTTGATATGCTATTTATTTTACATAGTGGTAGGCATGGTTTTATCAAGGTTAGCTATCATCATTGGAAATTTACTCATTTCTCATAGCTTTGTCATCGGTACAATGGTATCTACTTCAACTTACTTGATAAACTTATTATTTGCAGACATATTTCAAGCCTCAGGTTTTGTTTTAATTTATTATTCTGTTCTCTTTAACATAATACTATATTGTTTATACTAATTATCTCATTCTGTCTATATATCACCAAGTGCAACGCCAAGAAATTAATAATCGTTTAGGGCTGGGAAATGATAGTATGCTAACTCAAGTTTTGGAGACTCATGCTGACGTATCAATCAGTGACTGGATAACACCAGATGATTTGAATGACGAAGCACAACCTGGATTCACTCAGTTGGATGTTGAAGTATGTCATTATCTAGTCTTTGTTGTGATATGTATATTTTTATACTATGTTGTTGCTAAAATAAATTAGTTATTCGTTCAAGATAAGTGACAGGATTTTCAACATGTAACTAATTGATCGGTAGGTATACCTGTCTACTGTTAAAACATTTACTGACATCGACATTTATGTGCAAACTGTTACCGTATATCTAGGTCTATTGTTAATTTAAACCTATCATCGTAAATAGTGGGACTCTAGGTTTTAGCACTGAATGATAAACGGAGTATGTAGTTATTAAATAAAATATACATGTGTATTCAAGTGTTCAGCTATCGTCTACTCTAAAAGTAATTTTTAATCTAAAACCATCTTGATTATCTGTTCTTTAATATTTAACCATCTGGTTGTGTTCTATTCTATTACATCAACTTTGTTCTTGAAGTGGCTTTGGTTATCTAACATATTGTTAAGTAATGTCAGTATAATTAAAATTCACCTAAATTGAAATTCAGATATCATCAACCGATTACATTCGAATCGCTCTGCAGCATGCTTGACAACCAAAGCCAAAATCTACTGAGTTATGTGTTTTTTGAATTCTAATTATGTTTAAATTACCTGTCAGCAAGCGATAAGATTGTTTTAAATGTGACTCCTACTTAGATTTATTATTATTATTATTATTATTATTATTATTATTATTATTATTATTATTATTATTATTATTATTATTAAGTAGATCACATGCATTATGCATTTAAAAATTGCGTAGATGAGTGAAATAAGGTTCTCAAAATGTTTACTTGTGTAGTAAAATGTGAAAAAAAAATCAAAAGTAGTTTAAAACTAGGAACTTTTATTTTAATCATTCCCTCTGTTCACCGTTTAAATAAAATGTATAAATTTTGCGTTGACGATAAGTTTCCTGAGAATGATAGCATACGTAATTGCAGATATTGAAATACCTAGGTACTATCTTACAAAAGGCATAAAGTTTCATTTGCTGAGACAAATAGAATTAATTACTCGAAAATCTTCAATAGGTAATTTAAAAACGACCTATTTACACATCGGAAAACTAAATACATTGCATGGTTATTACCTCGTGAGATTTTGTTTTAGAATGTAAACACTGATTTGTTAATCCATTCTTATTTTTCCTTTTAAAACAGAGGGTTTTTATTCATTTAATTATCTGTAGGCTTGTGTACGAAGCACATATGTCGTTACTTCTGATACGGATAAGAAAAGGTATGCAGTTTTTTCTTGTATCCCTCTGTTGTTAGATATTAGTTTTTGCTGTTTAATTAGGAGTTCCCAATTAATTCATTGTTTTGAAATGAATCCATTGAAAATAATGAGTTATTTTTGTTTCCACTGTCTATTACAATAAGTATTTCATCATTTGTTAGTGATTGACATTCGTGTTTCTTACTAATAATGAACCATAATTATACAATTTGAATATTACCATCGGAGCTGTAACTACTATTTTTAGGCAGAAACGTATATAAGCAAAGATTTTTGCAATTGTAGTACCTACTGTTATAGACGAACATCAGAAAACTGAACAGCACACGTTTTGAATGGATCGAATCAGTATTTAGTAGCGTAGGACCTGACATACTTCGCCTGCAGCTCTTCTAGGGTTATTGCCGGTCCCAAACCCGAGAAAAGGAGCAAGGTTAGTCATAGGCCTAGCATCCCTATCCCGTAAAACACAAGCTTGCTAAAAAAAACGCTAACCAGATTAAACAAACTAGACCATTTAAACTCTGACCTGGGAGTGGAAGGAATGTTTATGACGCTTCATGATGAAAACCGAGATTCTTCGGAAGTCATGAGGCCGATGCCCCTCTTCTAACAACCAGAGCGAAAATTCTTATAGGTACATGGAATGTTCGGACAATGTGGAAGACAGGGAGGACCAATCAGATAGCATCAGAAATGAAGAGATACAACCTGACAGTGTTTGGAATCAGCGAAACCCACTCGACTCAAACTGAACAGAAAACATTAGCTACGCTAGAGATACTACTATACTCAGGCCACGAAGAGGAAAATGCTCCACACACACTTGAGTTGCTCTGATGCTGTCCAAGAAAACGCTCAATTCACTCGTAGGATGGGAACCATAGGAACCTAGGATCATCAAAGCATCTTTCAAGTTAATGAAGGGGATAACAATGAATATTATCCAATGTCATGCACTTGCCAACGACGGCAACAACGAGGATAAAAATCAGTTTTATGATAGGCTGCAATCAATTATAGCGAAGTGTCAATAAAAGGATCTGACAATCCTAGTGGGGGACCTAAACGCCGAAGTCGGAATGGACAAACCTGGATACGAAGACATCATAGAACAACAGGAGCTGGGAGAAAGAAATGAGAATAGTGAAAGATTTAAAAATTTATGTGCTTTCAACAAATTGGTTGTAGGTGGTACAATATTCCCCCACAAACACATACACAAGGTGACATTGGTCTCACCGGATCATACTACAGAGAATCAAATCGATCATATATGCATCAATAAGAAATTCAGAAGATCAGTGGAAGATGTGAGAAACAGGAGAGGAGCTGATATAGCTTTAGATCACCACCTAGTGATTGCCAAAATGAAACTGAAACTAAGTTAGCAATGGATAACTGGAGTAACAACATTACAACGGTTCAATACAGCTTTTCTTCGAGATAGTGACAAACTCAAAGAATTCAAAATAACTCTCAACAACAGGTTTCAAGCCTTACAAGATCTACTAAAGGAGGAAGAAGCCACTGTGGAGGATAACTGGAAAGGAATCAAAGAGGTACTAACTTAAACATGTCAAGTTGCTCCGGGTCGCAAGAAACACTATTATAAGCAATCGATTTCCACTGAGACCCTGGGTAAAATTCAACAAAGGAGGAACAAGAAGGCAGAAATTAACAACAGCCGAACTAGAGCAGAGAAAATCAAGGCATCAACTGAATACACAGAAGCGAATAAGCAAGTAAAGAAGTGCATTAGAGCCGACAAACGGAAGTATATCGAAGGCCTTGCAACGACAGCGGAAAAAGCTGCAAAAGAAGGAAATATGAAACAGCTTTACGACACAACGAAGAAACTGGCAGGGAAATATAGTAAACCAGAACGACCGGTCAGGAACAAAGAAGGCAAGCTAATCACCGAGATTGAAGAACAAAGGAACAGATGGGTAGAACACTTTAAGGAACTCTTGAATAGGCCAGCTCCACTAAACCCACCAGACATCGAAGCAACATCTACTGACATTTCGATAAATGTCACCCCACCAACAATAGAAGAAATCAAGGTGGCCATCAGACAGATCAAAAGTGGGAAAGCAGCAGGACCTAACAATATACCAGCCGAAGCACTCAAGTCAGATATAGACATAACGGCAAGGATGCTCCACGTTTATTCAGGAAGATCTGGGAGGAAGAACAAGTGCCGGGTGACTGGAAAGAAGGGCATCTTATCAAGATACCAAAGAAAGGAGGTTTGGGCAAATGTGAGAACTACAGTGGGATCACACTTTTGTCAGTACCAGGGAAAGTCTTCAACAGAGTGTTGTTAAACAGAATGAAAGATTCAGTGGATGCTTAACTTCGAGATCAACAGGCTGGTTTCCGTAAGGATCGGTCATGCACAGACCAAATCGCAACACTATGCATCATCGTTGAACAATCGATTGAATGGAACTCATCACTGTACATCAACTTCATTGACTAAGAGAAAGCGTTTGACAGCATAGACAGATCACTATGGAAACTTCTTCGACACTACAGCGTACCAGAGAAACTCGTCAACATCATCTGGTGCGAAATCGTGCATGGAGGACAGCTGACAGATGCATTCCCAACGAGCACCGGTGTCAGACAAGGCTGTCTGGTCTTGCTTTTCCTCTTCCTTCTAGTGATTTATTGAATCATGAAAACCTTCGCATCTGAGGGGAAGCACAGAATTCAGTGGACAAGTAGGATGCATTTCGATTATTTGGACTTCGCGAATGATCTAGCTCTTCCAGCCTATACACACCGACAAACGCAAGTGAAGACAACCAACGTAGCAACAACCTCAGCATCAGTAGACCTAAACATACATAAGGCAAAGAGAAAGATCCTCAAATTCAACACAGAGCACCGATCCAATTGAACCTGATGGTGAAACTCTTGAAGAAGTGGATACCTTCACGTACCTGATTAGCCTCATCGATGAACAAGGAGGATCCGATGCAGATGTAAGGCCAAAGATTGGCAAAGCAAAGGCAGCATTCCTACAGTTGAAGAACATATGAGACTTCAAACAACTGTCTACCAACCTCAAAGTCAGACTCTTCAATTCGAACGTCAAGACAGTTCTTCTATATGGAGCTGAAACGTGGAGAACTACTTCAAACATCCTTAGGAGGGTACAGGTATTTATAAACAACTGTCTACACAAGATATTGAATGTCTGTTGGCCGGAAACCATCAGCAAAAGCCTACTATGGAGGAGAACAGACCAACTTCCAGCTGAAGAGGAAATTAGGAAACGACGTTGGAAATGGATAGGACATACATTGAGGAAATCATCAGACTGCATCACGAGACAAGCACTAACTTGGAATCCTGTTGGAAAATGGAAAAGAGGAAGGCCAAAGAACACACTGCGTCGAGAGTTGGAAGCAGACATTAAAAGGATGAACATCAACTGGAAACAGCTGGAAAGGATTGCTCAGGACAGAGTTGAATGGAGAATACTGGTGAACGGCCTATGCTCCTCCGGGTGGGGTAATGGGCATAAGTAAGTAAGTAAGGATCTGACATATATTTGTCAACCCAAGTTGGTTTCTGGAATCTATTCTAAGCTAATTGTAGTAGTGGTAGTAAAAATGTCTAAGCATAGGGAATGTAATTCGAGACGAATCATTTAGAAAGTAAAAGGTGTAAAACTTCTAAAATTCAAAATCTAGATGAAGACAAAAAATTTATGCATCCTCTCCATGGCAACCGACTTTAAGCCATGTCGCTTACATAATACTCCACTTTGTATACAAACTAAATATCATGTCACTTCATTGTAGGATGAAGCTAACAAATGAAATTAAGGCTTCACTGTCAATTCTGTTTTCCATATGTGAGCACATTACAAGTTTTGAGTGAACTGGGAATTCGATACTTGTTTATTCTGGTGCTCTTCAATTACGTATTCACATTAGATCAAATCCAGTATCTAGTGTCTGTCAGTGGTCAAATGTTCCATTTTATCGTTTTTTATTATTTAGTTTATAGTGTAGTGTAAAGTATAGTGTTATTTGTGAATTATCAAAAATAAAACTGGGTTTTACATATTTCACAAGTCATAAAATGTAATGAAAAATCATAGGCAGTCATATTCTGTGGACTGAATCATTTTGGTCACACCTCTAAATGGCTATGGACATCGGGTAACATCACTCTCAAACAATCATGGTGCGATAGATGCACTCGTTTGTAGATTCCTTTCAACCCTGAATTTCAGCATTCCCTCATATGCACCACATTTTGTTAGGACTCATAATCGTTTGGTTCAAAAGTAATCGTGATGTTTTGTGACCGCTGTTTTTTGAAGAAGGAAAAATAGGACCAAATATCACTAGGATTTGATCATAAAGTAGCCAAGCTAAGACACTGTTAGAGACGTGTAAGCGATTGTTACTTTACGTTTGCTCACTCGATGAAGAGACATTTCTTCTTGAGAACGCTGAAAATAACCCGTGATCATGACCTGATCGTGTGGCTTTTGAATGTGTAGTTTAGAACTCATTGTCTTCATAGTTTTCAGGTCTTTCCATCGACAAGGAATTAATAGGACAGTGTAAGGTACGCTAATGTTAAAACCGGTTTCTTCATGGTCCTCCTTTCACTATGTGAACTAATATTGCTTAAGATATTGGTTATCCGCAAAGTACCTTGCCGCTTCTAAATTCCAGCTCTTAGAACTCGGAACTGCTTTTCGTAACAAGTAGCTTGGTAATCAGTTGCATTACTCTAATTAAATATTTTAGTTTTTTGAAATTTACTGAAGGGCTACAAATCCTTGTTTAATTAGAAACCTTTTTACAAAAGGGTTTATTCATCTTCTGTAAATATAAAAAATTTCCGTAGTCAACAATATTTTGACAGAGAAGGGTTAACTTTCTCGTTTCCACATATTTTTCCTTTAAATATTTTAATTTATCTTCTAGAACCAGTCCTTGTCAATCCTTAGTTCAGTGTGATGCGAAACGCATCAAACTAGATTCACTAAGTGACGTCGCCCTTGGAAAGTTTGATTTGGATGCTCAGGCTACTACTGCAGAACATAACCAATACTCTTCTCATTGGCCGTTGGATAAAGTGTGTACTACCCTTTTGGGAGACTTATGGGCATTGCGTTGGGAAACACGTCATGGCGCGGCTTCTGGTCTACGAGAACTACTATCAGAGCCTAAACATACAAGACAAGCAGGAAAACATTTCGGCCAATCACTAATTGAGGTTTGCTCATATAATTTCGCTTGTTAATAATACTATCAATACTGAATGTCGCATCACCTTTTATTATGCCATTATAAGCTATGATGCATTTTTTTGTTATTATTTAAAACCCGATTATTAGTTAATCGAGTAGTATTTTTTGTTGTACATTAAGGATGACTCACTGAATTATACTGATTACATTTCGTTGTTTTCGAGTTACTTAGTTTCTACCACCTCACTTATTCAATGGATTGAAAAAACGACGAAGTTTTTATCGAGTCGACGCAAATTCACTCAATTTTGCAGTGATAAAAACATTAGATCTTTCTCAAATCTCCACTATTTCCGTACTTATTAGTAGTGCAATAAAGATAAGTAAACGAAAGTAGAAAAATATCAACATGATGCAAAGGAAGTCAAATTAATTGACACTAACCTAGATGTTATATTTCATCTCATCAGATAGTTCTAATAGCATTAGATTAGACTATTATTGGTTATTTGACTGGTCAAGCGTAGTGTGTGATCATTTTGTTTATATTAGAATCATAACACTAAACAAAGGAAATATAAGATGCAAATACAACAAGTAAATACAGTTTCAAAGTAAATGTGATTTCATGAAAAGAAGAGTGAACATATTTGTACAATTATGACCAATTGAGAGACTCATCGCTTATGTTCTAGTGATTTTTAACTGCATATTCATGGACTCCTGTTATATCTTTGTGTTTACTGTACTCTAACCAGCATCCCTTATTGCTGTAGGTTATAGTCTAGGTTGTGTAGCACGCTCAATCATATCACCGATCGACCTACCATTCTTATCCAAAGTAACTTACTTAACCTTATTATTACTTATTTGAACACAATATTTTGGCTGAAATAGGCATCGAAAATGTATGCGCCATACAATATTAAAGACGGGAAGGCAATTATCATCAAAAACGTAGAATTTAAAAATAGTTCATGAAAATTATATAGCAAAGGGTACATTTCTTAAGAGTGGTAGAAATCACTGTGGCTTTCAGAATCTGTAGAATGATTTCATCTGTGAAACCACTATATTGATTTTCCTACTACCTTAACGGCTCACTACAAAAAACGAGTACAGGCACCCTGTTCCACCAATCTTGTGCATAGAGTGCATTCTGTGGATACGTACACTAATTTTCAGCTGTTTGACTGCTATTTGGATTACTTGTGTGTTAACGCACAGTAAGACGACAGCGTTCACATACTCAAGGTGGGAAATTATTTCTCCAGGTCACTACATCATAGCTGTTTCTAGAATGTCGACAGTAAAGTCGAGCAAGAATAGTGAGACTAATTGTTCCCATATAATCACATCATTGGGTTGGAACGATGACAGTCCTCGTAAAACTTCTCTCGTTTTCTAAGACGCTTTTGTATGTTATTGATTGCGTCATCATCAGCTGCAAGGACTGCGTCACTTACACCTGACTTACTAGTAGTGACTAGGATGAGTTAAAGTGGCGTCCGCGAGTTACCGGATACTGTTGCTATTACAAGGAGTCTGCGGAAATCCAGTACTTATAGATTTGACATTTGGCTAAGAAGAAAGGGACATTACCTACTATTTTCGTGACGTCATACAAATCAAGCTAATGTTCACTTACGTTTTTCATTGGATTAGTAGCTTGATTTGATATTTGATTACAACAGAAACTTCAGCTGATTTGATTATGTGAACCTGTTCAGGGTAAAACGTTTGATGACCACTAAAAGGCGAAGTAAACATTACCAACTTTCTGATACGTACTTCCAAAGGAACGTCAGTCATGTGCATACCTATGTCCGTGATATTTAACCACAATGTGATTAGTCTGCATCAGGCCTGAGTTACAAAAAGAGGACTTTGGGTAGCTCCCTGGAAATAACTGTCGGAAGTTGTCGCTGGCCAAAAATGGGGTTTCTCCTACACAAAGTTACAGGTCACCATTGTCAGATCTGTATCTATCGTATCATCGACACTTTCCTTGGTGCCTAGACCCATGCATTCATTTCCAGCTGTAATACGATCATTCAGTTGGTGGTAAAACTCAATCTTGACTGCATCCGAGCTTCAATTTATTGGTGCGTAAGCGGAGATTTCAAAGTGCATAGTTTTTCACGTCAGTTCCTTCTAGTTTTGATGTAACGTAATCTAATAGCACATACGTGACTGTTGGTGGCATTCTAATTGATTAATACTGCTTCAGCTCTTATGCCATCAAAACCGATCACTTGTGCTACAGGGTCCGCAATTTAGTGCGAGTAAAACACACTTCTGATCCGTAGACGGAGCACAGTTTTTCAGTACTTTTTTTTTGTAATCTTCTCTACGGGTTGCAAATATACAGCAGAGTTCAATTTTATGCTTTTTATTAGCGTCCCAATGTTAAAGTAGACCAGTTTCAAATACTAACGTTGCTTCAGAAAAATAACAGATTAAATATTTGGTAATAGCATCCATAAATTTAACTATTTAGTGAGTTGAGACTAAATAGACAAGGCAGAATTCTCACTATTGACGATCTGCTTAGCGAAATGAATAACAAATATGAATGCAAAATGGCAACAAAACGGAATAGAAAGATTAAGGGATGTAAAGTAAATTTGTTTAATTCGATTACAAATATCTTTTTAATTAGTAATATCTTATAGCAAGTGAATCATTTTCTCTATAACTATCTACTGACAGTTGTGTAAAGGGCTAGGAACTTAAGCCTAAGTAGTTGGTTTCTTTGGAGGCCACTTATGACTTTGACTTGAAAGTCCATTCGTAACCTTAACCACCGAAACTTAGAATTGTTTTTTTAAACATTTCACACTCAACACTCTACCGTCACTAAGAGAGTATTATTCCATAAGATATATCGCTTATTTGTGCCGTTATACTCAAATCCTTGTAAGCCTGCATTATATTTCTTCGGAAGATAATCTTAGACAAAGATTTATCTGTAAAAACTAGTGATGATTAATTTATCAAGAAATACATGAATGACTTTATATATACAAGAACATAGAAGATGAGATATAAAATTAGCGTACTTATAGAGAGTCTTCACTGGTGGTAAATGTTGAAGATGACTCTTGTGTACAGTTTAAGCGCTAAAAATCAAAAATTTAAGCTTACAAAGTACCATGACTAGCATAAGGACTCGTGTGAACGGAAGTACTCGCATATTTTTAATTAAATGTTATTTGCTTTGACACACTTGTGGACATTTCAATGTGAAATAATTCTTACGGTAATTTATTTTACAGATGGATGCAAGTCATTACCAATACTTAGAAGACATTGTAGTTCGAGTACTTTGTACCCTAGCATTGGATCAATTGTCTGATTTCATTTCAGATGAAGTAAGTGTTCTTGTTTGTTACATGTTAATAATTTCTTTGTTTTCAATTATTACACACTACTCTGCTCTCATCGTTTCTTAATTTTTACATATCAGTCGATAGTATAGAATTGATTTACTGTTTTGTACATGCTTGTAATTCTAATTTGCTTGTCGGTACTGTGCATACATTAATTATTCTCAATAGTTCGTACTAATCTTTCTGATGTGGGATATTTTCAGGGTCAAATAAAATGTCCTTTTAACCTTGGTAATCAATAGAGTTTTGTTATTCATTTCAAAGTATCCATTAATTTAAAATCTTGATGAAGTTTCAATCCGTACCTACAACCTTCAAACAAATAAATGAGAAAGATGAATTAATTCCATTTTGAGGTTTACTATTAGTTCAGGCAACCTAAAATTGTAAGGAACATTGTGATTAGAAATAAGGGTACTTAGAATTCCTGTCTCGTTAATATTTCATGATAAATTATTCACTGCTGTAATTATAGAATCAATCAGTTTGTCTCTTTCAATTTACGACCTATCTCTTTAGAATGTAGCTCTGTAAATGGTAGGCAGAAAAATTTGTTTTTAGATTATTCTTGCTACTAAGCAAGATAGGTACGAAAATTTAATTGCTGTATACTTAAGATTACAAAGCATGCAATAATTGTTGTTTATATTACATGTCACTCAATTTATGCCTTTTTTGGATGATATTATCTCTTTAGGTTGTAGCTCCAGTACGTGAAACAGCTGCACAATTACTAGGTGTATTATCTTTACATTTAACAATCGAACAAGTACTGTTAGTTACAAAACACTTGATATTTCTTGCATCTCTGAACGATGAAACAGTTACACAACTATGCAGTAATATGCCTTGTCATAAGAACAGTACAAATATTTCCAAGAACAGTTGGATGATAGCACATGGTGGACTATTGGGCATTAAGTATTTACTTGCAGCAAGAAAGGTTTGTATACTTTTTGCTCATGCTTACATTGTGTAGTTATTTGTTTTAGAATTGCTCATTTGAATGAATAGCACAATTCGCGACAGATTTAGTGACTTCCCGTTAAAAGGTAGTTTTAGATCACATCGCAGTAGCATTAGCCTGTTTTTTTTTATAAACAATTATTTAGTTGCTGTTTTTACGAAAGTGTTTCTCACTTCATTAATCAACTCTCTATCAGTAGTTTATATATTCGGGTCTAAAGTTTTGAACGAAACCAGTAAACGAAGATTTAAGAATTTAGTTCTAAGGCTGCATACTCTAAAACACTTAATTAGTATGAGTCTTCCTAATTTTGTACATCACAATAACTTGTCTTAACATGATATCTCTGACTACGTTTCAGTAACTGAATCGGATTTGCTTTTACAGAATAAATAGTGGCTAGTACAATTTAGGTACTATTTCTGTTTTGAAATATTGACTATACAGTATTAAATAAATAGTTAATGTGGAAGTGTTGGAGTCATACACATAGGAAATTTTTGATTGATTAGGATGAACAAAGTAATTAAGTAACCATTAGCCTAAAAGGTAAAACAAAAGGAAGGTAGTTTGAATAATAACCAAGAATTCTTATTGGTAATAATGAAGTGGATTTGCAAATATTGCATAAAAGAGAAACAACATAAATCAGAGGGATCCAAAACACTATTACTGTGTATAAAGCTCAAATTTTAAATAGTTAGAATCTAAAGTTCCTGCATTATTAATTAGATTTAAGTGTGAACTCAAAAATAATTCTTTAAGATGCTAGACTGTGTTTTATGAATTACGTCAAATGAAGAGTCACACAGAATTACTTGAATCTACCACATGTACGATTGAGATCCTTCCTTATTCCACAAAACCAACTGAACTTGTTTATTCGTATTAAGTCAATCATAATAGCTAATTCTCCACATAGAATCATATAAGAGAATTTGGATATGAAAGTTTGCTGCTTACAATTCCTTTCGGATTAATCTTTAATATTTCAAGGTATATTTTCATATTATCTTTAAAGTGAGGGCTTATAAATAATTTTTCTTCAGGACCATGTATCTAGTTTGTTCTCATGGTAAAATTTTTCAACACATTGTCTTCTCAGTCAGTTTTCTAGAAAAACCTTATAAAGTCTCTCTACCCGATCACCACTGGTCGAATCAGAGCATATAGCGAGTTGTCACGAGAAATTTCATCCTCAAGTGGGGTTCGTCAAGGTTGCTCCTTATCTCCATTTTTATTTAGTTTAGTCATAGATGTACTCTTAGAAGTCTCACTCACTCCTTTTAGCTCCTCAGGAATTAGTTTTTTTTCCAGGAGATCCTCTCGTCGACTTAGAATACGCAGACGATGTAGTCCTATTTGATGAAGACGCTGATAATGTGCAGTCTCCTGAACACCTCGGGTAACAATGCAAGCATATTTGGGATGCGCTTTTTCCCTTCTAAATGCAAAATGTTACTCTAGGACTGGCCTGCTTCTTCACCTAGATTATTGATAGTGAGTGAAGTAATTGGATGCGATGACCGCTTCACTTATCTCGGAAGTCTCATCACCCCCTGTGGGTGTGGCGAAATTTCAGCACGGATTCAGAAAGCCCGACTGGGATTTGCCCATTTACGCTACTTGTGGCGCATTCAAGATATCCGTCTCTCAACGAAAGGCCGAGTGTACTGCACAACAGTCCGCACCGTCCTAACATATGGCTGCAAAACGTGGGCAATGAAAGCACAAGATATGCGTCGACTTCAGGTATTTGACCATAGAAATCTTCGTAGCGTCGCTCGTATATCATGGAACAGTCGAATAAGTAATATGAAGGTTAGACAAAAGGTTTTTGGGAAATATGGTAAATTAGTCGGATAGGTTATTAACCTTCATCGACTGAGATGGCTAGGACATGTATTGCGCATGCCAGACTACCGCCTGCCTCGTCTCGCGATGTTTGCTAGGTTTGAAAGAGGATGGATGAAGTGTAGGGGCGGCCAAATCAAAACATGGCATCAGTCCATGAAGTCCTTAACTGTTAGTCTAAGCCATATTGGTAGATGCAGACTACCTGATTGGGGTCTGGGTGATAGTCGCAATAAATAACTGGAGACACTTGGAGACATGGCTCAAAATCGGTCATAGTGACGCAAGTGTATTCACTCTCTAACTTAATCTAAATCTTGAATCCTATTATTATCTTTTGCACACCTTTACTTTACTCCTCTCTTGTATTCTGTTATTATGTTACCTCTGTTATCTCGTAGTGCTAATGTGACAGACAGACAGATACAACGTAGGACCAGGCGCATAAGTGCATCTGTCCAAGTTGCCACACCTCAACAGCATAGCAAGATGATCACCGAATTCATAGAATCATTTACTTTAATGGTAGTAATATATAAAAGGAAGATTGCATATAAGGATATAATATGTCGAGAAAAAAAAATTAGTTTGTAGAAAGAAAGGTAGAGTAATTTTAGTCTCAAGGTGTACGTGAAGACAAAGAATGTATATACCTACGCCATTGTAATCGATTCTCAGCCATGTCACCAAGAGTCTCCAACCACTGGGTACGGCAGTCACGCGGACCCCAACCTGGTAGTCGACATCTACCAATGGGGCTCAGACCAGAAGTTAGTGACTTCAACGACTGATGCCACGTTTTGGTTTGGCCGCCCCTAACCCTTTTCCAACCCACCCCAATACTAGTCATCATTGAGCGACGTGGTAACCGGTGTTCGGACATACGTAACACATGCCCCAACCATCTCAGTCGATGAAGTTTCATAACCTCATCAACAGATTTACCATTATTCCCTAATATTCTTCGTCTAACCTCATTATTAGTTACCTGGAGATCCCAGCAGGTACGAGATAGATTTCTAAGACATCTGTGATCAAATGCTAGTAACCTACGAGTGTCTTCTACCCTTAATGGCCATGTTTCACAGCCGTAAAGTAGAACAGGACGAACTGCTGTGCAATATACTCGTCCTTTAGTCGATAGACGGATATCACGCCTACGCCATAGATGACGTAAGTTGGCAAAAGCCAAACGAGCCTTTCGAATTTGTGCAGAAATTTCGTCAGACAACCCATTAGGGCTGATCAGACTTCCAAGATAAGTGAAGTTATCAACGCATTCAACTTCTTCACTCCCTATCCTTAGTTCAGGGGTTGACGCAGGCCAGTCCTGAAGTAACAACTTACGCTTAGAGGGGGAGAAACGCATCCCAAACATCCTGGCATTGTTGCTCAGTGCGACCAGAAGACTCTGCATCTTATCAATGTCTTCATCAAACAGGACTATGTCGTCTGCGTATTCCAAGTCGATGAGTGGACCTCCTGGAAGGAGATCAATCCCAGAAAATTCAGCCGAAGAAAGCGTTACTTCAAGTAGCACGTCTATGATAAAATTAAACAAAAATGGAGATAGTGGGCAGCCTTGACGGACACCACTTGAGGTCGCAAATTCAGATGACAGTTCGCCATAAGCTCTGACTCGACTGGTAGTGTTCGAGTAAAGAGCCTTCACAAGGTTTATGTACTTCTGAGGTACACCTTTTAGTGACAGACACTGCCACAGAACCTCACGGTCAACTGAGTCGAATGCTGCCTTTAAGTCGAGGAAAACCACCATTGTAGGACGCCGGTAGGCGTGCCTGTGTTCTAAAACCTGACGAATGGTGAATATGTGATCGATACAACCACGACCAGGTCTGAAGCCAGCCTGGTTTTCTCGTGTTTGTAGTTCACGAGTCTTTGTTAAACGTCCGATAATTATTGAGGCTAGTATTTTAGATGCTATATTAGTCAAACTAATCCCTCTGTGGTTATCACAAGATGATTTTGGTCCTTTCTTATATATTGGGACTATTAGTGATTTAGACCAGTCGGATGGAATTTTATCTAGTTCCCAGACTTTAGCTAAAATACTGGTCAACCTAATCGCCAAGACTGGACCACCATCTTTGAAAACCTCTGGGGTCAGCCCATCTGGACCAGCCGCTCTTCCTCGTTTTAGGTTAGATATAGCTTTTTGAACTTCAGCTAGTGTCGGGGGGCCTACTTCAATGTTCCATTTAGCTTGAGTGGAAATGCTGAGTAATTGTAGAGTAGCTGAAGGCCAGCTAAACTGTTCCTTGAAGTGTTCGGCCCATCGTTTTAAACGTCTGGGTTGAGAGCAGATTACAGTATTATCTTTCTCGGAGATAGTTTCACTTATCCTTGACTTCTTAATTCCGGTTTCCCTGATTAGTCTATAAAGCTGCCTAGTGTTGCCTAAAGCCGCTGCCTTTTCCATCTCTTTTGCTTTCGTTGCCCACCACTGATCACGATCGTTTCGTAAACTTCTACTTAATTTAGACTTGATTTGTTTTCGCGCTTCATCGTGTTCAGAGCCTGACGGGATTAGTTGGCGAGAGCTCATCAGTGCCATAGATGTCGCAGAAATCCACTGGTTTTTCGTGCTCCTTCTGTTCAAATTACTAGTAGATGACGCTGCTGTTTCTACAGCTGTTTTTATATCATTCCAGGCAACATCAGGATCAGCCTGGTTTCCAGAGTTACCTAATTGTGACCCTAACTGTTCTTGAAATTTACTTTTGACCTTCTCGTCGCTCAGATCAATTCTAATGGGTTTTCCTAATGTGGCCTTTCTACGTCCAGTGAGGTGCAAGCAAATGCGTGCTCGTACTAGAGCATGATCAGAATCTAAACATGTACTCCAGAACGAGCGGCAATCTTCTATCGAGCCTCTCCAACGATGACTGATGGCAATATGGTCTATTTGAGTCCATCGTTGTCTTGGTGAAGAGGGTCGCCACGTTAGGCGATGTCTCTCCTTATGCCTAAAATTAGTATTCGCTAAGAATAAACGATTGTCTGAGCAAAGTTGCAGTAGACGGTCACCATTATCTGTTCTCTGAGCTGGAACACTAAAATATCCGCCTAAATGTCTTTCTGTTTGGTCTAAACTACCTACTTGGGCATTAAAGTCACCTGCGACGACTACTATGTCTGAGTGCTTGGCTTTTTGAAGAAGTTCACAAAGGTTTCTGTAAAATTCATCCTTCAGTTCGTCTGGGCTGCAGTCAATGGGAGCGTAGGCGGAAACAACGAAAAGACAATGACGAGTGTCCCTATTCCTCCGAGTCCTTACAGAGCCGTTTAGTCGAACAGCACATAGGCGACTATTAACAGGGATCCATTCTAATATTCCTTTTCTGCTCTCATGCTTAGCGCTATTCCCACACCCGCCAGTCCACGAGAGCTGGCTATCAAATCGCCAGATAAACGGAGAGTGTATCTTGTCGCCTCACCGTTTTGGCGAGGTGAGGTCAAGTGAATGACCACGCTAGGATCTTGTATGCGTGTTTCGGAGACACAGCACACATCAATCATACGAGATTCCAGGTTTTTAGCTGAGGAGGCCTGCTGACCGATTTGACATAGGGTGCGTACGTTGAAAGCTCCAATGTGTAGTTTGGAGCGGGGTTTCAGTAGACCTGGGACATTACTTCGAGTGCTAGAATCGTCGGACGTGGTGACACTTGAAGAGAAAGTTAGAAGAGGAAGTTCAGAGTTGATAGTCAAGGTAGGAGCAATGATAGGGATTGAAGAGAGTAAATGATTTTGAATACGGTAGGTCTTGATTGCTGTCAGAGGTATGAGGGCAGTTATCACTTCCCGGTTGCCCACACCGTGGAAGGGTTCTTCTGGAGGTACCCGAAAAGGAAATTGGATTAGAGCGTGACTGCAGTGCCCAAGGGACAACTGCTTGAGGCCGGTCACATACGACCTTTTGGTGAGTAGTTTTAGTGTTGGCTCCGTACTTGTTGAAGACCTTATCGCCGGAGACGGAAATCCGTAGGATAAGGCGAGGTGTGCATTTTTAGGGTCAACCTTTTCTAAACCCACCCCTCCTTCTGGGAAGGCATCATCGCTGCAGATGCTGGTTGTCCGAGGGAAACACCTTACTGCCGTCACACCTCTGTACAATCGGCAGTACGACTTCGCCCTCAGACCTTGGATCTGCTGCTTTTAGTCTTACCGCTCTTCAACCGACCTGCCTGGCATGGTAGGACCTTGAGGAACTATTGTTCCGGCCAGTATAGCCCGATTGGTTCATCACGATAGGCAAGCCCGACCACCACGTCAAGGTAGCAGCAACGGCCGGGAGTGCTAATGTGGTATGGCAACTTGAACCTATGGGCGTATTTGCCCGGTTCTGCGTTGTTGATGTTGATTGGATTTTAATCCTTTCTCGTGAATTAAATTTACTGTAGTCGTATTTACTTGAGCATATTTATCGTTTACATCAATATTGCACCTTATAAGTTTACTTTGGATCTAATCACGTTTTTTCGCCTTAAAAAATTTTTTTCACAATTTTTTATGATTTCTTTATTTACAGGATTTGAAAGACTCATTATTACCACATGTTACACCATGCTTAATCAGTCGATTATTTGGTATACCGATTACAATTCATACCCAATCAGTTTCTCAACCAAGACATAATCCACTTACATTGAATGTTATTAATGCTGTTTCAGACGATGAAGATATGCGCGCTGCTGCTGCTTCGGCTTTATTACCAATTGTTGATGCAGTTTGGATTGAATCTCTTAGTCAGTATGAATATAATTTGTTTGTAAACCATGTTTGGTCATTAATTCACAATACACCATCGGATTTGTCACCATCAACGGGACCTGTACTCAGTTTAGTCTGTGCATTGACTAAGGCGGAGTGGGAAAGGAGGCAGTCTGTCGAAAAGCATATCAGTATGATCAAATCAGAAGAAAATGTTAGGTATGGTTGCTATTACTGTACTTCTATCATGTCGACAGACGTGTTTTAATGTTTATCTTTATGTTTTTAAAAATAGACGTCAGATACTTCATAATATTGTTTTTCTTTGTAATTTGAGCGAAGGTAATCCAAGCTTCGTTACCACTGTTAATGCTATTTAAAGAAAGAATTATTTCTGTTTTTTCAGAATATCCATTATTTGTTTTCTCAATTAGTCTGAAAAATCTAGGTTGGGAGGATCGCGCTTGTAATACCATCAAGTCATATTTCTAGTAAGCATGATATCAATAGCCTGTGTATCCAGTGCGTCTCGTACTCCACTGACAGGTTTCCATTAAGGAATACTTTACCTTTGGTTGTACTGTTTTATTTCTTAGTAGATAGGTCTTCCACGATTATTTATTTATCGGTCAGTTGTTGACTACGTTACAGTTAATTCAAACATAACTAATTATCACTGTAAATTAAACTCGTGTGAAAATATGTGTTTCTAAACATATCAATCTAGTTTTGATGCAGCAGAATCTTCGTATATTCATCTTGCCTCCTTTCCTTCGTGGAACTTTATACATAGACGTGTAGAAGGCTTGCGTATTGGCTATTGCATGTTATTGTCAAATGCGCGTCCGATTCGGTCACAAGTGAAGTAGTTTACTTTTATTCGCTAACAAACTATTGGTTACATCATAGTTGGTCAATCAAGAGATATCTCATATTTTTAGGACCTTAGGTAGTGAATATGAAGAAACCAATATCAAAACATAATAACAAGTTCCTAAACATCAGCATTGTCTTACATGATTCAGTTGCTAATCTAACATGTTTTAATATGCTTCAAACCGACAATCCGTAACGTTATTGGTGTGGTATATTGTGCAGTAAACGACTCTAGAATTCTGCTTCCAACCATTAATTCTCAGGTTTGAAACATGTTACTCTTTCTTCAATCGGAGCAACCAGGTAATATTCTTTGTCACTCAAACAGTATACTTTTTTGCTTAGCATATATGTCTGTGAGTGTTGAGTAAATTGTGCTACATCTGAGACCGAACCAATCTTATCCAAATGCTGAACTGCTTTTTGTCTCCTGTATCTCATTATTATTTCACTTTAAAACATCACTTTTCAACTACCAATGACTAGTTCTAGTTCAATGGTTTACTCTATGTATTTATTGTCTAGTTAAGAATGATCAGTTTATCAGTAATTCGTAGTATGTTTTGTTACTGGAGTAAGATTTCTGTCTACTCGAATCTATCCATTCATCTTTTTGTTCTTTGATTACATAACATTCTTGTTTACTGCATGAAGCTGTAGTTCAACAGTATAAACATTGGATTTTCAACCACCATGTTGATAGTCTAGATCTATCTTACGACACTAAGGTTCAATACGGTTAGAATATCCAACCTAAGCTCAGTTCGTGAACTTGTCACCGATATATTTGTATAGATTCGTTTCAGTTACCCGGACTCAGCTTTTTATTTTGTGATGTATTTTTGATAGGTAATTTCGTATGACAAACCAGTCTTTTTTGTTGCACAGACCATCTAGGAAATAGTATTTTACATTTCGTTATTGGTTTCCTATTATTATTATTATTATTATTATTATTATTATTATTATTATTATTATTATTCAGTCAGTTTTATTGTCTTTGTTTGCTGGTTTTAGCACTTGTCAGATCGATATAAATACTAAGATAATTATACTAATAGAATTACTACATCATGTTACTTCATCTATTCGTCAAAGTGCTTTAACCACTCTACAGTGCGTTGTTGAATCTTGTGAAGATAAGGTTAGTTTATCAATACATATTTTTAACTTCCTATTCACTTTTCATAAAGCTCAACCTGAACCGCTGCTTGCGTTTGCCCATCACTTTATGCTGCTTAATGATATATTGTTTTGTAGGTCTATGCTTCCGGTTCCTAACATTACAGAAAGATATATTTATTAGCACATGTGGATATGTATCTATTTAACTGCCAGTTTGTAGTCTCATGTTAATGCTAGACTCTTTGTGGTAGTTTTCGCCCACAACCTGAGTTTAGTTATCCTATTTGCATAATAACGTGAACTTGTGAGAGAAGTTACACAGAATTTTTCTAACTTCTTCACTGTTCTTAATGTTCGAGGTTTATGAAAATATGGGTTTTAGGAGATAATCGCCTATGTCAGAAACAATATATTACATTCAGCCGACCATAACTTTTAGTGAGAATATCCTTCCTCTAGAAAACACAAGTTGTATGGCATGTTAGTAACAGTCTGTTTCTAAGCGAGGTTTTTACATGTCGATTATTAAACGCTCGTAAAGTGTCAAATTTTCATGAACAGATATTCATGCGAAGTTGGTCATATTTATCTATTCTTATTTATGCCATTCAGTCAATAACCTATATCATTCAGTCAGGCAACCATGGCCTGGACAGACCGTAGCTTCTACCTTGACGTGGTGGTCGGGCTTGCCTATCGTGATAACCCAACTGAGGTATATTGGTTGGAACGCTTGTTCCTCTAGGTCCTGCCACATCAAGCGGGTCTGTTGGAGAGCGGTAAGACTAAAGGCAACAACCTAAGATCTGAGGGCGAAGTCGTACTGCTGACTGTAGCGAGTTGTGATGGCAGTAAGTTGTTTCCCTCGGATAACCAGCTTCTGCGGCGATGCTGCTTTCTTAACGAGAGGAAGGGGTTAAAAAAGGTCGACCCTAAGAATGTCACACCTCACCTTACTTCACGGATTTTCGTCTCCATCAGTAAGGCCTTCTGAAGAACGGAGTTAACACTTCAAAAACCTCCCATAACAAGGCCGTGCGTGATCGGCCCCAAGCAGTTGTCCCTTGGGCTCTCCGATCGCGCTCCCAGGTTACTATGACTAACACTAATCCAGTTTCCTTTTCAAGTACCTCAAGAAGTAGTGTTTTTCCATGATGTAGGCAGCCACAAAGTGAAAACCACCCTCATACCTCTAACAGTACACGAGGTCATCTTGTTCAAAGTCAAATTGATGTCTGCTGCGTCTCTGAAACACGTATACAGGATCCAAGCTCACTCATTCACCTGACTTCACCTTGTCAAAATAGCCAGCCCGATTCACTACAAGAATCCCTCTCTGAGTTCACCTTATTGATTAAAAAGTCAAGAATACATTTCAGTAACAACTAGAAAACCGATTAGTCATCTACGTAAGCGATACCCACCCCGAGTCAGCTTGGAATGATATTCGAAATGCTATTGAAATAGCAGTGATATTTACTAGTGAACTAAACCAAAAGGTTAAGAAAAATAGGTGGATTTCTACTGAATCTACTGAACTGATAGATGCTCGACAACTCTTCTCATTTGGCTCTGAACACAATGAGAAGAGAAGGCGACTTAGACAGAAGCTGGTTAAAAGCTTACGTTATGATCGTGGAAGGTGGTGAGTGGTGAAAGCTGGAGAGATGGAAAAGGCAGCGGCAATAGGTAACAGTAGGTAAATGTCCAGACTTACCAAGTAAATCCGGTTGTAAGTGAAAGTATCTCGGGAAAAGGTGGGACCATTATTCACTGTCTATCCAGAAGATTACACCGATGAGCAGAACATTTTAGTAAACAGTTCAACTTGCCTTCAGCCTAAATTCAATTACCTACCATCCCCAAACAATCTCCGTAACAAAATGATTTCGGTCCTTCGTGTCTTAGAGGGGTTGGGAAGACTATATGGAATCTGAAGCAAGAGAGAGCAGCAGGACCTGATGGAATAACCTCTAAGACATTTAAGGACGGTGGTCAAGTTTTAGCAACGAGTTTAACTGAGATCTTGGTTAGAATCTGGAAACTGAACGTAATCCCATCTGACTGGTTTAGAACTCTAATCGTCTCAGTCTATAGAAAAGGACAGAAGTCCTCTTTCGACAAATACCAAGGAATCAATTTACCAAATATAGTGCCTAAAATATTGACTTGAATAATACTTCAACGCCTTATTAAAGCTGATGAAGAGAAAACTCGAGAATACGAAGGTGGTTTCAAGCCTGGATGTGGTTGTTTAAGCCAAATATTCACACTGGCAGAATCTACAACATAGGCTTACTTTAAGACGTCCAACAATAGTTGTATTCCTTGTCCTGAAGGTGGCATTTGATACTGTCGATCGTGATGTTATGTGGCAATATGTGTCACTGAAAGGTGTTCCAGAGAATTACATTAACCTCATACAAGCTCTCTACTCGAACACCACATGTCGAGTCAGAGCTTTTGGTAGACTGTAGTTTGATCTGATTACCTCAGGTGGTGTTCGTCAACGTTGTCTGCTTACCTCATTGTTATCGAATTTTATCATTGACATACTTTTAGAGTTAACATTGTCATCGTCTGATTTCTCTGGGGTTTACCTCCTTCCAGGAGATAAACTTACTGACTTAAAATATGCAGATGATATAGTTCTATTGATTGAAGATGTTGACAAAATGCAGAATCTTTTAATTACCTTTAACATCAGTGTAAGCATGCTTGGGATGCGATTCTTCCCATCCAAATGCGAAATGTTGATTGAGGATTGGCTTGCTTTGGCACCGAAATTAGTGATAGGGAGCGAAGCAGTTGAATGTGTAAACCACTACACTTATCTTGGGTGTCTTATCAGTCCTGATTGTCTGGTGTCTGTTGAAATCTCGGCTAGTAAACAGAAGGCTTGATTGGCTTTTGCCAATTTGCGTCACTTGTGGCGTAGGTGTGATATTCGTCTTCCGATTAAAGGACGCATTTACTGCGCAGTAGTTTGATTCGTTTCACTTTATGGATATGAAACATGACAATTAAGGATAGTTGATATTCGTAGGCTTCCAGTATTTGGTCATAAATGTCTTCGAAGCATTAGTCGTGTTTGTTGGGACCACCGAGTAAGCAATATGTGGGTTAGGATTAAAGTAGTGGGTAAACATGGTAGATCGTTTGATGATGTAGTAAATGTTCATCAGCGGAGGTGGTTAGGACATATGTTACATATTCCCAACTATCGCCTACCTTGACGACGAATGATATCTATTGTAGAAGTAGGCTAGAAGAAAGCTAGAGGTGGTCAAACTAAAACATGACACCAGTCCATGAAGTCATCGGCAATTGGACTGAGCCATGTAAATAAGTGCAGGTTGCATGGTTGGCGTCCACGTAATAATCGTAAGTAATCCTTAGAGACTTTAGGTGATATGGCTCGAAATCTATCTCAATAGAGTAGGTGCAGTTTTCGTGGTTGGCGTCCACGTAATAATCGTAAGTAATCCTTAGAGACTTTAGGGGATATGGCTCGAAATCTATCCCAATAGAGTAGGTGCATTCATTCCTTGTTTTTTCCTCCAAATTCTGAGTTTCTTAATTCATCGTAATTTTATTTCTGCTGAATTTTATTTTCTCAAATCTTATCTTCGAACTCTAGTTCTTTTCATTAAGACTAACTATGTTACTACCTCTACTAATTTGTGAATCGGTGCAACAACTTCATCTTTATCGGCTATTTGAGGCATAGTAAATTACACTGATATACGCATGTACCGTGTCATGCGTTGTTACTGACTGACCAAAATGAAACAATGCAAAACAATGACATAAATGAATGAGTATAAATAAATAAAAATAAGTGCATTGATAGATAGGGATTTCGGAAACATTAATAAGTATTTCGTGGAAACTGCGTTTATGATACCCCACCTAAGTCTCCTCGCAAACCTTTCACTTCACATATAACTACCGGGATTTGCCACAAGAGGGGACTTGATATGTGTTGTGTCTAAGACGACAATTACAAGAAGTAGTATAAACAATTAGTGTTCACTACCACACCTTTCCACACCATACTGGATAACTGACTTTACACCTCTATCAATAGCCTCTTCTTGCTGTCTTCAAACGACTTGATATCTATTGATCACGTCAGATTTTAGTTGGTTGAATTGGATGTTTAACAAAATATGCAAGGTCACCTTATATTTGATCAAACCCGTATTAGTCTTCGTCGATCTACTGTATGTTACTGTAATCTACCCTGTTTGTCAACTAATCTCGGCTGTCATTTTCCTTACACATGCACTTTTTAATCTTTACTTTTTCTTAGAAAGTCTAACATACAAACAGGACTCGCTTACCGAAACAGACTGATGTATCGACCACTTAAAGACCATCAATCGAATAAATTAAGTGCTATAGCCTACTGTTAGATACGATTATTTAAGGTTCAATCCTGAGTTTGATTTTGATCAGTTCTATATTAAGGATATGAAACATGGCCATTAAGGATAGAGGATATCCATAGGCTTCTAGTATTCAACCACAGATGTCTTCGAAGCATTGCTCATGTTTGCTGAGACTACCGAGTAAGAAATGAGTAGGTTAGGAATAGAGTACTAGGTAAATATGGTAAGTCTATTGATGAAGTAGTGAATCTTCACCAACTGGGGTGGTTAAGATATGTTATGTATGCCTAACTACCGCCTACCTCGACTAACAAGCTGTCTGTTGTAGGAGTAGGCTGGAAGAAAGTTGTAGGTGACCAAACCAAAACGTAGCATCAGTCCATGAAGTCATGGCTGAGCCATGTTAATAGATGTAGACTACCTTGTTTGAGTCCGCGTGATGATCGTAACAAATGGTTATAGACTTTAGGTGACATGGTTCAAAATCGTCCTCAATGACGCAAGTGTATCCATTCCATGTCTTCCTCCAGAGTCTAAGCTTTTGAATTCATCAAACTCTTTTTATACCGAATTATATTCTCTTGAACTTCATCTTCGATCTCTAACCATTTCCATTAACACTAACTCTGTTCCTACCTCCACTGTTGTGGGATTTGATTGGACAATTTAATGTCTATCTGCCACTTGTGGCATGGCAACTTGAACTGATGTACGCATGTACCGGGTTCTACGTTGTTATTGGTTGACTGATCTGATTTCAGGTTTTCCTAGTTCCTTTCGATTGTCCAAGCGTGTAGCACAAATCTTTGTTCTAGGTCACTCACTTTTGGCGTTATGATTAAGTTATAGTGCTTAGTTATTTTCGTAGTTTGTAGATAAGTATATGTATACAATGACTTGTTAGTATGCACTTTGGTCATCGAATTTTGTATCTGTATTTCTTCTTCATCATCCTTTGTTATACTTTTTTGTACTATAGGTAGCAAGTTTATCTGTGGATACGCTACAAGTAATATTAGACAATTTACTTCTACGCATACTCTTAGAATCATGTGCCTCAATACGTGCTATTGTTACTAGTGTAAGTGCTATTTGGTTTCCAGTCTTTTTCTAAATTATGAGTTTCACCTAACTGTTTTTAGTGCTGTTTATGTGTATATGTGGCTGTCATAACGAATCGATAATCGTCATATCTTGTTTTAAGTGTGTATGCCAAAATCAGTCGTATATTTGTCTAGGCATTATACTCATGTAAAACTGGAAATCTGATTAAAATCAATTAAATAAAATGTCATATTTGATACACATACCTTGACAAGTATATGTATGACCAGATTGTTCGAAATGTTGTATAGTACAGATAAATCAAATTTTTCAGTCTTAATTTTGCTATATTCCACTTAGATTTAACCTCGAAATTGAGCACTATGATAAATTTATTTATCCAAATTGTAAACGGGAAATAAGAGAATAACCTGTTAAGTACACTTGTCGACTTTTGTTGAGTTTAATTCCTTTATGCATACAGAATAGTAAAGTAGAAAACGCAAGCACCGGATATTATCTGCCTATTTTCGATATTCTTAGAAACCCTTACATGAATATGTAGACACACCTTATTGTTTTTATTTTTCAATTCTAAACGTATTAATTCCATATTTCAGGATTTATTATCATTATAAATGTACATTACTTTCGGTTTTATGTATATTATTAATGTGACCGATTGATTCATCCATTTCACTCCCCGATTTAGTTTAGACAGTCTTGATATTAACCGTTGTTTAACATGCATTGTTGATGAATCATTTATTTATACTTTTGATGTTTTACTTAAACTACCAAAAGTGATCTAATTTCATTACATTCTTGTATTATTGTGTTTTTTCCTTTCATAAAAACACATACTTTCCTCATAGCTCGCAATTAAAATTATCCAATCAGCTCAAACCGACTGTCTTGTTCAAGCAAGTATCCGACGGCTAGATATATGGCTATGCCAAGTTATGCAACCGACCGGTATCCCCTATCCGAATAAATTTTTGGTACCTTGCTTAAAATCTTCAGACGTGCAATTATCAACCAGTGGATCGAATGCAAGTAATGATGAAATGTCACATCTACCAGTAAGTATTTGTACGCATTAATTTGTCCAGTTTTATTTAAATGCCATTTGAAATTTAGGATACGTGTATGCCTTATTCTCCTATACATTCTGAAATCCTTATATCGATTTCAGAAATTATGTTGTCGACTTCGCACTGAAGTATTATTCCGAGGAGCGTATAGGGAAACCAAACTAATGACTATTGACCAGTTAGTCCCCATAAATCGGTAACTGCTTTAATGAAAATTTGTATATGGTAAATTTTAAGAGCATTATATCCTTTATTTAAATCAATAAGTGTTGGTGATATTACCGAATTTGGTTTGTCTAATTTACCTTCTGTCCGGTGTCCGATCCCCGATGAGAGATCACTACTGAGTAGTACCATACGTAGATGAAACAGCTGTCTAATACTTCCTAATTTTGATGATGATTTAATTAAGGTCAATTAGCGATGTTGCATTTACGTTTCATGTATCTTTTTCATCATATTCTTACCATTTTACCCCAGTTTGTCACTATAATATTATCATCATTCATCCAATTAGTTCGAATCGTTCTCGAATTTCATATGCTACTTATGCGCTAACACATACATTTTACTTATATCAAGGTTAAATCAACTATAAACGCCGACTCACACATCACATCCGGTAATCAGTCAGGTGTATTCATCCCTCAACACGCTTATTGTATTGGTGGTTTTCAGTGTCTAACCACCAGTCGTTCAGAGATGGAATCATACGTTTTAGAAACTAGAATCTCGGCTGTTCGGTATGTTTTTAATTTCTAAGAATACATTTTTGTGTTTGATATTAGATCTTTACTATAACTTTTTTATTTGGATTAAATTTCGAATGCCTTGATTAAACGTTAATGTCTTCCTCTATATACGAATAGAATTTAAATACTCATTTTTGCCTATACTACCGATTCCAATTTCTTTAGACTGACCTTTTAACCCTCGTTTTTTCCTCTACCATGTTTTTTTGTGATACAGAATATTTATCAACATCACTGCAACTCATTAATTTGACACATTACTGTATCATCATTAACTATCGACTTCATTTTTTGCTCGATTGACAATCTAAAGTATATAAGTTGCATATAATATGCTCTCTGTCTTAGTGTTATACATCAATTAAGAAGTGAAAACCAATCATAGTTTCTACACCTAAATCATCACAACTCCATCATTTGGCTCAACTACACATACTACCTGTTTATTCAGTAGTTCTCTTAATAAATCACCAATCTTATGTATATTACCTTCTATTGTCTGCAAGAAAAATGATTAATTCTAAAAACAATGTTCGTTTTTCACTACCAGTTGTTTAGCTACTTTATTATCCATATAACTTTATTGGCCTTTTTTTCAACCATGTTTATACCAGTGAATAGGTGTTTAGTTGATTCGTTAGACTGACGATCTTATGCAATTAAATCTTGCCGTATTTTTTAATTACGAATAATTGTTAACTTCAACAAATAATCATTAAGAAATATTAGCTTTATATCATACAAATAATCTTATTCGCTATTAACTTGTTTGACGCAAACTAATAAACTAAAATGTACTAAGTTAAATTATTATTCATACTCTAAGTAATGGTTTCAAGCGAAGTACTTACTATCCTTTCATCATACCTGTTATTTTTATTTTCATCCAGTGTTTTAGCATATTTGTGTTCACGTATTTGTCAATACAATCAGTTAATTCCAGTTCACTTATTACCGTGTCTATCAGATACTCCAGAGTCATCTTCTACGTCAACATTCCCATCATCAGATAATAATAATTCATCAATTAGTGTTTTAAATTATGTAGTTGGACAATTACTTTGTCAATTACATTTGAAAGATCGATTAGCAATGCAACGTTTTATTTCTGGATTATTACTATCAACATGGTCTTTATTGTCTCCATTTTCTTCATGTTTACCATCAGTTAATTATATTGATTACAAAGATAATAATAATTCAACCAATTCATTGAATAATTTATCTAATTCATTGAATAAAGTTTGTCAAATGGATACTATCACTTATAATTGGGCAAATCTGTTAAATGAGTCTTCATCAACACTTTTATCATGTCATTTAGACCAGTTGAAAAATTTATCTGAGCAGATGTTTAGTAATGTGCAAACAGATTTACATGATGTAGCAAAACAATTACGTGGACGATTAGAGTCATGTTTAACTGAAGTGATTTATTATGAGGAGATATTGGGTATGTATGTTTGTGTAGCTAGCTTTCATTTTATGGGATTTATTTTATTTTCGAAAATATTCAGTCATAAATATTTACTATATTTTAAGCTAGCTTCTTTTATAGTCTGGCTTCATGTGGGTGGCTGTATGCATTTTCTTTCAAGATATTTCGAGGTTCTTATTTCCAGTAGTTAAATAGTATTGAACTTGGGTGAAGCAGTGGTGTCATTCCATAATGGAGCTACCTTTATCCATTTATGTAACTTCTAAAACATGATAGCATCTCTTTCACTTTTAAAATTTGTGCTGTTTTCTTTCAATTGACAATTTGTTGTATCTGTAGAAGTGCGCAAAAAATTTTCATGCCAGGTTATATATATATATTACTGTGGTTTTTGTGATATAGAACTGATTTAATAATACAATTGAACAGATCTACAGCATTAAAAATAGCTGCAGTTCAACTTGCTAAGATAGATCTTTAAATTTGTCAGATTTAAGGTTGCTTAAAGATGAGTTACATACCTATTCAGTTGTAACAATGCTAATAGTCAACTGGTGGAACGCTAGTTTTCCCCTAAATTATTTATTATTCATAATATTTTTACCTTAGTGCACCAATATTATTGCATTTTTTGCATCTGCGATCCTCTCTCATACTAATAGTAGTACTTCCTCATGTGTAATAGAGACTACAAATGATAGCTATAACATCAGAATAATCTGAGCAACTAAAAGTAAGGCTTCGGAACTGTATCTAATATCAAGGTTGATTCATACCCACTGTTTTTTTCCTGCAGATTTTGTTAATCTTTGTATGCTTTTATCAATTATTTCTTAGCCCCTTTCAAACTAATGCAGGAAGATTGCCGTGAGCTGATTCGATTAATAAAAAGCTGTGGTCTTTCTGTTGATACCCAAATTCCATTAAAGTAAGATTTTATAATGCATTGACTAAATTCGAGCGTGCTATACTTAATAAATAAATTTTATTTGAAGCTTGTGATTGTTCGAAAGTTGAATACATTAATTAATAATGATCTTTTACTTCAGTTACATTTAATGTTGAACAGCAAATCGAATTGAACGAAGCTGTTTTAATCAATTTATAAAAACATAAGACATCCTTACCACTACAAAGTATACATTTTAGAAAACTGACTACGTTTGTCTCACCACAGCTTCATCGTTGTCTTTATTTATTTTTAACGCACAGTTACAATATAAATTTTAATGGAAACTAAGTAGTTATGTACAGACAAATTCATCCAAATAGCTTCAGGTCTCATGTTCTTATGATACTAGCCTTATTGTTCAGTTATCTACATTGTATTGTTGCATGGAGTAGGTCTTGAGTACATATTTCAGTTGTTGAACTGTTTGATTCGATTCCCTTTACAGGTAACCCATATTTCTTGATAAAAATCTTAATTGAGTGTCGTTAGTGTTGCAATTATCAAACCTAATCCCTTTTTAATTTTACAGCAGTGGCATTTATATGTACATTTATGTTAATTATATGCACTTGTGAGTATTTATTATTGAACTAAACTCATACAATACATATGATCATTTAATCAATCATCTCGAACCACTCACGATTAGTTATAAACTTTATATTCCCTACTGAAAAAAAGTTTTCGTTATCAGGAATCTAGAATCTTCCCCACCAACCAAATTATCTTATTACACTTCAAAGTACTACTTGAATTTGTAATATTACCTACTGTTTATTGATGATACTAAGTATATGCTTAGTAAAACGCATGACTTATCATTCACTTTAAATAATTTCAGTGTGAAAATTGTTTTCATCACAACTAGGAAAAGTTAACGCATACTATGAATCACAAGACAACTGTTTTTATTTCCCTTCTAGATATCACTTACATTACCTTCAGGTCTCGAACCAAGCTCGATATATTTAGACCACTGTGCTTGTCCCCGCTAACTCACTCCGATAACGCTTTATAAACCCTTACATTTCGGACAATATTAAAACAAACTAGTTGCTTGTTAAATACACATTCTAAATTCGCTAAATAATAACTATCACACTTTGATCTATTCACTCTATCCTAAGGACTACTGAGTTAAAATCCAATAGTCTATTTCCCCAACTTTAATTTATCCACAGTATTTCGTAACCATCATCGATTCCCCTTGGTGATATCTGCCTCACTCTTATGTCTGAGATCTAATATGCCTAACAAATTTATGAGTATTTATGTTTGAAAATTTTCTTACTAGAATGAAACAACCATACAGTATCACCTAGTTTTCATTAGTTCCCCAGCCAAATAATAGTGTATAGGAGCTTATTTGTACATAAGATCTTTCTTGGTCAATCCAATTATGTACTCCAATAATCTAACCGAAACATATTATTATCGTCTCATAGTCAGTTCCTTTTTTATTGTTAATGATCCTGGATCGTTGATATTATTGTGTAGCCAAAAATATAACACGAAGATAAAAAAATGTCACATTGCTCTTCCCTTATTGGGCTTTTTGTTATTTATCTTGTCATCCAACCATTTTGCTTTTTGTCAGCGACGTGTTTGTAATAGCCTTTCCAACCTGTTCTTTTCAGATTTCTCTGTGGTTGATTTTACTGTAATTATCATCCATTTGTGCAATCCATCATGATTTCATTCAACCGAGTAAAATACGGCTGACAAATGTGGTGTTACCAAATTTTTCACTTTTCATTGCGCTAGACTGACTTTTGTTCTTTTACTATATTTTTGATTTTTATTCAGTGGTGTCCTGACAATAGTTCATTGTAAATCATTGCTTCAAACAGTGAATGAAATAGTTCATTCCGAAAGACAGTATCCACAGCATAAAGCATCTTGCGTTATTGATTCATCATTATTTGATCGCTTATATTGTCAGTTTGAAAAGACTCAAAATACAGTCGACCATTGTCTTACGTTGCAATTATATTTGGGAAATCGGTTAGTTTGCTTATTATATTAATTATTTTGATATCGTTTTGATTGCAATTACTAAGTACTACCTTCATTGGGCGATTTTCGACAGTAGTTTTATGATATCAGACATCTTCAGGAAAACTTTCATATTGTAAGTGTAGAAGACATTTTCTGACTAATGCTGACTTTAGTATTCTTACTGAATGTGATGTTATTTTTCAGTGCGTGGCAGCGATTGACTAGTGATCATTAATATTAGCACGTCGAAATAGTCTTTTTGCTTACAAATGTGTACCTGAATAGTACTGCTTTAGGATAGTCATATGATAATATAGTATAAATCCGTTTCATTTTCTTTCTTACAGACCACACTTTTAATTTCTGAATCAGTCAATGTAATGTTATTTGATGTAGCTATTACTATTCTATGGTTATATAATTCTAATGTAAATTAGTACGCATATATGTGAAAAATATTGTCTCCAATAAGATTTTCATCGTAGTTTAGCATACAGTACTGTTCATATGCGAATACAAAACATATTATACTAATCAAGGCAATTTATGGACACTCATCTTCATGTGGGTTGATTTGAAGGCGTTCCATATTGAACAACTTGTGTTTGCACACTTTGCACGCACATCCGCAAATGCTAAGAACGTAAGGTCTTGACCTTGGCTTAAATAGTCAAATGATCTCAGAGGAGATTTGGTTGGTGTTGTCCTATGTAATACACAAGCGAAGACGGCTAAAAATACCTTTTACTCAATTAAACTTCATCATTTACCAGTCGACTAGCGGTATTTACTCAAATGACTGATTAGTTACCTGAGTTTTCCACCTCTGTATTTACGGCTTCTGTGGAAAAAACACAATAGCGTACCGCCAGGCAACTGAGTCAACGAATAAACGAGTACCAGTGTGGTTTGGTAGACATAAACCAAACGTTATCCATAATTCAGTTTCTTCTTACTGTCATATGGTAGTGGTCGAAACCTGCCGAAATGTTAGAAGCAGTAGCCACATCTTGTAATTGCAGGTAGATCTTTCATCTCGAGTCACTTTCAGCGAGAAGTCTGATGTCAGTGAAGCAATTTGTGAATCTCATGGTACGCCAATCAGATTATTTTGTCCTCTCTCTCTGGCAGGTTACAATTATTATGTTCTTTATTTGACGGAATTTTGATTAATGAAGCCAAGAGACACGTAACCTTGACAAGTGACGGAGTAACGTTTGATCTCCAAACACCTACCAGATATTCTCAGCTTATCAGTATGGTCCGAGCTGGAGAGTGAAGGAAAGAGGAACGAACCAAATAGTCTGGTAATAAGGATTAAGGATCAGGACCTTTAATTTCTCACATTGGTTGTATACACGCATAACCTGACCTCACCGTAGACCAATCACAATAATAACATAAATACCAAATGAAGACGATAAAGATAAATAGCGGGTAATATGTTCTCAATTAATTTTTTCTAGTTCACGAGTTGAAAGTAATGTAGTAATAATCATTAGGTCAGGTGAAAGGTTAAGACAATTAAGACGTAGAAATAATAGGAATAAAATTTCCGATACATGCATAATTAAAACAAAATAATTTCCTGGAAAATAGTTTTCTAAGTCTAATGATTCTTTTTAACTCACTCATTATAATAACAACTGATTTATTGAACGAACAAATGGTCCACAATCAATTTCAACTTGGTGAAAGTCTTTTCGAACTTGAGTACGAGGATGATATTGTTTTACTGCGCGATAATTATCACAGGCTATCCAAATCTTTCTGTGTTCAGCCATCGTTGTCTCTGAAGGATTGAGGATATCCAATGGCAACGTCATGTTAGTAAAACTGAGGTTCAGCACTGCATGTTTGGACTCAGTGATCGTAACCTAATTATTGTAGCCATCTTAAAGCATCATCAGAGAAGGAGAACGTGTTTGAACGCGAACAATGTGATCTCGAGTGCTGTTAGAGGTATGAGAGCGATTATCACTTCCCGGTTGCCTACACCGTGGAAGGTTCTTCATGAGTTACCTGAAAAAGGAAGTTGATTAAAGGTCTGGATGACTCGAGAGTGTGACCGTAGTGCCCAAAGGACAGCTGTTTTAGGTCGGCCGTCTATATTAGTTGTTGTTCCGGTTGTCAGAAGGGGTAGCGGCCTCATGATTTTTGATGAAGTCCGGCTTTCATCATGAGGCGTCATAAATCTTCAAAGTGAGGGCCTTTCAACTCCCAGGGCAGAATTTAAATGAGTTTTTCTGATTTGCACATTTTTAACGTTGTTGTTTTTACGGGATAGGGTTGCTAACCCTATGACCGACCCTCATCCTTTAACCGGACTTGGGACCACCATTAACCCCAGGAGGGTTTCAGGCTGGCTTCGGATGTCATTTTCATTAGATATGACACGGAATAAAAGCCGTTGGCTATCCAGATACAGTTTTTTATTTAATTTTTAATAAAGGTGCAGTGAAGTGTTTCCTGATTTTATTTGTATTCGGACAATATCTTTTACTTTATGATTTTATTGTTCTCATCAAATTTTATCTTTTTTGATTATGATCATCTTTTATTTCTTAACATTATCATGTTCCTGATTTTATGTCTCATACATTTTTGGTGTTAATTTGTACTCAATTTTTATGTAAAGTAATATATTAGATGCAGAAAACCAAATCATTCAGAGTGATATACTGTGTATTTTTTACTTATAGTAACAGTTCCTGGGTATTCATTTGACATCACAAATGTTTTCATATTCAGAAATGTTGAATGTTTTTTTCTCCCTGTAAACATCTAATTTTATTTCAACTATTGAAACATAAGTAGGTAATCAATTAATAGTTTATTTTAAAAGCTGTATCTATTATGTGGTCGGCACTCGGTCTCTGTTAAAATACTCGTTCAAATCTTGACATTTACATAAACATATAAACTTGTGGTATTTTTTCTTTTTTTCGTCAAAACACTTTCTAGTGTTGAATTAGGCATTGCTTGTGCATTTGCTAGTATGAATTGGATCTTACCAGGTCGGTTAAGTTTGCTTATTCGCCCATTAATGGATACTATTCGATGTATGAAGCCATACCTAAATCAACCTTCTAATGCTACTTCTACTACTACTGCAACTACCCCGTTAATCAGTGTTGGTAGTAATAACAATAACAGTGGAAGCAGTAGTGTTGTCGGGGGTAATGCGTTTATAGATCTTCTACCAATTGGTACATGTGTATATCTTCAGCGTCTAGCTGCCTGTTGTTTAGCACGCCTTCTGTGGTTAGAATGGCGAATGCTATTAAGCGCTAGACATCCACCATCATCAGCATTGATTATTAAAAACAGTTTGCTTCCGAATACTTCTAAAGCTGCTGCCAAAGTGATCAAAAACTTAACGTCCTATTTAATGGAATTTGATCCAGGTTAGTGATAAGCTTTATTTATTTGAGCTGTTACTTTTTTTAAATAAAGAGTGTTACTACTGCATAAAAGATAATCTCCATCCAACTTAAGGTGAATATGGAGTATAAATGTATATGTCAAAAAATAAAACTTTTCCTAACAGAATGAATTATCCTCTTACTACTTCAGAATTGTTCAGTAGTACTCTCATTTCTTAATTGACATAGCAAACTGTCGGTTATATTGTATTGATAATTGTATGTTTTTAACGATGCGATAGTCTTAGTATTTTCCATAGCTTACTGATTCATTGTGTTTCATCCTTTTTGCCAAATAATGAATTCAAACAAAATCTGGACTTATTTTTACCCCCAACACTCACTTCAAATTCTTCTTCATCAGAAGGGAATCATCAATCCAATGAAGACCTATCGTTAGTCGAAGCCAAAATAGCCTGTGGTAATCCACTGTCTGTAAGTTTCATGTTACGAAATCTCCTCCGTTTTCCTGTCAACCGTCATAGAATTTTTATTATTTTATCGCTTTCAAAATCAATCTCTTTAGCTTACTCTATATATATACACTTTATCATTTTCTCTTATTTAAATTATGGTTTGCCCAATAATTATGCGAATCAGGCTACATCACAGATCGGTGAGAATTTGTTAGAGCTTATATTAAATACATGAATGTTTACGGAATGTTTGTGACGATAACTCATCGAGAAAAGTTCTCAGGAATTATTCATATTCATAGAAAATGGGCGGGAAGCTCATTTGATCATGAAAGCCTTAGATGTGTACGATTCTGTGTCTTCCTTGATCGTTAATATGCTATGCAGTTAATCGTTGATGATTTGACTTTGTTCATATGATTCTGGCAAAGCACTTATAATTGAGAAAGTCATTTGATATGCCCAACTTGTGTTAACAATGAACGACGTTCTGAAGAATGGAAATGGAGGTGAGGCTAATGTATTCCCACAAAATTAGAAATATTTTGAAAATAGTAAGAATTATGAACTTGGAATTTTGTGAAATAATTTTTTGGACATGTATTTATTAAACAAACAACGTTTCACTCAATGTATGCAATTCCATGAGGATAAAAATTTCTTGGTATCGATGCAGATCTACTATGTTCTTTGACAGTTCTTTTCTTGCTAAATATTCGAGACCTTGTCACTTATAAACCACACTGTTCGTATCAGCTTAATTGTACTGACATTGCTTATCCAGAAGAAATGTGTTGTTTAAATCATTTAATTGTGGACTATATTTTTTCACTATTTAACTCTCACACCAAACAATTACCAATTATAACTCAATACCTGTTTTGACTGATAAACATCAATATAAAATTGCCAACTAACTATATAGATGCTAATTATTCTACATTCGATTTTCGCCTTATGTTCACCAAAATAAATTATTGTCAGGATGTTGACTATCAGTTTTATAAATCAAGTGGCCTCCCATCGAAGCTTGATAAATGATAAATGTCAATGATTTTAAATTAACTGGCTAGTGTCATACTGTAATTCCGTCGTTACGATTTTTGAGATAATTATTTTTTACAGTCTATGATGTAATGCGTTCACTGCGTTATCTCATTTGTGTTATTAGTTTGGTTAAATATTTCATGCATTATAACTTCCTGATAACATTTTATTAGAAATAAATTTCATCTTACGAAGGAAAATTCGCTTTCCAGCCTCTAATTTAATCTTAATCCTCTAATCCATACCACAACAAAAAATCATGATACACCATACGGTGTTGTAAACACTCCTATCTATTTGTGCACCTTTGATAAATTGTAACATTTTCATAGTAACTTTTCAATCAAAATCAAATATAATAAGGTTAGGATACCAATCAGTCATTCGATAATAACTAGCAACTTACTCTCTAGTACCCTACTACAGTCAGGACCTTTATCAGTATCGGGTTTGTAATTCAACGACTGTTTAACTAATCGATTTTTAGAATAAGTTGTTCATAATTCAGTTGTATCTTGTTCGTTTGGCGTAGATTTGTTTCCTTGATGAATAAATAACTTTTATTAAAGACTAATGACTTCTCATCCTTCACCTCTGATTCCGAAGCCTAGGTTGTTATTCTCTTTATTTGCACTTTGGATCTGTTGCTTACTTCATAATTAAATTTTCTTCATTGTCATTATACAGACCTATCGATTGGACATGGCTACAGCTACATCGTCATTGTCATTTGAAGCACAATGTCAATCTTCACAATATCGTGGGGCTTACATCGCTTTGTCCTGTATTTGTTATACATTTATCACCTTATATCACTATGAAGAAGTTAATGATGCTTGTAGGTCATCGTCTGCATCGTTATCACCCTGTGTAACTTTGAAATCTTACGATCATCATTTATCAAATAGTTCATTAAATAGTCTCCGGTTTGGTATACCGTCATTATGGCATTTATTCTGGATTAATCCAGTTAAGATCATTATTAATCTCTATAGTCAATTAGGCATTTTAATGGAAAATGGTAAATATATGGAAGGTGGTGAAATGCATGTAACAAATGGGAGTAGTTACTCGATTTTAAGGAAATTAACTAATGGTAAGTTGTCATCTTCTTTGATGCCAATTTTCTTTTATTTATTCTATTATTGTTAAATTTTCTTTAAAACACCGAAATTGCTACAAAAAAATGATACCAGTATGTTGTTGGCAGTTCGCTCTAAAGTGTTGGGAACTTTTAACTTTCTGACTAGAGTATTGACGATTATGGCTCGTAATTTAAAACTTATCATGAACAATCGTTCAAGAAAACAGAAATTGTCACCACAATGAATATTTTTCAAGTTGCTTATTGTGCATCCCTTGTTAGTTTATAATTAAGATACGTTACTTATTTGGGGTGAATCTAAATATTTAATAAATTATGTTTCATCTTCGCTAGTTTTCAGAAATTTAACTCGTCACCCATACATGTTTTTTTTTTCTAATTACTGAATCACGTACATTTGCATTGTTGTTCCCATGCCTGACTCATTATACTGAACTCATTGTTTCAAAATAAAAGTATTCGTTTATCATTCTGTTCCTATTCACTGGCACTTACATTTCATTTTCATGACAAACTCTGTGGGAATATTTATGCGCTTTATTTCCTTTTCTATATTTTGTTCATTATAGTAGTCAAAGTTAACATATCCAAGGTGAATGTAATCGATTTACCCAAATCAACCCATGATGAATTACTGGCTGGTTTAGTTGTACTCTCTACATGTCTTAATGTTATTCTACCGTGTATTGATCCAGATCGTGAAGAAAATTCTTGCTACAAACAATATGATATATCATTTGAACAAATTATCTGGTTAGGCTCATTAGTTATTCGTCTGCCACGTACTGCATATCATCGCGTTGGTGCACGTCTTCTTGCTAATTTAACTTTGTTGCGACCTGTTCATACATTAAATATTTTGTTGTCATTATTATTATTTTCAAATAGTGGCACTTTCTTACCAACTGATTCGTCAATGTGTATTGGTACATTGGAAACATTTTTAAGTAAGTCCAATTTTATTCACCGTTTGCTATTTTCGAAACGGACCTCATAGTATACTCTAATTTCCAGTGTCTTCTGAAAACTGTTTGATTATAGCAGATGAGATGCTAAGCTGGACTGTTGATATTTTTAGAATTCCTGCATGTAAGAATTGGATTTATGAGAGTAATGTCGTTAGTTCAGTATAATGACTTCAAAAATTTTAATTCTGTTACGATATTTCACGGAAAGATTTTTAACTGTGCATTTGCTAATAAGGATCAGTCTTAATGAATTTTTTAAATAGTCTTTTTGTTAAAATTAGAGGTGTCCCTGCCAGGTGTCGATTAAACTTATCTTTCTGGTGTCTAATTTTGCAACTTTATTTGATATATGTATATTTGAACTATTTCTCATTTTAGATCAAATCATTTAAACAGATTAAAATTCAATATGATTCTAAACGGCTGCATTACTACAGTCTTATAACAATAATTGAGGGAAAAAACGGTTTTAAATATTCATCTAGTTGGATTGTTTAAGCACATTTATGTCAGTATAGTCCAACCCTGTTTATCAGTAACACTGTCAGACATTTGTCCTACTTCTCCAATTGCTTGACTATTCAAATGCAAGAAAAAAGTAAATTTATAATAGATGTTATTATTGATCACAAACGGTCAATTCTAACATTTTATCTAGTTTAAATTTTTCGTAATGTAACTTCTTGTTAAAGGTTTTCAATCATTTCTCTTGATAAAATCACTAAAGTGATTGTAATTTCTTTGTTTGATTTTTGTAGTGATCATCAAAGTTTGTACTTAAGATGCCTTTTCGCAGAATAAAACTTAATTTCTAGTAGTGTTTTGATTAATGTCATTTTCACGTCCGCTAACCTGTGTTTTGTTTACAGCAATTGTTGAAAAATTCTCCAACATTCATAATTCATCTACCTATGCTCTCCAAGATGTTCCACCAATTATTCTTGATGATCCACTTGTTGAACCGAATTCAGAGATATCTTTGTCAGCAATCCATAAGTGTTTCATGAATTTTGACAACGATCAAACTTCATTGAATTCTGAATTAAAATCATCAAACGAATTAACAGCCAACACAGATACGTATATTACCAACAATATTAATATCAATAATGGGGGTATGGTAGATTTATTATCATCCAATAATCTCAAGTTGTTTTTACCATATCTTGTTATATTACTAACTCCAACGTTGAGGTTAATATCAAGTTCTAATCAACAGATACGTTCTGTAGCGGGGAAATTATTTACAGCTTTATTGAATTTACTGCCCTTAGAGGTAAGTGTAACTTTGTGGTGTAACTGGTTATCATTTTCATTCGTCTCTTTTTGAGATCATCAATTGATATTGACCAACATTAGTAGAGTACAGTGATGTGTGTTTCATTTTCCTTCATTTTATTAGTTGATGTACATCTGTACAATCTAGTTATTGTTTGCATTTAAAAATGAATTTAGTATTCATGATTTGCACATCTAAATATTTTTTGCACTTTGCCTGTTTTTTTTTTACCATTATTCGTGATTTGTCAACATAATCTGTTTATTTCGTAACTAAAACCATCAATATATAGAGCATACCTTCAACTTGAAATAGTGAACATTAATGGGTGTACTTTAAATTGAATTTATCAGTGACGGGGTGATAATTGATAGTATTAATTACCCGTGAAAGCTGTTATTTAATATCAAATCATATATTTTATCTTAATATAATAATAGTTGGAGCTAATCCTTTGTTTATCACATTTTATATTTAACATTATGAAATTGGTGAGCCACATTACTTTGCACTTGTAAAGTCACTTGTTTTCGTGAGCAGGGTTATTTATACTAACAACAGTTAGCGTACACTTTCTAAATGCATATCTTAGTGATATCATGCGTAGCGTTTTCCAAAAGAAAACATAGCAATCAACAATCTTTCATGCTAACATTTTGTCACAAATAAACGGGTTCGATGGGAGGCTGAGCCAAATACGTATGCACTGCGAGGAGTTTATCTATTTATCAAACTTGTCTAAACTCTGTGTACCAAAGCATCATGTGCATTATTTCTTCTGTTGTTATTTTTTCTTACTCAAAGTTTATGTATAATTATTATTCAATGATGATATCTTAAGTGGGCATTCTTATATTATGTAAGATGACTTGCTCTGACTAACATCAACTGATTGCTTATTACACCTATCGTCATGTTTATATAATTAGGTCGCTCTTTTAAAAAATAAAAATCAAATTAATTTATTATCTCTTATTAATTATTTCCATTCTTCCTTACTTAAGGCGTCACTTCCAAATCCAGAAAAGATGACTGAAACATTTAAACATATTCGCGACGAGCAACGTGAATTCATTGACAGTCTACTACACCCTGATCGTATTCAGTTATATAATCTACCAATTAAAGTAAACGCTACACTACGAACATATCAGCAGGTGAATTTGCTCATTTAGTTGTTGACAGTATTAATGATTGTGAGGTGTTTGTTTTATTGTCATAGTTGTATTATAACATCTTCCTTGATCTTTTTGCTTGTTGATAGCGGGAATCGGTTATCCTTATAATATAATTTATTCACTCACTTTCTAGTTCTGTATAAATAAAATATCGTTTTGTTTAACTGCAGGTTTACATATTAGGACCGATTCAGTTGTGTAATTAAAGTATATTTTGTTTCAAATCATGATGACTTAATTTGGTTTCTATAACCCACACATATATTACAAAATTGACAAAGAATAACCTTAAGGGACAAGTTTTTCTATGCTAAGCTATTTGTAACGGTGTAATTAGTCAGCATCTTAGTGTCTAAATGTAAACAGTTGTGTTTCTTTTTTTACGAAATGGTGGTATCTTTATTATGTTTTGATCAACACTACCTTTTATTTCCCCTTAATACACTGTAAGGTAATGTATAAATTGTTAAGCTACAACAGAATTCATAAATGTTCTTACTTCGTGGTACTACAATATGTCATAGCGTTGTTGCAATATGAATTGAATAACGTATAAATGGATTAATATATTGCGATGTTTGAATTATTACTCAACAGTTTAGGCAAACCATTTTCACAGATTTCCAACTTATGCTACCTGCAAAATTTTAGAAGACGATGTTGGTCATTTCCACTAATGTGCAAAGTTTTACACGAAAACATTAATTTCCAGTTATTAGTCATTGAGTTTCCATCACGCAATCTTCATTTAGAGTCAATATGCAATTAACTTTCCTATCATTTCTTATCATTTCAGCGTTTTATTCAGTGTACTTTCAATATAGTTACTAATTAAGTTGTTTTTTTTTATCATAAAATGAAACTAATTAATAATTAAAATAGTAACCAGTGGTGTTCAGCCATGCAGAAAGTGAGGAAGTTATCCACCAATGGCAACAGATGAGATAGCGCATGCATATATATATATATATATATATATATATATATATATATATATTGGATTGACTGAGTTAGAAATATCAACCTTTTGGAGCCGGCTCAGCAGTCTAGTTGTTAAACGTTCATTGCGAAGCCTGAAGGTTCTGGGTTATATTCTCGTTGGGGCTGTGTATACGCACTGCTGAAACGCCGATATTAGGAAAAGATATGTCCAGTGCTCCCTGGTAGTCAACGGTTGTCTAATTCTGACTAATCTGTGATAGCAAATCAACAATCTTCACAACACCCAACTAATTGATTTATTGGTGATCTTATATATTTCCTTTCACCTAACAATGTACTTAAATATAAATATAAATTGAAACTCGATTGTAATGCCATGGTTAAACTTGTTAGTACTATTTCTCTTTTCATTAACGAATAATTGCTGATCACGAGGTGTTGCGTCATTTTTTAAAGCCTTATTAAAAAGTACATTTTTTTTATAATGACAAGTTATTTTGCCAATAAATGGAAATATCAAATCAAAAATTGAGACTTACATTTCAATGAACATGTACAAATATCTCATATAAATCACTGATCCATAATAGCAAAACTTTTATTGATTACTTCAAGAAAAGTCGTAACATTTATATTGCTTCTTTTGATATTTCTTTAATAGGAAGGTGTTAACTGGTTGTGCTTCCTTAATCGCTACGGTTTAAATGGTGTATTATGTGATGATTTAGGCTTAGGCAAAACATTACAAACCATTTGTATTCTAGCCGGTAGTCATCATGAATTAAAACATTCAATTTTGAACACTTCCGATGAATGCATTGTATCTAATGAATCTGTTGTAACGGATAGAAATATTAATAATAAATTGCCAGTTTCGTTAGTTGTATGTCCATCTACATTATGTGCTCATTGGTTTCATGAAATACAGCAATTTGCTCAATTTGAAGATTTAAATCCTTTAATTTACGCTGGTAGTCCAACTGTTAGACTAAGGTAAGTTGCTTTTCTTTAATTAGAAAAAAATAAGTAATAGAAATTTTATCACTGTGTTGTTTATTTCATGATTGTATCAATCCAACACAGAAATTATCATCACTTGTTCATATGTTATCGACATGACTCTTTCGTTACATCGCACGACTTTGCATAACCGACAACTTCCTAAGGAAAAATACACAACGATGACAGAGCTTGAGGAGTTGTGTACAGAAAACAAAATAATGGATTTTGAGTAAAATTACAATTACTCTGGAAGGGAAAAAAGTTATGACATCCATTTATACGTTCATGGAAAGTTAACAATTTTAGTAACGCAAACATTTTATTTACTAAAAGCTTAGTAAATAAATTTTAACAGCACCTGTCCTGACTGCAAAGGAGACTTCAGAGATTGTGATTTTTGATTATTTATTCTATTATTACAGCTTATTGTTTATGCAAATGTATGTGATACTATCTATCTAATGGTTCATTTCAATTAGACGACTGTAGTTACAACGTGTAATTTAACAATAGACATTCATGCTGACTTTCATTCGCGAAATATATTTCTCTTCATTTTAAATAAACATTTATTCGTGTTGTTGTATGTCTGTTCATTTCACGACTTTACATTGTATTTACCTTGTTTTTTCATTCAGCCTTCAATCAAAATTACATCAACATGATGTAATCATTACATCTTATGATTCAGTTCGTCATGATGCAGAATTTTTTCAGTAAGTTTGTACTTTCATTAATACTTAGTAGCTGTTATGTTTGTTAAATAAGTCACTCACCAGTGACCTCGGTTGCAAATGACTTCACTTCATTGATTGCCTCTAATCGATCATCAATCGTCTTTTATGTTTTTATTTGTGTATAAAATGTTTTTTTTCCTGTTAACATTTACTAAGCAGTGTTCTTTACCACTCTACATCACTGTCATTAATTTTTATGGTCACTTAACATTTTGTGACAATGGCGGACAACAGCATCAAATCAAATATTTCTTTAATATTTAGCATTACTTCCTTTTCTGTAAACAGATTATTTGCAGTAAATTGTTGGAATGCTTAGTTATTAATGATATATTCTTTATATCTATGGTCACTTCGAAACAACGAATATGCGTAGACAGCGTACATTGTTATTTTAATTTGTAAATATCAAACTTTTCACGAAAATGAGGAAACTACTTAATATAAGTGGACTTTCTAAGTTAGTGCTAAAGACCTGTTGTTAGCTATCAATATTTACTCAATTTTATACGTGGAATCATTCAAGTGACACAATGTATGTCTAACTGAACAAAGTAATCTACATATGCAGTAGTTGCTCACTTCTCCCAACTACCTTTATTAGAAAAATTCCGTAGGAAATTTGTATGTCTTCATCTGGTTGTAAATACTGTAGCCTATTTACAGTACTCATTTTTATTTTATATCTTTGGTTTTCAAAAACTTTTCCAAATTTAACAATATCTCAGTATCATTACTGTCACCATATAGACAGATACAACACAGAACTTCGTACATACGTACATCAGTCCAGGTCGCCATACCACATCAGCACAGAGACGCAACTGTCAATTCAAATCCAAGAGTGATAGCGATAGTAGAAGTATTAGCAGTAATGCAGAAAGTTAGCGAGCGAAGATATGATTCGTAAAGTATAATTCAGTGAGATAGATTTGAAAGGAGAAAGATAGAGAATTCGGAAGGTTAGATTTTGAGAGAACACAAAGAGTGGATGCACCTGCGCCATTGCGAACGATTCTGAGCCATGTTGTTCAAGGTCTCTAACCGTTGGTGACTTTCGTCTCGCGGACCCCAACCATGCAGCCTACATCTACCGACATGACTTAGTCCACTTGTCAGTGACTTCATCGATTTCTGCCATGTTTTGGTTTGGCCGCCCCTAGCTTTCTTCCAACCTATTCCTACGCCGCAAAACATAGCTCGTCGAGGCAGTCGGTAGTTAGACATGCGTAACACATGTCCCAACCACCTCAACTGATGAAGTTTCAATACCTCATCTATTGATTTGCCCTCCTTTCCTAGAACCCGTTTCCTAACGACAGCATTGCTCACTCGATTGTCCCACGATACTGGAGCAATGTTTCGGAGACACCTATGATCGAAGACCAGTAACCTGCGAATGTCCTCTACTCTTAACGGCCATGTTTTGCTCCCGTATAGTAGGACAGAGCGAACTGCTGCACAGTACACTCGTCCTTTGGTTAGCATGCGGATATCTCGCCTGCGCCATAAGTGACGCAACTTGGCAAAAGCCAATCGAGCTTTCTGTATCCGTGCTGAGATTTCGTCAGTCACCAGGCCATCAGCACTGATGAGACTCCCCAGATACGTGGAGCGGTCTACACGCTCGACTACTTCACTCCCTACCACTAGTTCAGGTGCCGATACAACCCAATCCTGAAGCAACATTTTGCATTTCGAGGGGGAAAACCGCATCCCGAACATGCTTGCATTGTTGCTCAGGGTAGTCAGAAGACTGCATTTTGTCAGCGTCTTCACCAAATAGGACTATGTCATCAGCATACTCTAAGTCAGTAAGCGAGGCTCCTGGTAGTAAGTCAGCTCCTGAAAAGTCAGACGAAGATAAGGTTATGTCTAGGAGCATGTCTATGACAAAATTAAACAAGAATGGGTAAAGTGGACATCCCTGACGGACACCACTTGAAGTGAGGAATTCCGATGACAGTTCGCCATAAGCTTTTACTCGACCTGTAGTTTTAGAGTAGAGAGCTTGTATAAGGTTAATGTGCTTCTTTGGTACACCTTTCAATGACAGACACTGCCACAGAACCTCACGATCAACAGAGTCGAATGCCGCCTTTAGGTCCAGGAAGACAACTATTGTAGGACGCCTAAATGTGTTTCTGTGTTCCAGGACCTGTCGCTGTGTGAAGATGTGGTCTATACAGCGACGTCCAGGTCTGAATCCAGCCTGGTTTTCTCTAGTCTGCTCTTCACGAGCTCTAGTTAAGCGTCTAAGTATAATCGATGCTAACAGCTTAGAAACTATATTAGTCAGACTGATTCCCCTGTGATTGTCACAAGAAGACTTTCGTCCTTTTTTATAAATTGGGACAATCAGGGATTAAGACCAGTCAGATGGTATTACGCCCAGTTCCCAGATTCTACCTAAGATTTCAGTCAATCTAGCTGCTAAAACTGGACCACTATCCTTAAAAATTTCAGGGGTGAGCCTATCAGGACCTGCTGCTCTACCTCGCTTCAGATTTCCTATAGCCTTCTCAACTTCATAGAGACTAGGAGGAGTTAAGTCGATTTGCCATTCAGGATGACTGGGGATCGTGGGCAACGGAAGTGTGGCTGAAGGCCAGTTGAACTGATCCCTAAAGTGTTCTGTCCATCTGTCCAGTCTTCTGGACTGAGAATGGATTATAATCCCATCCTTTTCCGAGATAGTCTCACTGACATTCGGATTCCTAATACCAGTTTTCTTGATACGTCGAAAAAGTTGCCTACTGTTGCCTATCGCCGCTGCCTTTTCCATCGTTTTTGCTTTCGCCACCCACCTCTGTTCACGGTCGTTGCGTAGGCTTTTTATCAGCCTGCGCCTAAGCTCACTTCGCTCTTCATCATGTTCAGAGCCAGGTTGGATGAGTTTACGAGCATCCATCAGTTCGGTGGATGCTACTGAAATCCACGGCTTCATCCTAGCCTCATGATTTACCTTACTAGAAGATATCATTGCTGTTTCCACAGCATTTTTGATATCATTTCAACCTGCTTCCGGATAACAATCGCTTACACGGTCGCCTAACTGTTTTTCTAGTTGTTCCTTAAATATATTCTTAGCTTTATTATCATTAAGTAAATCCCTAAGAGGCTTCATTGCACTGTTTTTCCTACGTCCAGTAAGCCTCAAACAAATACGCGCTCGCACTAAAGCATGATCTGAATCTAAACATGTGCCCCAGAACGAGCGACAGTCCTCTATCGAACCCCTCCATCGGTGGCTGATGGCGATGTGGTCTAGTTGGGTTCAACGTTGAGACGATTTTGGGGGTCGCCAGGTTAAAAGATGTTTTTCCTTATGCCTAAAGTTAGTATTCGCTAGAAACAGGCGGTTATCTGAGCATAGTTGCAACAGACGATCGCCATTATCTGTTCTGTGAGCCGCGACACCATAACATCCACCCAAGTGTCTCTCATTTTCACTTAGTCTACCTACTTGAGCATTAAAGTCACCAGCCATTATAACTATATCAGAGCGCCTAGCTGTTTGGATGAGGTCCGAAAGCTTGCTGTAGAACTCATCTTTCACCTCGTCTGAACTGCAGTCAGTGGGGGCATAGGCAGATACGACGAAGAGGCAACGACGAGTGTCCCTATCTTTCCGAGTCCTAACTGTCCCGTTCAGTCGGACAGCGCACAAGCGACTATCTACAGGGATCCAGTCTTGGAGAGCTAGTTCTGCCCTACGACTCAATGCCATACCTACACCAGCGAGACCCCAGGAAGCAGCATCCGGGCTACCGGATACACGAAGAGTAAATCGGGCTGCTTCTTTATTTTGAAACGGTGAAATCAGGTTAATGATTTTGCTAAGATCCTGTATGCGCGTTTCCGAGACGCAGCATACATCGATTGAGCGAGATTCTAAAGTCCTAGCTAAGGAAGCCTGTTGCCCTATTTGACTTAATGTCCGTACATTAAAAGCTCCAACATATAGTCTAAAACGGGGTTTCAAGAGACCAGGAATGACTTTTCGTGAGCTCGCATCGTTTGCATTAGCGGTGCAGTGAAATGAAGGAATGTGAGTAGAGTTAGTCGTAGAGATAAGAGAGATATTACGGGGTATTGAAAGGATTTGATTTTGACCAATTTGGACTTTCGTGCTTTTGCGGGTATGAGGGCGGTTGTCACTTCCCGGCTGCCCACACCGTGGAAGGGTGTTTCTTGAGGAACCTGGAAAAGAAGGTAGATTAGTGTCGGTCTTAGAGACCTGAGAGCGTGACCGCAGAGCCCAAGGGACAACTGCTTGAGGCCTGTCACGCACGGCCTTTTTACGGAGGGTATTTTGAGTATTAGCTCCGCACTTAAAAGCCCTTAGTGGGCACCCATACCGCCGGAGACGGAAATCCGTGAGGTAGGTTGAGGTGTGACATTTTTAGGGTCGACCTTTTCTAACCCCTCCTTCCTTGTGAGAAGGCAGCATCGCTGCAGATGCTGGTTGTCCGAGGGAAACACCTTACTGCTGTCACACCCCTCTGCAGTCAGCAGTACGACTTCGCCCTCAGACCTTGAGTAGCTGCTTTTAGTCTCACCGCTCTCCAATCGACCTGCCTGGCATGGTAGAACCTATAAAAACATATGTTCCAATCAGTATAGCTCGGTTGGGGATATCACGATAGGCAAGCCCGACCACCACGACAAGGTAGCAGCTACGGTTGGGACTGTCACCATATGCTACTTATGTTAAAGTTATTCTATGACTTATGTTCGAAGTAACAACTATTACCACTCAGGTTTCTTTGAAATACTTACCAAGGATTGTTCACTAATTTTTACAGTGTTTGACATTAAGATCATTGTAAGAAGTGATAAGTGGTTTATAAATGTTTGAATAGCACAATGATACCGTTTTAAATGAGGGTTCCTAACTCTGTTGTAACACTAATTCTTTTTTGTGCTTCATTTTAATAATCACAGCTCAAACACCACTTATTGCTTTTTTTAGAGTATAATTCACCCTCAGTGTATAACCACAAAATCCCTGGTTGTTTATGTATTTTTTTATAGATCAGTTAACTGGAATTATGTTGTCCTAGATGAAGGTCATATTATCAAAAGCAGTAAATCAAAGGTAAGCTTCTCGTCGATTTGTCTAATCTTTTTACTTATATGTAATTTCTTTTGTGTTGCACTATGTTGTCATAGTGAATTCTCTCAACTATTTTTCTTCGTGTACCTCCTATCCCACCGATCAGTTATTGTAAATGTCTCACATTCAACCCACATATTTATGTATGTATGAGGTCATAAAGAATTAATTTGTGCCAAAATGTACCGTTCATTATTGTATTTGATCGGCTATTTACATCAGTTAATCAGGCTTAATATAGAGCTGAATTATGTTAGGGTACGTTACACTGTAATGCGAATTAGTGAGTGCGTAGTTCCTTATCACATTAATTCAGATATATTTCTTTTCCATCTACACTTAAGTTTGCTAGTTATTGGTGCAAGTACCGTTCGAAATTTACTGCACTTAATGAATTCACTGAATGATTGTAGATTTTTTAAAAAATGAACATCATGCTTATTTCGGATAGAAGTTTATGCTACTGTAGATTTACTAGGGTGTATGCTCAACACAAACTAAGTTTTTATTACTTAATATTCAATCAGCTGGATATAGAACTTATTTGTAGCACTAGTTGGTTATAACCATAAACAATTAATAAACATTGGCTAAATTTGTAATATAGCCTTTGTTACTATTTCACTTCTGTCTATCTGATTATAATTAATTAGTTGATTTAAAGTGGTTTTTGTAGATATTGGTATTTGATTTATTATTTGTATTCGCCACAAATTAATATTGGCTGGGTACCTGCTGAGAAGTCATCATTGAGTCGTAGCTATTGCGTTCTACTCATGTTTAGTATTCTATAATATAGCTACTTCACTGACTCAATAAAACGACAAAGTGAATAAATACATAAGAGTTTATATAAAATTCACACAAAAATGTTCTTGCATCTTCTCGATTGTTTCTTAGCACTGATTGGCTGAAATGGGCTAACATTGTACAGCTTTGCGAGCATGTTTTAAGCACGATTTAATCACAACTAACAGTAACACTGAAAACTAGGAAGCACTGGGGACTTGTTTTGTCTTAGTATGGAACTCTTCCACGATTCCGCTAGGGAATTGATGGTGCGCGCCACTGATGTGTCCAATACTAGGATGAAACATCTATCGATTGCTTCATGGCTTTCAATTGCAATCAACTAACGATAATCTGTGACGAATACAAACAACATATTATAATTAGTTAGTTTATTACAGCATTTTTTTAAATATTTTATCAAGTGTATGATCTTTGATTAAGCAATAATTCTCAAGGAGAATTGCTTGTTGACACTATTGAATGGTGAATACACCTCATTGACTTTTTATCCTTGACAATTGTAAAATATGTAACTTTAGCATAGTTATTTATTAAGAGGCCATAGTAATTTATTTTAAATTAAAAAAATTTAAAACTTGTTTTCATTAATTGGTCATTGATAACTTACATTTTTTGGTAATTGCCGATTCTTATTTTCCACTATATTTTATTCTGGGATAATAACAGATCACACATGCAGTAAAACAATTGGTTGCCCAACATCGTCTTATTTTAACTGGAACTCCTATTCAGAATAGAGTTTCTGAGCTTTGGTCTCTATTCGACTTTCTTATGCCTGAATTTTTGGGCACAGAACAGTATTTCCTAGCTAACTTTGCACGTCCAGTAGCTGCAAGTCGAGATCTTAAGGCTTCGAAAGCTGACCAACGAACAGGTTAGTTATGCATTTATGTTTTGTTTCATATTAATATTTAAGTTAAAGTTATAGATTTAATTAAATGTAGATAGTTTTGTACACACAATTTTACTAGTTATATTTTAGTGCAAACGTTCAGTCATCAAATATATAAATAGTTGACTATGTGACTACCTTTACCTTTTATTTACTGCTTATGTAAACTGTACTTTTTTGCTCTAATGACGTCGTCTATTTATACACCTACATACTATGTCTTCACTGTGTTTACAATTATTACATCTCACCTATCTTTAAAGCCACAGAACTGTCTACTAGCATAGTATTGATGTGTCGAATTGATATTAATAAGCTAATTGTAACTGTCATCTTACTCTTGTTAATCTGGAATTCAAAACAGCTTTTTTCTCTTGAAAACACTATATTTAATGATGTTATTGTAAAGTAAAAGAAAATCGTCTAAACATTTTCTCATGAACTAATGATTCATATCATGTTTTGATTACGATGGCTTCCAAAAACATCAACGAAGTCTCCAAAACCCTTAAAAGAGCCAGAGACATTCTATTCAATCACTGATCCACAGAACCTTTCAGAATCTCGACGTGGCGCGTTCTGATTGGGTAATGGTTAGAACTTCTTAGTTCGGATTGAATGGTTTATAATACTGATTTTGTTATTTCAGAAAACTATAAATATACGAATATCTTGTATATAACTCACTCTCCATCTTACTGGAATAAAGTTCCTGTCTACTCATTTTCTGTCTTTTGAATCTGCTACTAGGGGGGTTCAAGGCGTTCGGTTGTTAAAGTTGTCTACGGCCAGTCAAGCTATCAGGCACAAGATATAACAGTTATATTAAATCGACATGTATGTCGAACTATTTACTCTATAAAATCATTTAGAAAATTCCTTCTGGGAAGTTCCATGCTAGGACAAAACAGCTGTTCATTGCTCCCTGGTTTTCTGTGTTACCCTACCAACATCAATCTGTGACGTATTCAGTCAATTAATTATTCATTTATATTTTGAATAGTTGATCAGTTACTTACGGTTAGAGCAGATGAATGAATTTATAGAATTTTATCAGTTAACTCCTTTTTTGACATTGTTTGCAACAGCAGTAGAATAATATGAATGATTAAAAAGAAATGGATCGTGACTCCATCAGCAGCCTATGGCTTAAACCAATTCATAGTCTATATACATTTATGCTTGACTGTTGATTCTGAATGAATCGAGTAACAGAATCTCTCAAACTTAATATAGAATCAGTAAACTAATGATCTATTTAAAACATTTTTCAGTTCATGTTTATGGTTTATTAAAACATATTGCAGGTCAATTAGCATTGGAGAAACTTCACCGACTTGTATTACCATTTATGTTGAGAAGGTTAAAAGAGGACGTTATGCATGATTTACCGCCGAAGATAATTCAAGACTTTGCTTGTAAAATGACACCAGTTCAAGTAGGTTTTATTGTTAGCAATTTTCTCTTGTTAATACAAGTTTTATTTATGTACTTAAATTCAAAGAAAGCTACAGTTTTTCTGTATGCACTGATAATTATGATAAGCAATATTTACTGTATCTGTATAAGGCATTATTTTTTTCACATTAATTGTAAAGGTAAAATATCTGTTGTAAATTGACATTCAATGGATTTGTTTCGGGAAGTATTTTTGTAGTACACACAAATGACGAAACCAGGAATGCATTCATACGGAATAGATCGTTATGTATAACTAAATACATTGATCTACGTGATGTTACACACAATATCCCTAATACTGATTAAGAATTAGATAAGAAACATACAAAAGTATATTGACACTAATTACACACGCCTCATACAACCGACACAGTGAAATCAATACTCAAAAGGAACGGCTAAATGTATAAGCTAGGATTTCCTTTTCACTCATTTGTGATACATCACCTATCTGCCTACTATCTGACTAACCAACCACAACTCAGTGTCTGAGATATCAATCATAAAAACTTCCGAACTTAAGAAAGAACGTTGTTTTAAGTGTGAAACTCTTCAGTGACATTTTTCTAAAGTATTTGTCTCATTTCCAATAAAAAAATGACCAAAGCTGAAACTAATCAGTCACAAAATAGTTGAATTATTCACTTTATAATAAAATTTCCACCGGCTTACACTAGTAGCAATCTCCTTTCAAGCAAATAACGTTTTATTACATATACAAAACAAATGAGCTACTTCTTTCAATACATTTTTACAACTCTCATTTAACTGTAATAATAAATAGGTACACTGGTATGAGTCACCTCCTTTACTCAATTACTGCTTGTTATTATTTTTTTTAATTTTGTCCCTTTAAAGGTTACGACAATGATCGTGTCTTCTTTAGGAATTTATTGTTTGCTTGATTATTGTTTACACTTCACATTTTTTCATTAAATATTTTTCAATGACTTCCTAATTATGTTTTCATCCAGCGTAAACTGTATGAATCATTTCAGAAGACAGATGAAGGGCAAAAGGTGCTGAATATTATGTCGACCAACAGTAGTTGTAGTACTTATTCTGAGCATCATTCCACTTTATTATCTTCTGTTTCTTCATCACATGGTTTTCATGCTCTACGCTACTTGCAAGCCGTTTGTAATCATCCTTGTTTAGTTTTAAAGTCTAATCACCATTTACTTGATGAGATTAAACAAGAATTTTGTATCGAGTCAATGGATCATTTGAGATCAGTTAACTTCAGTGGGAAATTGTTAGCTTTATGGTATGTTTTAGCTATTAATATGGTCCAAAAGAGTATCATTATTGTTATAAATTTTATTTTAATTATAAGTATATTCATGAATATCCTTCCTTACCTGTTCCAATTACTGTCTCATTTGACAGCTTTCATCGTCAGCCATCAATATGCAACCGATTGTCTAGTATGCATTCATAATGAGTTTGTGTTTAGTCTTTATTGTTATTGATCGAAATCTATAACTCTAAATTCCTTAATCCGCTCTTAAGAATATGTCTAGTAAATCCATATTATCTAATTTTCATGGTACACTTTAATGATTTAATGCTAGATGTTCAAATCAATAAAGTTAATTTATCTTCTTAAACTGTTAATTTATGTACTACATAACAAGTGATTCGTTTTGTTCGGTAGACTTATGTAATCATGTAGCTGGATAATAAAGTATTATTCAAGACAGTAGATTTCATTAAATTTGTTTATCAAACACTAAGCAATATGGTTGATCACAGTCAGTTTTATATACAGTAATCTTGGTCGGCTCGTATGGTACTATCGCACCTCCTACCGTCTACTTGTTATTAATGTTACTTACCTACCTTATTTAGTAGCATATTTTCAGCTAAGTAATTTGAAGTATGGTTGCACTATCTTGGTGATATTTTTTTCTTTGTAGAAATATTTTTTAAAATATGATGATCAAAATATAAAACATCATTTTTTGTATTACATTTTACTCAATTCACATGACTGTTATGTATTCGGTAACTGATAAGTTTAACCCTTCTGCTTAAAGCTCAAAGCCTATTAAATAGGTGACATCAAGTCCGACCTCTCAATTTCGTCCTACATCAAATTGTTTATGGCAAGACAAGCTAAGCCTTATTATCTGTTAATGGATTTGTGAACCACTTCAATTAAATTCTTAATATTAGTTTCTACTGTTTGGAGCAGTAGATACTGTTTTGTTCACTATAAAACTGTACGCAAATTAACTTACCTCTCAGTTGAATTGACAGAAATGAACCTGCATCTTATCTAATTATCTTTTTATTTTTGACATATTTTTAACTTCAATACATTTTTTTTTACCGCCATTATAGCCGTCTTCTAACTGACTGTGGTTTCGGCAGTCCAAACTCGATTAATAGTTGTTCTTATCCATCTACTTTGTCGTCTGCATGTACTCCGTCACGTGATTTCGATTCTAATTCTAGACTGTTAAATCAACATAGAGCTTTAATATTTTTTCAAACACGTGAAATGTTACAATTAACTGGAGATATGCTTAAGTAAATAATGCTTTCTTTATTTGTTGTTTTTAATTTTAAATATTCACAATTTCTGTTACAAGAATTCGACGTTCTATTCAACTGATGACGAACTTTTCATTCTATAGGTGGTATATTATCTACATATGTGTACATCTCGATAGTGGTTAATATTACTGTTGTCACGTTAGTCATTCATCAAGACATTATCTTCTGGACAAAGAAGTTAAGGTCAGGATTTTTGCAATTCTTCATTGTCCATTTACCGAAATATCCTGACCATAGTTTATTCATCAAGTGAGATCCATCGGTTCAGTCCAATAAATTAACCAGAATTTTCAAAATAATTAATGAATATATATTGTATATTCATGTTTGAATTCCATTAGCTTATGTTAGCATACATTGACTATAAACAGATACCTAGATATCACCTATAAATACAAATCTTTAGAATTATCTCAAATTGTGGCTATCAGTCGTATTCAGAACGTGTTTTCCGTCAGACTTAGAATTCGTCACTTGTATGTATTCAAGTATTGTTGTTCAAACTAAAATATAAATCTGATGTGTAATGCTTCAAACAATCACGAGTTATCCACAAAGTTTCTGAACTCAGGCAACTGCTAATTTGTTCACCGGATACATATATCATTAGCTATAAAAGTTAGGATTAACTTTGCTACCGCATTAATAATTCAAGTGGTAATGTTTTTCAAAGCTTCTAAATTAAAGAACAAAATATTTTCAACGTGGCACCTATTTAGTAATCCATCGAATAGCGTAAATTTATATCCGTGCTTTGAATCCCTTTTAACTTATTGATTATTTTAGCACTGAAGTAGCATTAATACTACCTATTCTAAATTAACAGGAATAAGTTTTCATTGTACTGTCTTTATTTCTAAATGTTATTAATAAAATTGAAATTTTTAGTCGTTAGGAGTTAATTGCTTGAGCTACTTATTGACAGTCTTCTTCAATGTTAAATATAAGAGACCTGCTTTATTAATAAAGCATTTAAATAAGGTACGCTTTATGTATACGGGTTTATGTACTCAGCTTTAAGATATATCTCGGATTCGAGTACGAATACTTATTACTCAAATGTTCATAGTTTAGTAAATTAAATAGGATTCAATCTGATGACCTGTATTTGGTAGTTGTGTGCCTTAACTGACAAGCCGTTATTTAAGTTGAGAGTTAACGATGAAATCAGTCTAACAATTCTTATATCAAATCTGAATTATACGAAAGATGCAAATGGAGAAATTTTTGAATGTGTATGAACTAATAAGTGTTTGGACAGACATAAATAGTAAATATATTCTGGTACTATCAGCAAGTTTCTATTCTAGGATACCGAATTCAAAATGAAGAATTTATTAGCTTTCTCAATTTAATATTTTACTTTGTCCTCTGATAATTGTTTGATTCTCTCCTTCCTGTTCTGATCTTGATTATAAATACGAACAATATCGACTAGTGAAAGTATTATCGTAGATATTCTCGATAATTCTAGTTTTTATTATTCTATTACTGACGAAATAAGCTTGTTTATTCAATTTGATTTTGTGAAGTTATTTTCAATTTACCAGTGATTATTTATTTTATGAGAGCGTTTAAATTCAGTTATTCCTTTATCCATATATTATCGTTGTCAGTTGAGCTTTATTAAGAAAAACTGGTTTATTTTAACAATCCACTTTCCATGTTACATAACTTGAAATAGAACCGTTGTTCAACAGAAAGTTCATAATTACTTTATAAACATGTTAACTTGTTATTATCACTTGCTCTTTTCATATTTCATTTAGAGAGCAGTTTCCATGGATAACTTCTACACGACTAGATGGTACTGTTCCTGTTAGTGAACGTCACAGTCGTGTGGTCAAGTGGGTTTCTCTTCATTTATAAAGATACTTTTTTTATTCAAATGTTTTTTCCATTAATCATGACATTTACTGGTGAGCATTATGTTCACAAACAAGATGTTGTTTATGTATATGACTCGTTCAACCCAGTATGATTCGATGCTTGTTAAAATTTGGAAATCATTACCACGGTAACGGAATACCAGTGGCGTTGTTTTGATTTTCATAACAGTTCAGACTAAAACATCTTCTATATCCATTATAGCTTAGTATCCGAATTTTCATAAAACTTTGAAAATTATATTTACTTATGTTCTGTTTATCATACGGAATCGTTTGCACTAGTGTTATCCTAGGTTTCGTTTTGAGTTAAGAATTAATTCAATGTAATACGAAGTTTGTATTTTCTTTTGTGTCTAAAGTAGAACAATTGAATCTAATGCGTTTAGTATTATCGTGTTGGTGATCGACACTTCTTGATCACACATCATGCAAAATGGTTATCTAGAATTATAAATAGACTCCCAAGAATGTGCATAACTTCTAAGTCCATGAGTCATCTGATTAAAATAAGTTACCCTGTCTTGTAAAAAATATTTAAATTTCCACCCGGAAGTCTTAATCGAAACTATGAAAACTCCTTGTAATTAAAATAGTGTGTTATACATGTAAACGAAATTTTTCCCAACTGAAAATTGTTTTCATTCATCTACTTGAAAAGATCGTGTCACAAATTTTCGTTCTGCGCGATTAAGTGACTTTTAATACTTATACGCCTAAATTATCAGAATGTCATGAAGAAACTGTTGCTTAGTTAAATCAGTGGGATTGATTTACCACAATAAGGATGTTTTACTTCAACATGGCAATCACAAGTTGACAGCTAGGCGTCTACGTAGCTAAATGATTACTATTGTGAAGGCTATTAAGTAATATTTTGTCAGTTTATTTCACTGATCTTACGACTTGGCAGTGCACTTTATGAAAGGAATTTGTAATTTTCGTTTACTCCTTTTGATTTTATTTATAGTGGTACACTAACTACATTTTTTTAAATCAATCATGTGAACATTCACCACACCTGACTATAACCATTTTATTGGATGGTAGGGATTAGGTACCACAATTAATGCGAATCTTTATCATTCATTTCTATTCCGTGTTTTTGTTTTCTCCATCACACTAAATTAGATTCAACCAAGATCCATCAATCGATATTATGTTGTTGACAACAGCTGTTGGTGGATTAGGTTTAAATTTGACTGGTGCTGATACCGTCATCTTTGTGGAACATGATTGGAATCCTAGTAAAGATTTACAGGTATGTAGAATAAGGAATACTTATAACGATGTTGTTTATTCGTTTTATTGCATACTGTCATTTTTTCTTTGCACTTTATTGTTGAAAATAAAGTCATATAGTTGTCAACAATAATTCATTGAATGTTTCTGAATCATTCTAATTTTTCCATTCTCCACCTACCTACATATTCACTTCATTCTCAACCTCAAGTGGAATTCGTCAGAATTACTACCCTATCTCTCTTTCTGTTTAGTTTCGTCGTAAATGTCTCACTTTCTTCGTCTTAGGGATTAATCTTCTTCCAAGAAACCCACTTGTCGACTCAGAATACGCAGACGATATGATCCTATTCGATGAAGATGCTGACAATATTTAGAGTCTCTTGAGCAATATGAGTAACAATCCAAGCATATTTGGGATGTATTCCTATCCATGCAGATGCAAAATATTACTCCGGGACTGATTTTCATCATCTACCAGATTTTTCTTAGGGAATGAAATGGTTGGGTGCGTTCATCACTCCACTTACCTAGGAGGTCTCATCACTCCTGATGGGTCGGTGTCTGACAAAATCTCGCCTGACCTCTGCCAACTTACGTCACCTGTGGTGTAGACGAAATATACGTCTCAACAAAAGGCCGAGTATACTGCCGAACTCGTACTTCTGGCTAAACAGAGGTATGACGGCAGTAAGGTGTTTTCCTCAAACAGCCAGCATAACAGCGATGCTGCCTTCCCATAAAGAAAGGTTAGGGTTAGAAAAGGTCGACCCTAAAAATGCACACCTCACCTTACTCCCCGGATTTCCGTCTCTGGAAGTAAGGCCCTTACAAATACGGGGCTACAACAACAAAAACTTCTCTCAAAAAGGACGTGTGTAACCGGCCTTATGCAGTTGTTTCTTGAGCACTACAGTCACGCTCCCAGGTCTTTGAGACTAACCCTAACCCAATTTGCATTTCAGGTACGTTGAGAACCCTTCCACAGTCTGGGAAACTGGAAAGAGACAACCACCCTCATGCCTATAACATCACACATGATCAAACTCCTTCTTCTATTCCTAATATTTATCCTGCCCCTACCTTCAAGGCTAAATCGCTTATTTTAACTTCCTCCTGTGTTATCAGTGCCAACAATTCTAACCCACGAAATAATATCCTGGGTCTACTGAGACCACGTTCAAACTTCACATTAGTATATTTAATGTGAAAATCTTGAGTCGAATAGAGCATCAAGCCTGTCTAGCTAAGACATTAGAATCCCGCGCCATTGATGTATCTTGTATCTCTGAAATACGCATACAGAATCCTAGCGTGGTCCGTTCACTTGACCTCACCTAGTCAGTGTGAAGCACCTACGCGATACACTCTCCATCTCTTTTCTCCTTGAACCATATTCTACATGTTCACTCTTCTTTGTTTTTATTATTATTACCATTGAAATAATTTCTACTATGTGATGTTAATCTTGCTGTGATTTAGAGGTATGTCAGCTTGAACTTATGCATGCATGTGCCAGGTTCTATGTTGATCACACATACATATCGTGGAATGATCGAATAGGTGGTATTAATGTTAGACATAGAGTATTAAGAAAGCATGAAAAATCAGTCGAAGAGGTTGTAAACTTTCATCAACTTAGTTGAGATATGTGTTGCTTTCGGCCGCCTACCTCGGTGCGCAATGTTGGCTAGTATAGGAGTAAGATGGAAGAAGGGTAGGGGTGGTCAAACCAAAATATTCTACTGTTTCATTAGGTGTTTGACTGTTGGTTTGAGCCATATTGGTGGATGCAGTTTACCTCGTTGAGGTCCACATGATAATCCCAATCAATAGATGATGACACTAGCTGTTATAGCTGTGAATCGGTCACAGTGGCGCGAGTGTACTCATTCCCTATCTTCATCTGGATCTTAAGTTATGTTATTCTCCCATGCACACCTTTACTTCTTTCCTTTTATACTCTGTTGTCGTGTTCTTCTCTTATATTTAATCTCGTCGTACTAATGTGGTATGGCAACCTGAACTTATGGGCATATATATCAGGTCCTATGTTTTAATGACTGAATGAATGAATAATGAATTACTACAATTGTTTAATTGCCAGTCTAGCAGACATAATCGGTTCAGTTTTTCACGGGTAAGTTTTGTTTTTTGTCATATTGTTCCTGTTTATTATGCTAAATGAGGCATTGCTTGTACGAAGTAAGAAATGAAGTTTACTTTCTGCCACTGACATGTATTTGTAAATTCACCTGCTGATTTAATTAATGCCTATTTTGTTTGCTTTTTTTATGTTTTAGGCTATGGATCGAGCACACCGTATTGGTCAACTACGCACAGTCAACGTCTATCGTCTAATTACTGAGAATAGCGTAGAAGAACAGATTATGAATTTACAAGCCTTCAAGTTGTATTTAGCCACCACAGTTTTAACACCAGAAAATAAAAGCCTATGTGAAATGGATACACAACATTTGTTTGATCGTTTAATGGCACATAATGACGACCGAGTGTCTAGAGAAACTCGTACAGTGGACCAATTCGCTTTATTGGACGATCTTGAAGCATGTTATGAAGCTGAATATAACTTAGATACTTTTCTTTCTCGTCTTAAATCAAATTAACACATTTGTTCTCATTGTCTGTGTAAACTTGTAGATCTGTCCTCTCATTTTATTTGTAATTGAGTTTATTGTCGTTGTTGCCGATCTTCTAGTGTTATTATTTTTATTCCTATTCTCCTTCATTCTTTTTTATACTTTTCATTAAACCATTTGCTAAATTTACTATCAGTTATCTTAGAATGAAGTGATGATTGCGTTATTATTTTACCTCATTGAAAAGTTGTATTATCTCATTTGTTGCATTTCTTCATTTTGCTATTTATCCTCTTGTCTTAAGTGATACATACTGAGGTACATATTTACGCTTCTTTTAAAATGGGTAAATATTACTTTTTCGATTTTTATTGGTTTCGCTTTCATTTTCGTCAACATAGAACATTGTAAACAGTATTCATTTATTAGTATTACTATTATTATTTCAATAAGTAAATATGAAAATATTATTTTATTCTCAAATATCTATTTATGTGTAATAAATGTGCACATACATAGTAGGAGGAATGTATGCTTTACTCCATAGGTGTGATTTGTATTTCCGTTTATGTTAGTTAAAGGTATCGGTGTTCCACATCAGGCTTCTAAGCAACGTGGAAATTTTCGTTTGATGTTGATTGTTCTGGAACGATGAGTAAAATGACTGTCTATATTTCATATTTGTTTGCTCCACATCAACGCACATTTCTTGTGTCCTTCATCCGAGCAAGTTACTGACTTATCACTATTGGCATATATGACATGCATTTTATTATCTTTGTAATTATCTCATTTGATATATGATATTATCTACATTTGGGATGGGATCTTCCGGATTTCGAATGCTGTTAGAGGTATGACTGGTTTGGATTGTTCTCTGGATTAGTCATAGGTAGTGAAGTACTTGAGCGTGTTGACCACTTTACTTGAAAAGTCTCATCTATCTCGGTGGGTTGGCTTCTGATGGAATCTCGGCTAGGATTCAGGAAACTCGCCTCACTTTTTCTTGCTTGTGGTATAGATGAAATATCTGTTTTTCAATGAAATGGCGAGTCTACTGCTTAGTATTAACCTATGTGTGCGGAACATGGGCGTAGGCTGAAAATTTCCAATCATATAAGTCGCCGAAGCACCGCTCTTACATCACGGTATGGCGGAGTAAGCAATATTAACGTTAAACACAGTACTAGAGAAAGACGCCAAATCGGTGGGTGAAGTTTCGAATCTTCATAGATAAGTAATTCAGATGTGTATTGCATATGCTTAACCTGCGCCTACTTCGTCTCACGTTGTTAGTCAGTGTAGGGGTAGGATAGAGGATAAGTGGGTTGGGTAGTCAAACTGAAACGTGCCGATGTTCATTTTCATTATTTTATTCACGTCTGTACTTCATTCCTTCTTGTTGGCGACCTGTTTGAATTTTCGGGCTACCACTTTTCACCAAATATCTCGACAAGTTGCTTTCTCGTCTTTTGTTTTATTTTACTTGCTCAATCATGTCCCAAAGTCGGGTTGCGTACTCATGCACCTTTATAAAAAGTCTACGACTTATCGTGAGTAATCCAGTTATATCTAAGCAAATACTTCATGGTGCTTAGTAACATGCGTTTCTGAATAAATTCGTAAATATGAACATAACTGAATAATAAACCATATGTTATCCTATTTTGACCTAAGAGAACAATATATTTTGTACAAAGGAAAGTGCTCCACTCATCTATTAATGAAATTTGGTGTGCCTTGAAGTACTGTTCTTTTTTTCCTGTTCTCCTCATTTTTCTTGAATGACTTGCCCTCTTCTGTGAAAAGTACTTTTGTTAAATATGCAGATGATCTTACTATTTGTATGCTTGTTTCTTCTTCCTTAAATTGTCATGAAATTAACTGTTTCTTAGCAAGTAATAAACGATGGTCTAGTTTGAATAGTCTTCTACTTAATCCCTCCAAGTGTCAAACAGTCATTTTCGGTCTTAGACATGAAAAAGACCTAATCGCTCTTGTAAATTTGCACTATGTTTGTAAAATTAGAGATTTTATAGTCAAGATTACGTCGAATGTTACTTATCTTGGTGTAACTTTTACTTCTGATCTACCTTGGTCTTCACATGTTTTGCTAACATCAAAAAAGGTTTATCGTTTTATGTATTACGTGGAGCGATTACGTAGTTTTGGTATTACTAAGCAATTATTTTTATTGACGTTATATATATATATATATATATATATATATATATATATATATATATATATCATTTTTCAGATTATATAGAAAAGAATAACTTCTTGAGGTACTATGCTGAAAATTCATATTGTACTAAACACTTTAATAAAGCTACTATTATTATAGTTATAATCTTGTTAACTCTGCCTGGAGAATGAAGAGCACTTGGGAGGAGCTGGAAAGGAAAACTCAGGACAGAGTTAATTGGAGACTACTGGTAGCGGCCTATGCTCCACATGGGGTAACAGGTATTGATTGATTGAATAATCTTGTTAATTTGATTTTGTCGTATCAGTGTGGTATAGTAGCTCCCACCGATGTACGCATTTATCAGGTTCTACGTTATACATGACAGACTGTAGAAAGTATGGAGGGTGAGTTAGTAGCGACCTGGGAGCGTGACTACAGAACCTTTCTATTAACTTGAGACTAGTCATGCGCATTTTCGTGAGTAGATTCTGATGCATTGCTTTATACTTCTAAATGCTCTATTGTCAGAAATGAGAACTTGTATATCAAAATAAGTTGCACACTTTTTATCACCACTTTTTATCACCACACCCACTACGATTAAGCAAATATTTATTTCCTGAGTGACAGTCAACAATATGACTTCGCCCTGGGATCAGATAGAAGAGTTATAAACTGATTGGTTAGAGCTCTTGAAGTTAATTATATTTAAGTCGGAATAACTTACAATGGTCCAGCAGAATGTATCCTTATCCTCAATACAAATGATGAATATATTGTTGTCTTGCATTCCCTAATATCAGTAATATATCCATTTCCTTATCACCGCCTTTGCTGTCCATATACTCCCCCAATGTTTTGCATCATTACTCTTTGACAGGTCTCACGATTGTTGAATTCAATTTTATTGATTTAAAAATGGGTAGTGTGTGTGATCATGAAATCGATTGTTGCGGAACTATAATGTATCTAGTGGTATATGTTCCAGAATTATAGAATGGTCTTATAATCTCTAGCACTTATCATTAAGATGATTATTTATCGGTAAGCTAAAGATCACCTTAAGATTCTAATCCGGAATATGAGTCGTAAAGTCACATTTACTGTTAGTCATTAACATAAGCGCAATAATAATTTATGTAGGAAACTCTATGTAGTATGACATGGAGTATCACTCAAAAGCTTCAGAACAATGGCTTAGCCAATTCCGATTCATCTCGGAAGTGATATAAAATGTACCATTTATTAAGTAAGTGTAGTGATATAATTGCAAACATAACTAAGACATTATGAGTGTGCCCTTTTTCATGTCACCTGTCGGAGTTGCTGAACGTGCATAGTTGTTCAAGCTAATCAGTCAGCGTATGATAGTAGAACAATTGAAATCGTTTTCCCTTGAAAGTGTTAGCCGTTCAATGTCATTCGACATTTGTTTGATTGCACTTCCAGATGTTCGCACTTAAACTTCATGTGCATTAATGCACTTACTAGTTTAATAATTCATTAATCTTGCACATTAATAAAGAAACTAAAACTTACTTTTGCATTGGTTTCTAAAATTGTATGCCTCTTATTTGGTAGACATATAACTTGTTGTTAAGGATATCAGCTTAATTTTTTCGAGGTAGTTACAATAATGAAATTATACACTAGGGACAACTTCTCATTTCAGTAGCTAATGTATCTTGCGTTAGTTTTGTGTTAATCAAAGAGAATCGTGATCAAAATTCCACTTTATAACAACTGCTAGCTTATTCCATGTCTACACCATTTTCTTCAATATATGTGTCGAGTTGAGGACATCTTTACGCTTGTCGATTTCCAATATTGTTTGGATGGCTCCCTGCAACCTCTATGAAACCCTGAAAGAACCTAAGGCATAATGTCTAATGACCGTTCGATAGAACGTGGAGTATTCCAATTAGACGATGATTAAAACTCTTTGACTGAAGTGATGTTTTCATTTCTACAGAAAACTATAAATGCCCAAGTATTTTGCACATACTTGACACTTGCTAGAATAAACATCCCTTTCTGTTTTTCTTCTGACTCGATTTGGTGGGTTTAAGTCGTTCGATTGCTAAAGTTGTACGCGTTAATATCAGTAATCAAGTTCAAGATATTTAAAATACATCACTCAACTAGTTAGTTAAGTTGGCATTTCGCTAACCTCGTCACGACTTCATAAGGTATTGAAGCGAAAACCTGGCTCTTCAGAGAATGCTTTACCAATAGACCACTGAGCTGGCTTCTAACGGTTAATATTTCTAAACGATTTGATAAACCAATATCTAATCAAACTTAGAAAATGCTTTATACTACGATGCAGTAACATTACATAAAATCTACTTCACAGGATGTTCATCAAACGATAACTTGCAAATAAATTTTGTACAAAGAATGAAGTAACAAAATAAAGATCTTTTCTTATTAAATCAAATATCTGTTAAATGTTTTATTTATAATTTATCAAAACTTAATCTTCAAGTTCAAAATTCTTCACACAACTTCAATCAGAGAAAACGATAGCACAGTGAGTTTATTTTGTTTACATTTTTCTGCATCGAACAGTATTCAAGAAGATTGAATCAATTCAGTCAAATGATAAATTTTAACAAAAGCCCATCCTTGATACGGTTATATAGATCTAATCATTGGTTGTTTATCAAACATTCATTTCTCAAGACTGTCAAGAATCATATTCTCTACCCACTAATTATTAACTACATTGATTTGTCTCCGTGAATGTAATTGAATACGATGAAGTAATAAAAGATCATAACATCCGCATTATTCCTCATAGGAAATATCTGTTAATCGAGAATTAATCAAAAGGTATACATATTCATCGGCAAAACTAACCCGTAACATAATACTCGATGATATAATTCAAACTTTCAAAAACGTAGCCATCTAAAAATAAATGTTCTTTGACTTGAGAATATTCTAAGTACAGTACCATGTATTTTGTGCCCATACAATGAAAAAGTCAATGTGAACTTTCATATCACTGTTGTATTCACATTAAACATAACGTTGAAATCACATTAATTGAATTCAGACTTATTGTTTTAATGGTATTGTACTTGCTAGTAAGAATATAGTTCTGAGTTCAAGATTATGTACTCATCTGTATACTGTATTATTTTTCAGTGGATTAAGATATTACATGACAGCCTAAATTGAAATAAATAGAGTTGAGTTTAAATCATTGACTTATTTGTTGCTAGTCACGTTTCCAATAACCAATCGATTTGCACTTTATTATACCTGACTACATAACCTCTTAAGTAAATATCACCGAAATATGAAGGTTCCTCTAAGCCATGGGTTAACAGAATATGAATATTTTAAGGACCTCTGTAAATATCTACGATAACTGAATGTTTTGTAGTGGTTATAGACTATTATGAGACGGCAAAAACCTGCCATATTGAAAACCATAAAAGTATATTCGTTGAGTGAAATAAAAATTTAAATGGAATCCCCCTCCAAGACGTAACTGAATAACAGTAACATAATCCTTTTTTTAATATCAAGAACTAAAAAATAATTATTTATGCCACAACACTTTCATTACACACTAACTTTTCTTCAACTCGACTTTATCAACATTATTGCGTACTAGTTGGACTACTGACAAGTAGTAAAATCGTTAATGCAGAATAAAAATGGTCACAGAGGTGATTTTATTTTGAACATAACACATAACATAGAAAATGATTATATGCTTTATTCATAAAATGTATATGAAACCAGATAATTGTATAAGTGATTAGGTACACTTTGCAAAATGGTGGGTCTTACAATCGACTATTGAAGAGACCCCATAAAAAATGCATTAAAATACAATTTAAAAGTCAAGAATATTGGAGTGAACAATTGTTTTCGAGAAATTTTTATTCAGTCTCTACCTTCATAAATCTGTTAATCCTATTCTTACAATTAGATTATTTAATACAAGAGGGTTAGCACTGTAGTGATTCGATAAATCAAAATCATAGGTGGAAATGAGCAAAGTACATGTCGACCTAATCCATAATTTTTTAAGAAAATGTCCTTAGACATATATGAAAGATTTTTTTCAACCATTCACTAAACAGGTCATTTAATATTAGCAACATTAAGTGAGTGTATCATACTAAAAGGTGATGGTGATATTTAATCAATAAGGTCAAAGTGGTAGAGGTAAATTAATGTTTACAGTCTTAACGACAGTACAATTAGCGCTAAGTAAAATTTGTTGTAATGTAATATTCTATATAAAATAAAATAAGAATAAACTGGTGATAAAAATTGAGTATGAAATTCCTACAAAGAGAAAGAAAAATTGCCGAAAGGAAGTTCTTAGGGATAAGACCCTATTGTGAGGAAATTTAAATAGAGGATGCAAGGCTAATGTAACCTTTCGCATTTGTCTAAGGACATTTTCTTAAGCATTTACAGACTAGGTTGACATGTAGTTTGCCAATTCCCACCTATGAATTTGATATACTAAATCACTACACTACTCACCCCCTTGTATTACATAATCTGATTGTAAGAATGATATTCATAGATTTATGAAGTTAGAGCCTGAATAAGAATTTCTCCAAGACATTAGTACTCTCCAATGTTCTTGGCTTTTGATATATGTATTGGGATCTTTAGGTTATTAAAATACAATCTTACTAAATGGCATATTTACGTGCACTGTCTTACTTGGATAACCGCTTAGGTTTACAAGTACTGATATTTGTTTAATGTATAAGTTAATTAAATAAATATTTTCTTACAATTAAATAATTTATACTACACCTAAGACACATTAGCTGAGATGAGTCAGATTTATGTAAAATAATCTAAGCTATTTCAAGATAGGTAAAATAGGTACTTGCTGTGAATAAATATAAAACTGTCTCCACATCATGATTGAAAATGATGGAACTAATATCACTAGATAATTTGATATCAGGAATTGGTTTGAGTTAGATAACCATTGAAAACCAGTAAACACTGAATAGTTGTTTCGTTCTAATATGAAGCTCTTGGCAGCTTGTTTTCACAACCTCTCCAGGGAACTAGGCACCGGCTTTGAAGCAAACTATTGGAAAACTGAGCCGGCTTCCAACGGTTGATATTTTTTATCCAATCTGTTTACAATATATCCACGCGGGGCCATCTATTGCCGTTGGTGGGTAACTTCCTCACACTCGACTCAGATGGAACACCATCTGTCGCATCTTTTCATTCGGATTCCAGGGATTACCTCCAGATGTTAGTCACTACTGAGTGTTATAGATATTGCGGGATCTTAGTTTGATATCATATATTAGTCTCCACAATACTCAAATGCAATTATTAGATAAGAAAACTAATGAATGTTGATCGACCTACTATGTCTTAATAAATACAAAAACTCAAAATAAACATGACTAAATGCTATTTAAAATAAAAACAATCAAAGTTTGTTGAGTAATCAAACAGGAGATAACTGTTCAAACTTTGATATTCATCCATATATCCACGATTCCAATCTAAAACACGTTAAAATTCTGTTGCCTAGTTGTTTGTGTTCTTCAAAGATTGTTGTTGGTTGGGCACCAATGATTGGATAAAAGCAGGAATTCCATAATTGGACTCCATTCAACTGGTACAAATGACCAAGCTTTCTCTGTGTAACATGAAGCGTGTGGGCTCAATTCCGTGGCTAACAAAGGGTATGTAACTCTGATTCGCCTCATACTGAAACGAAACAGCTATCCAGTGCTTCCAGATGACTACTGATTGTTTAGTTCAAACCAATTCGTGATATCAAAATTAAAGTTTATTAGTTAGAGAAACCATTTTGAAGGACATTTCAATATTGATTAGTTCTTTAATGTATCACTTGAGATTTTGTTCTGTAAGTTGTATTTTGCTTCACAACACGTACACTGAAAACAATTTAGTTAATTGAATAAAGTTTCTGTTCATTGTTTAAAATTAATTAGCTTGAAAAGAACGCCTTTGTTAAACGTCTTTAGCGCTTATTGATATTCATTTTAAATTAAGCTGAGAGGGTTCTGTAGAGATTGGTATTTAATTTTATTGTCTTTTTTCGTCACAGATTGGTTCCGGTTAGGTACCACTGAAAATCAAGAAGTATTGAATCAATGACTGTTGAATCGTAATGTGGATCTCCTTATCAGTGTTCACCTCCCGATTCCACCATGAGATAGAATCTAGGACCTTCAGGTCTCGCGGCCTAAGCTTTAGGATTACCAATAGTGAATCGGCTTTCATTAATAGAATTCCAATTTAGTCAGCTTGTGACATTCAATAGAGACATCCATTCCTACCTTGTATTGACTCATACTACCTTAAAGATTAGAATCCACACATCACTTATAATCCATCGAAAGCACTAAACTATTTGTTCCTTGGTGTCTTATGATGTTGATTTGTAAACTGATTCCTGTATTTAATCGATACACTATGCTATTAAATTTAACCAGAAAGCGTTGAATAATAACGCGTGATTCAGTCTCTCTTTAAAGTTGAAATGAAGCAACACACTTTATTCACTCACTAAATTTGAATAGATAAAACGGGTGATGGAACCAAATCTTTTTTGTCTTATTTGTTCTTTTTTCAGCCAGTTACATAATATTTAGGAAACTTCTTATAACAGAACAAAAAATCAGGAATGATAACATAATGTGTTTATTATCTATGATATCTAAACCCTTGACTGCTAAGCTACATCTGTTAAACACTTAATAACTATGGTGTTTGTACTGCTTAAATTGTAAGCTTTCATATACTAATTATTGATCGTCATATATGTTTCCTTTCTAAATTATTGTTGTTGTGCAATAGATATGTTATCCCTATTTCTGTTCACAACTCCATAAGTTTAGTCTCTAATGTAATTCGTACTACTGATTGATCTAGTATATGATTTATAAAAACTTTTCTTTTTACTCAATAAGTGAGTTGAAACTGACTTTTACTTTCTGGTGTTTTTTTCTTACTCTATACCTCTGGGGAAGTTTTGGATCACTCTGGCACCGTGGCAGCCAACCAGCGTCCATGTAATCAGGTCATAGTTATAGTTCCGTTGGATTGTTTAGAAGCAAGGTTACTTTTCTCTTATCACGATCATCATGTATCTCACCTACTCCTGAGCACCCAAAGTTATTTCAATACCTTTCACATATATTATAGGGTTTAGAAAACATTTTAAACTGTATTTGTTTTACTTTAGTCATTTCTTAGTTACATCCGACTGATAATGAACTTGAATTCATTTACTCGTTGTTCTTACATAATGTGTTATTCATTCGATTTAGTGCTACCAATAGTTCTACCCAATGGCATGTTTATAAATTATTAATATCGAATTGAGGGGATTTCGGGAAGATAGATGTTAAGTTTAGCTTTCATGTCTCACGGCGAACGCCTAACCGTCCACACCATTGAACCGGCGCCCAGTGGTAGAATTCTCACTCCCATCAATTTGTGATAAAGCGTGACGATCATCCATCCATGGTGGAATCAAGAGTGATCACCACTCTATTCCAGAACGAAACAGCTGTCCAGTGTTCCCTAATTTCCAGTGGTACCTAACCATCATTAATCTGTGACGGACACAAGAAACTAAATTAGTCATATCTTTTGTAGTTTATGAAAGTTCACACTACTACTCTGGACAGTATGTCAGAATATGTATTAACAGATAACGATTTACGTGATTGACGTAGGATGGTAGATACAGGTAATATTGGAGTGTTGATACCTATAATGACTGCCCATTTGAAGATGAATTTTGACAATATAAAGTTGTTGATATCAAATAAATTAAGTTGACTGTCATTAACTGAGAGGACGATGCTTGGATTTCACCACTAATTTTAATTCCTATGATCTTAGTGAAGCTACCGAATAAATATGGATTCTTATATCAAGAGTATAAGATGCTCACGATATATTACACACTGTTCATAATTTAAGAGCTATCAACATATTTTCCAATGAATCTCAGGACAACTTTATAACATGAAATTCATAATTAATACTACAATACAATAGTTATGAACTATACTAGATGAATGTTTCAGAATTGATTGAATAACAATCAGCAGTGAAGACTAGTAAATGTATAGATGAATTTGTAGTTCATTCGTTTAATCCGTTTGCATTTACTGTAAAGGGAAAAACTGTCTTTAATTATTAACATTGCTTTTTGTAAAAGAAAATCGAGAACTGAGATAATTTTAAGGTGATAGACTAATATTCATGTTTTTTATCTGTTTTGTATTCGTCACAGTGAGTAGTTGTGATTGACAGAGTTCATGATTGTTGGAAGTGAGACAGTTATCATCAATAAAAATGAATAACATTCGTATTACATCACAAATCGATTGAAGTGGCAATCACACAAATAAACACAGACTCAGTGGTACAGATAGTTAAGCGTTCCCCGGCAAACATGGAGGTCATGGGTTCGATTTCTTGGAGGAACCGAGAATGTGCACTACTGAGTAGTCCAGTACTAGGACGCAATAGCTGTTCAGTTCTCTCTAGTTTTCAGTAGTGCCCAGCCAACATCAATCTGTGAAAAATATACAACTAAAAACAAAACTTGAAGTCATATATTTTTGTTGCCACTGATAAGATAAACGAAAATTAAAACGATACTTTGGAATTTATGTGACTACTTATGTTACACTTTAACCTACTATCGTAAAAATGTAAAATGAAGTGCAATAACATTAAAATGCCAACAACTTTGTTACTGAAGGCTAAAGTCACTGATATATTGTGTTTAGTAACATTAAGAGAAAAAGGTGTCTGATTTTATTGATTGTCAGTGGTATGTAATCAACTGAACAGTATCGGCTAACAATCAAAATCACCTTCAAATTGAAAGATATCTGCATAGAAACACTAAAGTAAATCATAAATTGACTAGTTTTTCAACCTTTAACCTGAATTTACTCTGTCAATAAAGCTGGGTTATATGTAAAGTGTTTCCAACCGTTCAATCGGCCAAGCGTAAATTAGAATCTACGTGACCTGTATCAAGCTGCAATAGTTATTCATTATTACTGATCAAGAGTTATATCTCGAAATAATACGAAATGTGGTTGTATCTAGCATCATTGTTTATCTGCTGGAAATGGAATCGCAAGTCGTAGTTTGCATTGAGTGCGAGAATCTGAACTTCATTATACAGCCCTAGATTGTTTGTTGCTGTTGTAGTTGTTATACTATAGTCATTCATTTTTATTAAAGTATTTGATTGACTTCCGAACTTACCAAGTAATTAATACACAGAAGTGATACAGATTTTGCCACGATGAAAACTTAATTAAACTATCCAGCTCAGAGAATGTACCAAATGAACCGAATCCATTCTCCCAAGATACAAATATTCGCTGATATCACAGAAATAATATGCTAACCGAAATCACTACATATGTTAAAAACGATGTTCAACGGAAAAATTATTATAGGGAAACAGGAATAAATAAGCATAGGATTTTGAAAAGTATTAAGTATTGATGGCAGTATTAAATCAGAATGTATGCTGAGCACAAGAAGCACAGTTCTAGAATGTAACTTGATGCCACTGTAAACTATAAATAGTTAATCATGCAACGTTAGTTGAACTTTTTGCATTGGTGTCACTTAGTTATATGAAACATTTAAAGTTCGTTCTTTATAGCATAGAATCACTGAGAATTTACTTGAAGAACAGTTAAGTTTGTAAGTGACCACTTCAAGATATTATAACTGATAATCAGTGAACATATTAATTACTATATTTAGCGCGGAGAAAAGAAGAGTTATCTCAATAACTTTTGAATGTAAGATGAACAGTAGTGATGAATAACAATCTAATTATGCACTTAGGTTGATTGCGTAATTATAAATAGTACAATAACGTTTTGCTAACCTAGACTTCATTCCCTCGTTTATTGTTTGAGTGTAAATTTCGTTATATTATTGATATATCTGGTTACTTCTAGATTACTTTGTTGGCGATGATTTAGTTATGGATTATTCTGATCTTGGATGTTAACCCAACACTTCAAGAGAAATTAAAGACTATTTAGACTGATCTAATGATTGGCACTTATCTGAAAACACAAAGGATAATCAATTTTTAAAATTTTTCATCCCTAAAATTAAAAAAGAAACATACAGTCTGTCAAGGAATCATTCTTATCATGTCAAACAAGATAAAACAAATACGCGTAGATCATTTTCAGATTGCCTTACATAAAAGGGCTCTTTTTAACAACTTAATTCGTGCTCATTATCAAGAATTCAGAGACCTTATTGTTCAACTTTAATTACAGGCTTCCAAGTGGAATTTTCGAGAACAATTATTATGTTCAACTTCGAGATTGTTTAATAGCCGGTATTAATGATCTAAAACTTGAGAAGAAATGTATTCACATTCCATATGTACTTCAAAGCAGCTAAAGATATATACCACACGTACGATCTTAACCAAGATTTGCCTTATAATTTCCAATACAGTGAATAAACTTGTTTTCTTTAGGCAGCAACGCCTTCAAATCTATTTGGCTAATTAATACCTGTAAAGCCATTTTAAAGTCTTCACGTGTTAAAAATTATTTCACATGTGAAGAATACCTGTTAGTTTCGTTATATTTGATTTTTCCGTTATGAACAGGTTGAATATACAAGTATATTTCGCAAAAAACCCAGGATACTGTCTACTAGAATTCCAGACGCCTTGAACCTAATGAAATAGACTCGAAGTGCAAAATGTTTTAATATCTGTTACGTCTTCCTTCGGTAATTCACATTTACTGCAACAGCTAACTATAAAATCAGGCAAGTTCTACTCATTTATTATTGATACTGCTAGTAATTGGTCTCTAATCTGTAAGGGAGATTTATTAATGCTTTGTAATGATGTTTATTTAAGGCCAACAAATTGTTCTATAATCATCATTACTGGCCTTATGCTACTGATGGATAGGATTATTGAAATGTGTTCAAAAATTGAAGTAAGCAACTTTATTAATGTAGAGTTTTTTGTTAGTATATACGGATCACCTTTTCTTGAGCTAGAAGCGCTTAGTCTTTTAAATATCAGAATGTCTTTACATACCAACTTTTCTGATAACGAAATAACCCGAAGACTTAATAATGCAATGATCAAAGGAGATGAATGGAATAAAAATTCAGCCAGTGCATTTAGATATAACGGAAGACCCTGTTTTTCTGCAACTCAGATCACTTTTTTATGGTTTAAAAGACGCAGTCAAGAAAGAGTTCCATAAACCGATTGGGAAAGAAATAATAACACTTGTTGAGTCATCTATTTGGGCTACCCTTATATTTTTTATCATATTTAAGATAGACGATAAGATGTCTAGAATGTGTGGTGACTATCGCTTAACGTCAATTGTCGTTTGACACAACAAACGAGAACTGCAAGAGAAGCCGAAGATGCTTTATACAGATTGTGTGTATCGAAATATTTTTCTAAAATTAGTCTAGAAGATGCATATTTGTAAGTTCCGCTGGACAGTTTCCAATGAACTCAGACTTGGTAACACTCAGTTTAGGATTTTTAGATGCAAATTTTCCCCATTAGGGTTAACATTTTCACCTGTTATATTTCAGAAAGTTATTAAATTCGATTATTATCGAGTTCGAAGACGTTAATTCATAACAAGAAAACATAGTAGTGCATACACCGAGCAAATAATTAGACGATAAAATAATGTAGCTCATTCAGACCATTATTACTAACGGAGGTGCTTGTTTTTACTGTGAACACATCTCTTCATGCTTTATGAACTGCATATCAAGTTCATTTATACGAATACTTGCACTGCATAGGTTTTAGTTAATATAAAGCAAGAAAACTACTGTCTATGGGTTTTATTGCCATTTTGGATGTTAAATTTGAGGTACTGATAAAAGTATATCACTCATTCAGTTAAAAGTCAACTGATGTGTAATTTGTGAATGCTGATATCACGAATTGATCTGAATCGTGTCGGGTGTGAGGCAGTTACTCACTGATGACAATGGATGAGGTCGCGCAAACGTATCACGAATTGACTTAATTAGAAATATCAACCATTAGGAGCCGGCTCAGTGATTCAATGGTAAAGCGCTCGTCGCGGAACCAGAGGGTCCTGGGTTCGATCCCCAACAGGGTCGTGGATGCGCACTGCTGAGGAGCCCCATACTAGGAAGAAACAGCTGTCCATTGCTTCCAGGTGGTCAATGGTTGTCTAGTTCAGATTAATTCGTGATATCAGCCATTGACAAATTAACTATCTCCACAACAACCCCCTCAATTGATGTGTAATTACCTAATGCAAACATTATGTAATAAAGATCTTTAAAAGAAATACTATGATATCGACTGCCGAATTTCTCGACAACGATACTCCACGTTGCCGCATGAAGTATGAGATGAATTCATCATGCATGGATGAGTTTATCAGTTTCAAAGGAACGATTTCCAAACATATTATGTGGTACCATCGACGTACCATACTTTGTTTATATTTTGTGGAAAGTGTAATCTTGAAAGGTGACGAGCTAATGTTACACAAACTTCCAATAGTGAACCTTATTCATAGAAAAATTTAATAATCATCTTCTTTGGTCACACTACGTTCGGTTACGTTGTTCAACTTTGTAGATTTATTTCATTATGTATTCATTTACACTAATGTTGACCATACCGTAAACTTAATAACGCTTTGATTAAAAATATCCGCATGTTACTAAGTATATGTAATAACTATAAACAGTTGTACAGTTTGAAAACAAAACTTGAAAACTGGACAACGTGAATAAACATTAGGATATAACAAATGAACACAATAGAAAATAAAAGTGAGACCTAGATGATAGGAAAATTGTAGAAAGAATTTTATCAAACAAAACAACAGAATCACAGTTTATACATCAACGTAGTCGCATCACAGGTTATCTGTCCTTTTCTAGATAACACATACATAATGATGCACCACTCGATGTTAATTACTTTTTCAAGATCCTGTGCAAGACGAACACGATTTTATACATAAATGATGTGAGCGATTCGAAAACAAAATAAAAACACTGAACATTGAACAGAATTGGAAATTGTATTTTAACCTATAAAATAAATAAGTAAGCCACTGATTAAGTAAGTAGTTAGAAATATACTTTATTTTCCGTAAATAACTGTAAATATTGTCCTAATATAGGTGTGAATATAATATGCTTAAGTACGCACTCCGCATGTGTACTTGAGATGCATCGGTTGCTTCTACACCATTTTGCCAGCATTGAAAGCTAGTGATACACTGTTTAAGAAGTGAAGTCATTCAAAAATATCAAACATTTTCAAGTCGTGAAGAACATGAATATGCAGTCGGTAAATGAGCTGGATTTATTTTCATTTACTATATGTTAATTTTCACTGTTTAAGTTTGTTTCTGAGACGTGAAGTGAGAATGTTAAAATTTAACAAGACTTTAAAAATCTTATCCCCCCTCCTTTAAAACACTCTTCACCTATGACAATTCACTTTACCACTTTGTGTTTCTTCAAAAAATACTAGATTGAAGAGAAATAAGTCGAGTGGGTAGAGTGACCTAGCGTGGTGAATGGATTATCTTAAATTTAGTGAAAATAAGGATATTAAAAATATTTAAATTCTTATTAATTACTACCCGAAAAACAGTGTCAGATTGTCAGATGGTTGGTACTAAATGACTGATAGGTTGTTTACATATATCATCAACTAACAAGCTTAGTAGCTCAGTGAGCATATTCATTGGAAACAGTAGTAAATGTGGTAACGCAACCTTATTGTAAAAAGTTTCTTTATGAGTTTGCTTCTAATAAGAACTCAACCACTTAAATATAGTGCACTCAAAGCTGTCACCTAACCAAATAAAATTAACTAAATACAAGGAAAAAGTTTTATAATTTTAACAAAAGATTATGAATTATCCACTAAATTCATCACACATTCATATATTGAAGATTTTTAGAAATACATCTAAGCATAGCGACCACTGAAACTTCAAGAAGGAAATTTTCCTGCTTTATGAAGGCCAATAAACTGTATCATTTTAGAAAGAAAACCAAAAGCATGTTAGGCTTTAGAGAGGTCAGTATGCAAGTGACTAAATAAAAATAAGGAAGATTTTGAAAAATAATATGGTTGAGCTTAATCGAGAATTCGTAAATTTATGAAACAGATTTCCGGTACTTTAATATTCAATGGGTAGCTCAAACAAAAAAATTTTAGGCTCATAATACACAACAAATGTGCACAAAAAACAGTAAAACATACCAATAGAGCTTTAGCTGAAGGTTATAGACGAACGTTTACTAGGTATATTCAATCGACCACGACGACTCGAACTAGATTTGCCTGAAGGTCGACGGTGAATCCGACGGCGTGTATGCGATAGATGAGGTAAATTTTCGGGTGGCAATACACGATAAATTCTTACCAACCAATGTCTAGACGTATAAGCTTCCTCTAAATAATCTAATTCGAAATTCTTGCGACCAATTTCAGAACCTCTAGTACGATCAAATCCTGGGGGTGTTCGCATGTCAAATCGAACTTCACCAAAACGATAATAGCTGAGTTTATACATTAAAGAGTTGAGCATCGTCTGAGAAGCACTTCTGTCGATACGATAATCACCCTAAGAATAGAGAAGTCGGTTAAAAGATAATAATAACGCTAGGAAATCACAGTGAAACATAGAGACAATAATCAAAATTTGCTTGGTCAATTTACGCTAGCTTTCCACTATGAGAGAATCTGACGGTACGGAAAAGTAATAAAATCATTATAACAAAACCAATGGAAATATATTTCGGTTGCCTTAAGGGGTATCTCTGATAGACCAAAAATTACTACGATAACAAAGTGTTATGATTAATTGGTAAGTAATAAAATTATGATCAGTAACTGATTAGCATTGTGGGATATTTAAACAGGTATAGTTATCCAGTGGTTTTTGACAGATAACTAGATATGTGTGAGCTTAGATGCATTTTCCAACAAGTAACGTAAACAGGAATGTCTGAATTCTGTTATTTTATTCTTTTAAATACGTAAGTAATTCAAACTGATTCATCTGTGTCCGTTTTCGCGTTTATTCAGTAAATCGGTTGACCGCTACAGTTACTTGGACTGGAAGCTTTAATTCCACGCATAGCTATCATATTACATGTAGAGCTTTGTTATTTAACAATTTTACACATTATATACATCACGGTAGTGATACAGTGTAATCTCCGGCGTACTTAAAAAACGAACAACTTACTGTTGAAGTAAGGAAATCTCGCTCACGTATCTCATTAGGATGTTCACCACCGCCAATACGCACCATCCATAAGAATTTATTGATATCATCACCACTGTAACCAATGTAACCACCAAATATGACCAGCACATAATCCACATCTAAACTCTGAATAGTCTGAAGTAAGAGCATATAGCAGGGCGAAAGACATGAAAGTAAAGGTGAGATTAACCATATGAGAATGGTACTCAAATTAATAATTTTAATGCTGATTTTGCCTTACCCACCCAAATTAGGTTTTCTTAGACAAAATATACTTTATATGAATTTTAGTGTATTCGAATCTGTGGATTAACAATTTTTCAGCATTACACACTGGCTGAAGTGGATTTGTCAAATGTTCTGATAGGGAATAACAACATACAATCATGACAAATATGACCTACGACAATTTCAATTAACGACGAAAACTATTTTTCTACAGTACATGAAGGAACTAACACGAATAGCATAGGATGCAATCAACATTAAACATAGTGAGTAGCATACTTTTTATCGGCTTTTACCTCTGTCTAATATACTAAGATATGATAACTTAACCCCAAATCAGAAAAGGGGTTGAGCAGGTAGCAAAACATATTTCAGAGATGAACGGCAGGACGTAATGTAATTATATTACATCTTATGTAAAATTTACCTTCAAGCACTTTCTAGATTGTTCCCTAGCGATAATTGGTTGAAAATGAACCCTTAATCGTACATTGCTAAAAGCATGTTTTGGGTATGCCATAATAATGACTGTAACTTGCCAACAGCCTTCCGTCTAAACAATGTAACCATTTTGAACAAATGAAATCAGAAAAAACTATCAAGTTTATTTGCTCTACTTACCTTATAAGCCTCTGATTCATTTGATGCCATAGCCTTACCAACTAACGCGATATGACTGTTATTCCATGTATTGTTATCGACTAGAGTAGTACGGTTACCCATTCCTGCGATTTGATATCCATAATCCCACCAGGACATAACTCGAGAATCTTCTTTTGTATTTTGCCATAACCAGAAATAAGCCTCACTGAAATAAGGTAATCATGTATTTCAATTATTATTAATATCAATGATATTTATGATATTCGTGAGATTAACAAGTACTTAAACTTCAATCAGCGGATGATTTCGTCAGAATACCATTTACACAACTCTTCACAAGCTGCAAACCTTTTTGCAGTGTATCAAATAGTAGACATCATTATATCTCTATTTTGATAGTTATAGACGATTGCTAATGAACTAATGAATAAAGAAAATGGTGCCCTGAAATTCTGAAATATCCAAACGTAGATTCTAATTAGCCTTAGAATGACGGGGGGGGGGGAATATCATAAGATGTTATATTTTGCATTTCTGTTGTTGAGTAGTAGTCTTATTTTGTTATTTAAACCACTTTAGAAGGCTTCGATGTACACGAGTCACTGACAAAACAACTTGAATAAACCTAAACTGAACTCGATAATTTAACGAAAACAGATATGAATGAGTTACATTGATTGAAATGCTACTGAGTTCCAGCCTTAAATGATAAAAGCAACATAAGTTGGTATGTAAGCTATTTTATAATAATAGGCTCTTATTCGTAGTTGTACATCCATTTATTTAACAATACCTATTGGAAGACAATAAAATTCAAGACAGTTCCATCAAAGTTATCCGAATCACTTCAACAAACTGAAAATCTAGTTATATTATACCTATAAGCAGAAATGATTAATAATTCCCAGAAAGGATAATACATCAATCACTCCAAGGTACATAGCACGATTTAGGGTGCAATCATTTCTATTTATATTACACAATTAGGTAAGAAAGCAATGTTGACGGGATATTCGCTAACTACTCTGTAGTACAAATCGTTGAATAAAATGTTACTAAGTGATATGGTAGTGACTGTTGATACTTACCATGGAAAATAAGTTGCAGTTTCCGCCTTTTTACCCATTTGAGCATAGTAACTGTTAAGTGGCTGTACCTATTACCTTCTAATTAACAAACTCAGTTGCGTTTATTGTCAACGACGTCTCTGAACAGATACTGAAAGCTTTACTGGCATTCATTAATTTACTCCTCATGACATACTGGTGAAATATCTGCTTAATGACAACAGGTAAAATGAACAGTTTAATAGTTTACCCCATACTATTATACTGCTTTGAAACAATCGGTATGTTTAGGTAATACAATGAAGACTGAAGGTATTCTATACCTAGCCAGTCCTATAACTTGAATAATTTCGTTCTGTACAAAACTTTGCAAGATGGCTTACCGGAAATCGTCCAAGATAAATCGAGATCCATCTTTACCATATGAAGCTAACACAATAGAAGGACTTGAATAAGCATTAGATGAGACCCAAACACAATGTGAAACAAATAGATAGAGAATAAATATAATTAAAATGTAAGCGATTGCACGAAGATTATTTCCATTATTTCCTGGAGATGATTGTTGAGATGATGGACTGGCACTAGTAGTACTTGAAGTGTCCCGATCAGTAGAACTCAGCTAACAATGAAACATTTATATGAATATTGAAATAAGTATTTTCTTTGGAAAGCTAGAGTTCTAGTTGTAACATACAGCAACTTTATATTGATCAAAACAATAAAGATATATCAAGTATTTCCGTTATAACCTAAGAAAATTTCTGGGAGATGAGATAGTTATGTACATTTTTTACCTAAGAAACAATTCAGTATTTAGTATGATTGTAACTACACTTATGTTACAATGACAAGTAAAAAAACGTACTGCCGATTATCATTCCTAAACATAGTATAAATTTTGTACCATTCAAGGTCGTGTGGATGCTAGGAATATTTGGTCAATGCATACTTCTACAAGCGGGCTGAAAAAAATTTTGGCTGAAGGTAGACTAATACAGCATTAGAAAATGATGCTGACAGATATAGTATGAATATTATGCAAAGGTTTGGGCTTTCTGTTCAGCATCTGTTCAGCACCTTAGGTGAAATCCTAGACAATCAGTAGCAGTTGAGTTAATGTGTTCATTTCCTGCATTCCATTAAGGTTTTAAAGTTGGAATATAGTTATTTAAGCAGGCAATTTTATGGGTCACTTACTGAAAATCTGTAAAAGTCTGAAGTTAGAAAACAAATGGAAACTATATTAGAGAGTAGAGTGCCTGTATGAGATATTTATTAACATAATTCACTTAAAAATTGAAGCTACTGCCGGCTGTTCTCTAAATAAACACTAAAGGTTAGAATTAGTTTCTTGAATACGACTTAGTGGTAATTTACTACCTTCTGATAATTCTGAATCTTCTATTACCTATACACATTTTCTGAATGTGTAGAATTCGTTCCGAATTAATAATGGTCGAGACACTTGAATTGCTACACCAAAAACATCACTGGTTGTTGAAATTACCTTTTTGTTTGTTTTGTTCGGTTTATCATACAGACGTTTATCAGTAGGAAAATTCTGTCCATCATTATAATGTTGATTCGCCATACTATTAGCTTCAGCATCTTGTTCATTCAAAAACAACTCGAAGACACGTGAAAAAGCGATAGCAGAGAACACGCAAACAATTGGTGTTAATGTAAGCATGAGGCGTACCATAACACCAGCAAAATATGATGCAAATATTGCATACAGAATGACAAAGACACGTTCATCATTCAAATCTTTAAAGCAGAGTCTTACACCAGCTGGAAACGTAGCAATTAATACGTGAAGATCAAAAAAGAAGGATGCCCATGAAGTAGGCTGATGTTCAGAAACCGATGTGATAATTGGAATATGTATTTTAGCATAGCCCGTATCCCATAAAGAATAGAACCTGCATAATACAAATAACAAATAAAATTGTCGCGAAAACCTTGAAAGCATTTTTAAAAATCAAGGTTACTGCAAAACGAATAAATATTAAAAACCGTAAAGTCTTAGACAGATTTATGATTGTAATTTTTGACGCTTTAGAAACACTTACTTATGAACCTAGTGGTAGTCTGGAGCAATTGTTAATAATAATAAATAAATATACTAAACACTAGGAACAAAATCCTAGATAACGGAATGAAGCAAGGACTTAGAAAGGACTACCGGAACTCAGAATCGAAAAAACCATATTTCATAAATTAATGGATACTTTAAAACTCTATATCAGCATTTAAACCAGTCACAGCCTACAAGTATCCTGTGGTCTAGAAATCGTAAAATGTAAAACCCGTTAAGAGGCTATGTACTCTAAACTATAGAAGAGAATTTGACTTCGCCATGTAACCACTTGGTCCAGTTAAATATATAGGATAATCAACATTACTGCCTTGAAGTTTATCATATCGATTACGTTGTTGGAAAATAATATTTTGGAGTCAAACGTATGAACATATGCATGATATGTATATGTGAATGCGAACATTTGTGTTATAGATTATATAGGGGATTATTTTCGTATGATAAAAGACTTCCTCAAACTGTCATCAATTAGTTTATTTTGTTGACATAAATTACTGACGTAGTGATCCCAACTAAAGGGGTTTAAATACGCTTCGATCGAGTTGTTACTAATATTTGTACAAAAGAGAGTAAATAAAGATTATAAGCATTGCTGTGAAACTCGGGAATTATGATAGACATTAGATGAAGACAAATAAGTGGTACCAAGATTTGGAACACTAACCGTCTAAATACTCGGATTATCATCTATAATGGAGAGATGGTCAAATATTTGTTACGAAACAAGCTATCTATTCTTCGTCATAAATAAATGGTTACTACTTTCACCTACGAAATTTGATTGGAGCAGAAAGGTACGTAAGTGGATAAGTAACACATTTTAAAGAATACCAAGAAATGAAAGGTAGGAACACATTTCCTGATATGAATCTTTATCGTCCAGTAATAGGACACTACGGGAATATTTACCCAAGCTATTTGCGAACAAGTTTAAAGGCAACAATACATTAGAAAACGTGCACAGTGGTTGCAAACAGAAGCCTTATTTTTCAAAACATCAGAAATGAAATACAAAGTAATCATTATGCGTCTGCAATACCATCGTAATAATTATCATTTGAAAAACTGAGTACGTGTAAATACACATATTTCAGAAAAACATAGACGCTACTACCTGCCACTCCATGGTGCAATAACACCAGCATATGTGAGTCCAACCACAGAAAGGAAAATAACACCAGCACAAAAAATGGCCCCGAAAGTAAACAATTGCCTAAGTGTATCAGAGGGGACACGAGTTTGTAAGTATTTGAAAAAAGCAACAACCTAAAAGTAAAAAGAACTTTTGAGGACAGATCTTACGATCACAGTAATAAAATGTAACTTTAATCAATAAATACACCCCGAAGTATGTCTGAGAAGCCAACGTGTTACTCCTACCCAACATATGCCCAATTTCAAACAACAATGTACATTTATACACGCACAAACTATACATTCACGTTAGCACAGTATGATTCTTATAATCAAGTATAGCTTTATATATCAGTCAAAGCTGCTCAAGACCGTGATTCAATAGATAGAAACCGAAATCAGAGTTTTAGATAAATGTGAATTCATGCACTAATTGAGATAGGTAGGTTATTAATTTTACTTGTTGAGCTGCAATCGACGATTAGTAAACACTACTGGATTGAACATGATCAAACTGATGAATAGCCGATGGTGTAAGTTCATAAACTCATCTGGAACCTGGTCTGAAATATTTGAAATTGCTGACTACAGATCTTAAGGTACTAAAATAATATAACCAGAAATAAACTGTAGCAATTTAAATGCATTTTTTTCTGTTATGACGCAAGATATTGGGTGATTGGGTTGGCCGAGTGCCGATTGCTAGTGCCTAGTTGATTATTGCGCGCCTGCCCTCTGCCCACTTAGTCCCAATCCGAAATAAGAAGAATGCGATCGAATAAGTCAGCCAGACAGAATCATATTATATTTCAAGCATTCCTTTATATATACATAAAGTCAGACCACCCAACAAACCAATTAGAAAATTAACATGAATACAAAACGAGGGAAATAGTGGTAGTGAATAGAAACAACTTGTACACAACTAATTAACTATAGTCCATAATAAGAGACAATATAATAACAGTAATTATGCTAACCGGGAGGATAGGGCAAGCGGAGCGTAACAATAGTAGAAACAAAATGTTTACATTACAGATAGTTCGAATAAATGAAATAGTGTTCGAAACCACAGTTCTGAAAGTTTGTTACACTTCTTTGTATCCCAGCATAAGTTTCCCACTAGCTATATACTATGGCTGTCTTGGTTGCTTTCAACACTTTTACATACTAACTTGTAGGTTTTTCTTTGTGTTAGTGCCAAACGTAAAACAGGTTCCAATTTAAACTGAATAGTGCTTCGAATACCTTTCAAACAGGTGGGTGATTTGAAACCGAAGTATGTATGCATATGCACAGTGAGAGTAATTTTGTACAGGGCTTAAAATATTTAGCTTAGGAACAGGTGAATGCAAAATTTAAATACGTGTGGTAGCAATCAGCTAGTAGTAAGTAGATATCGACAATACATCTACGACGTGAACAAAACGCGGTTTATTTGTTACGAATAAGTCCATCGCACGATGTGGCTTATTAGTAATGTTAACAGAATAGGTTTTGGGATTCGCCAGTACCACCAAGAATCCATCATTTCCAACAACTAAAACCACGACCACTAAGTAAATTCCCTAAACCGACCCAACAGGCAATAATATTTTGCATCTACATCCAAAGACCATGGAATATACTAGGTCCATAATCCGAAACTAAAATCTTTGTTTAGAAGCCTGACTTAGAGTATTTAATGTGTGGATTAAATATAGTATGACTACATAGTCCGAAGATAAATGTATTTCACACATGAAACTTAGGTCGATGTATATCAGGTTTCAAGTTGTTCATCACTGAAATATGCAGACCATAGATATAACGCCATGGTCTCAAACAAATGAGCTGGCTTATGAGCAAAATATATAACTGAATAAGGTCAATATTAAAAATTTGCGCCAGACTATTACTCCCGTCACAAAAATAACTAATAACGCTGACAGAAAATTGGAACATTTTTCACTAAGTGTTGGTAATAGAACCACCAACAATCAATCAATGCCTGTTACCTTAATAATATAACCACCAGTAGAATATATTTCAAATGACATTAAACAAAATAAAGTACAATATGCTTACCTGGAGAAGAGCAAATACTCCTACCGATGCCATATGCTCGCTAGTACGCAATGGCTGGAAACCGACAAATGGTATTTGCATTGACATAATTAGGCCCAAGATAAAGAATGTGGTGTAAGCCACGTACAATTTGGCAGTATACCGTTGCATGATTAGTAACACAAAAATGTGCAGTGGAATGAGATTAATAATGAACACATATCCACCCCAAGCAGACACCATGTAAAAATACGAAATAGCACAAAACGCAGCCCAAAAGACTTTCCCTGTCTTGACAGCTTTAATCCACAAATAATATGTAAACATAAGCGCAAATATTGCGATTCCCTCATTATCATAACTCCCTGCAGTTGAACGACTTATATAACCAGGAGCTAGAATGAAATAAGCTTATTAAGTAACGTAGGAGTTACCAATAGCGATAAAGCAAGCAGCAAACAAACCCGCCCCTTCATTCCATATTTCCTTAGTGAAGAAATAAGTTGCAATAGCAGTCATGCCACTAAATATGGGAGCGAGGAAAACACAAACTTCGCGAATATGAACAGGGAGACTAAGGAGGTGACATATATAGTGGATAAACCCTAAAGATAGAGTAAATACCAATATCGTACAAACCTGAAGTTATCATCAAACCAGGATAGACCGTGCCTCCAACTATCCTCCCTAGTGGGTACCAAGCAGTGTTATCAAACCAATTGTAAAAGCTTTTAAAATTGTTATCAACCATCTGTTTGGTTGCCCTATAATTGAACCAGGGATCAAATTCATGGATAACGCTTTCGAAACGTATAACTGAGAAAAGACGTATACTGAACCCAACAATCCATGCCAACAATAAAATACTGAATGTTACAAGACCCATACGGCCTCGAGTCGAAACCGACGAGAACCGATCAACGCCACATGCATGCATTTTTAATTAACCTGAAATACGCGGGTTGACGCGAGACTTCAAGAGGTGACACGTATTAGCCAACAATTTCGTCCCATCTTCAATCTTCGTTTGACAGGAATGGATGAAACGATATTCCCTTCATTTTCTTTAAGTAATATTTTGATTTATAGTATATAAATAATATATCTTATCCGACTTTGATCATTCTTGAGGTTTGGAATAATAAATACAAATGGGAATAGAAAGATGTCGAAATATGTGGAATAGAAAAAGGACTGATAGTCCCTTTAAGCCTGAGTTTAAATCACTAAAGTTATTTCCTAGAAAAGAAACAATGGGAAATCGGAAAGTGTAAATAATTGCGACTGAAGGACAGCATCTTAAGCATGTTTCTTCATCACTTTGCATCCGATATTCGAATATCTTGTACCGGTAAATAATCCCCAAAAATAAATAGTTGTATAGGCTCACGACATTGATGCTGACCATGTTTGTTTTAGCAGACACAACGAGTTGAAGGTGCGCGGTTACGCATCACAACCAGATGACGACTCGAACCACCGTGGGTAGCATCTCTCTTTAGTTTGCCAACCTAGATGTTGCTATTTCATTGAAGCTTTGTTTGCGATCAAATATCATTTCTCTTCCATCCTTCAGTGCCTTCTGATTTCTTCTCATTCTTAAGAGTTGGTCAAATCGATAGAGGTGTCTCTGGTTGCACGGCAAGCGTAACTTCGTCATATACCCGTGTACACTTCACTGGTGAGCAAGACGTGATCTGGACACGATCATTACTGTGAGTACGTTCCTTTTTATAGTTTTTAACAGAGTATTGTTGGTGTTTTTTTATTTTTCCCCGCATATTTTTCACAGTATCTTTGTATTTGCATACATTACTATTTTTATGATGTCAGACCAGATTCCTAAGCTTATTAGGATTAAAACCCCTACACCTCCAAGCTTTCAGCTCATTCCATTTTGGGCAGACAATGTCGAAGCTTGGTTCTACTACGCAGAAGCGGAATTTCGAGACTACGACGTGACAGATCCATGTATTCAATTTCTGGAGGTTGTAAGGTCACTTCCGCGTGGATTGAACAGGTACCTAATCCCTTCTTTATTCAGTCCCGACTTCCTAGAACCTTACGAACAGCTCAGAAAATCAATTCTCATACGTGGAGACTTATCCGACAGACAACGTCTTGACGAGTTGTTTCACACCATTGAGCATAGCAGCGGTTCAGCGACGGAAATGTTATAGCGTATGAAAGAGGTAATTGGTCAACGCACTTTTGATGAAGGTCTCTTCCGTCAACTCTTCCTATCGAAACTACAACAACAAGTGCAAGCAGTATTGGTAACATTCAACAACAACCCAGTAGATAAACTAGCTTCATCTGCTGATCGCATTCTGCAAATAACCAGAACTCGCCACAATGAGGTTTATTCCGTTACAGAAAAACCTCTCGAGACCGAAAACCAAATAACCAAATTGTGCAATACACTTTCTCGTTTCCACGATCTACAGGAACAACGCCGACCAAGCAATCCTCGACGACAAAGTTCATCGCTCAAAAGATCCTCATCTCGACCTCGACGAACGGAAAATCTACATTGGTGTTGGTACCACAACACCTATGGCAAGGACTCAAAGAAGTGAAGAGACCCCTGTTGTTTCCCTAGCCTCAAACCCACTGCTTCGGAAAACTATTCCGCCGGCACGCGTTAGTGGTGACCGTAGCCGGTGAAAACAACTGCCTGTTATTCATCACTGATGTGATAACGAAGGTTCGCTACCTCGTCGATACTGGCACAGAATTCAGCGTCCTTCCTGCAACTTCATCTGATCGCCAACATGAAACTTCATTCGACCTACAGGCAGCCGACGGAAAACAAATAGCCACGTATGGAAAACAATATGTCTACTTGAACGTGGGCTTGCACTAACCCATACACTGGATTTTCACTATCGCCGATGTGAAAATACCTATCATAGGCATGGATTTACTAAGCCACTACAACTTGCTTGTGGACAATTGCAGAAAGAGGCTAGTTGACGGCAACACAAAGCTGTACGTGCGTGGAACCACTGCTACAGGTTGTAGCTTATATCCTCCTCGTTTTAAACATTTAATTAGCCTTTATTTTCAGCCAATACTTGACAAGTATCCGGACTTGGACAAGGCAGCGTCAAAGTTATCATGTGTACCCAGCAATGTTGCACATCACATCACGACTACAGGTCAACCTGTATTCTCCAAAGCACGCCGACTAGCACTCGAAAAATTAAGGATCGCGAAGAACGAATTCGAGCATATGATTGACCTGGGAATAATTCGCCCATTCAGTAGCCCATGGTCGTCTTCATTACATATGGTCCCGAAGAAAGATAGCAATGATTAGCGTCCCACTGGTGATTACCGAAGTCTTAACGTGCAAACTACGCCTGATCGTTACCCTTTACCACACATCCACGACCTAACGGCCACGTTGAAGGGAATGACAGTATTCTCAAAGATTGACCTAGTAAAGGCGTACAATCAAATACCGATGGCCGAAAATGGCATACCGAAAACGGCTATTGTAACCCCACTCAGTCTTTACGAATTCCTCCAAATGCCCTTCGGTTTGAGGAATGCAGCGCAAACATTCCAGCGTCTCATCGACGACGTGTTCCGCGGGCTCGACTATGTTCATGCATATGTCGACGACTGCTTGATAGCAAGCCCTGACGAGGAAACACATATGAAACATTTAGACACAGCTTTTAGAAGACTGCAGCATTACGGCGTTACCATTAATATACAGAAATGCTTAATCGGAACAACCTCGTTGAACTTCCTGGGGCATACTATTGATGCTAATGGTATACAGCCTCAAAAACACAAGGTGGCGGCTATCCGGAACCAACCACCATCAAGCAGTTGCGAGCTTTCAACGGGTTGGTAAGTTTCTACAGACGATTTATCCTCAACTGTGCGTCTATTGTGAAACCACTAACGGATCAGCTTCGTGGGAATAAAAAGGTGGTCACAATGGATTCAGAATCAAGGAAAGTCTTTGTTGCAACTAAAGTGGTTATATCCAATGTAACTATACTGGCACACCACATTACTGAAGCTCCCATCAACATTAGGGTCGACACATCTGACTCAGCCATTGGCGCAGTTCTGTAACAATGGATTGATCAAGCTTGGCAACCTTTAGCATTTTTCTCAAGACGATTAAACGACACTGAATCAAGATACAGCACTTTTGGACGTGAACTGCTAGCCATGTACTGTGCTGTACGACATTTTCAACATTCCATCGAAGGCCGGGAATTTACAATATTCACTGACCATAAACCACTGACGTTTTCGTTGAAGTCATCTTTAGATAAGTACTCTCCACGAAAGTCGTGTCATCTAGACTATATTTTCCAATTCTCTTCTGACATACGACATATATCGGGAGCTAACAATGTAGTCGCCAACGCCTTATCGAGAATACATTCCTTGAATCGTGTCCAAGGAATCGACTTTGGTTAACTAGCTCGACTTCAAATTGAAGACATCGATTTTCATCACGAGTTAGTCGCAACAACGCTTCAAACTAAAACGATTGGAAAAGGTAAAAACACTTCAATTTTTGGTTTTTCTACAGGTATAGCCCGTCCAGTCGTCCCCAGGAGTTATCGACGAGTCATCTTCGACACATTGCACAACCCTTCTCATCCTGGAATTCGTGCTGCGAGTAAACTGATTACTGAGAGATTATGCTGGCCGAAGATGAATAAGGATATCAAAGAATGGGTGCGCACTTGCATGGCCTGCCAAAAAAACAAAGTAATTTAGCTAAATAAATGCCCCTTAGGCACTTTCTCAATCCCTAACGCTCGATTTGATCAAGTCTTCCTTGATTTAGTAGGACCTTTACCAGAATCAAATGGATTTTCTTATCTTCTGACATGCGTGGACCGATTCATACGCTGGCCAGAAGCGATTCCATTCAAAGACATCACTAGTGCAACGATTGCTTGCGCTTTCGTCGAACGATGGGTAGCCAACTTTGGTTGTCTATCCATAGTAACAACAGACCGTAGACGTCAGTTTAAATCTGGATTGTTCCATGCTCTGACGAAACTTTTTGTAACTACGCGTTTCAGGACGACCGCCTACCACCCACAGTCTAACGGTTTGGTAGAAAGATTTCGTCGACAATTGAAAGCATCAATTTCATCTACAAACATCCCTCAGTGGATCGACGCCTTATCACTAGTTTTACTCGGGATTCGCAGCACAGTAAAAGAAGACGTTGTTTGCAGTGTCGCCAAATTAGTCTACGGAACGACTCTTCGACTACCAGGTGAGTTTGTGGAAACCGCTTCCACCTCGGCAAACCTGGATCTCAATTCTTACGTGAACCGGCTTACAAATGCTATGCATTCACTTAAGCCAGTTCAAACTCGACAACAATCGACAGACACCTTTATCCAACCCGCGTTAGAATATAGTACACACGTTTTCGTACGTCGTGATGCTGTACGCCGACCTCTCGACGCAAATTACAAAGGGCCATACAAGGTTCTTAAACCTGAAACAAAGTACTATATAACTGACAAGAATGGTCACGAGGATAACGTCAGCATTGACCATCTCAAAGCAGCCTACCTAGAAGGTAAACCTTTTAGTGTCGAATTCTCTACAACACCCTTGAAACTTGAGATGAACGAAGTCATTACGCCTCAAGCAATAACTAACACCCAAGTAAAAGTATCAGAGAGCTCCATAACGCCGAAAGCTACGCGTTCTGGTAGAAAAGTACGATTTCCAGAACACCTAAACGAATACTATGTCTACTAATTTCCTCCTGATTGCCACTACCTACTTACGTACAACAATTTTTTGTTGTCTTAAAGGAAATAATAACAAAAAAATAAACAAAAATCGATAAACCCATTATTATTTTTTAAATTCACGGTATGCGTTTTATAAATTTTCGTGTTAAAAAAGCGTTTGATTATTTGTTGTCGGTGTTTAACACGTTTTTTATAGACACACTGAGCTAACAATTATTTTTTCGTATACGAAATGCGCAGATTTAAATTTTATTTTGTCTTTTCAACTTCCAGGCCGTCTGGAAACAAACAGTAGAACGTGGAAGGAAGAAAGATTTACTGTGTACAAATATTTTGTGCAACGACGCCATAGCGTAGGGACTGACGTCCAGAAGCTGCCCAACATCGCAAGCCATTGAAGGAACGTTTACCAATGTCTAACGCATTTTGTTTTGTCCTTTGGCTGGTACGTCTTAGGGTCCTCACTAACCCGTTAGGGGGGAAGTGAGTTGTAGAGGTAAATAATCCCCAAACTAAATAGTTGCATAGGCTCACGACATTGATGCTGACCATGTTTGTTTTAGCAAATACAACTAATTAAAGGCGCTAGGTCACGCATCACAACCAGATGACGACTCGAACCACCGTGGGTAGCATCTCTCTCTAGTTTGACAGCCTAGACATTGCTATCCCATTGAAGCTTTGTTTGCGATCAAATATCATTTCTCTTCCATCCTTCAGTGCCTTCTGATATATTCTTATTCATAAGAGTGGGTCCAATCGATAGAAGTGTCTCTGGTTGCACGGCAAGCGTAACTTCGTCATATACCCGAGTACACTTCAAGTTCTTAGGAACCTAAAGAATAAATAATCCAAACTATCAAATTCTGGCATAGCAGAAAAAACAAGCTTGCATTAACATTTATCTATGTGGTAGACGTTGAGCTTAATGGTACTCTATTGGAATGAAGATCTGCTTATAGTGTAGTGCCTCAGGGTACAGTACTAAGTCCCCTATCGCTCTTATTGTATGTCAACAAGTTACCAGCTGTTTTTTAATCTTCGTTACAACTGTTAGCCAATGACTCCAAATTCCGGAAAGTGATACAGATAGACACATATAGATCGCAGCTTCAAAATGATCTATATGATTTTGCAGCATAGTTCAAAAGCTTGGGAATGTATTTAGTCGGGCTCACCAGTTTAGTAATTAGGTACGTTCCGATCTATTTTAACAGGAGAAACAATAATCTTTGGTAATAGGTCTTTATTTTGTATCGTGGGCAGGAGACAGTTGGAACGGGATACTAATCATTCAAACACACAATGTCTTTCAACATTCAATATAAAATAATAGGAAATATAATCCCTATAAGGAATAAGAAAGTAAATGAATACTTAAGCTTTCTTATCTACGTGTATACATTAGTTGTGAAATCAACTCTTAGCTAGTTAACTTAAGTCGCTACGTGTACTCTGCTGACAGTGTATCTATGCATATCGGACAAGTGAATAATTTTCAGTACACAATGGATGGAACATCTCTCACTAGTTGTAGAACGAAAGGATTTGGAGGCAGTTATAAGAAGCAATCTGAAAACGCAAGCACATCTTAGTGGAATGGACGCATAGAAGTTCATGAACGTCACTACTGAAAGAAGGCTATGATTCGAGTACGATATTCCAACAACTCTATGCTTCGGTATTCCATTGACTAACATTGACAAAGCACGAACACAATGTATGTATATTAAAAGTCAGAACAAAAAGTAGACGGAATATTTATTGGAGTAATAACTATCAAACGCGTGGTCGAGAGCTAAAAATCGTTACAAGTCAAAGCAATGTGTTCAGTGTATATATCAATGTAACAACTAAACAATGTTTAATGTACTGACAATAATTCAATGCTTATACACATAAAATAGTCAATTTGAAATTTATTACTATCACATAGAAAGAAAACATGCAAAAATTGACACTGCACCGTTATAATGCAGCCCTAACCACAGGTTATGGTCACTTTATGGGGTCTTCAAGTATTTTGATGTAACTGTTTGACATTCTTTATCACACCATCGTGGGACATCATCAAGAATATTAGGTGCCAGCGGTTATTCCATGTCTAATTGAAGATACCGGTACTCGAGAGTGGATTCAACGAGTGAGCTCCAAGAAGTAGGACTCTCCAATCGCCCATACAAGAGGCTATAAAATCGCTTAGGCTCATTTTCGTTGTCTTATCATGAAATGTGAGGTGACGTCATGCTAGCATTTTTTACTTTGAAAGATGACCTGGGTACTAACTTTTCCTATTTTTGCATCTTCTAGGACTAAACAACTTCGAGGCCACGAGGTCACGATCAAACAAACCCAAGTTAAGTTTACGTTTCCCTCATAGATTGCTTAACCACTGAACCACCTTTGAAAAACAAGTGGTATCGGCATCATCAGTAAACGTAGTTGCATAGAGACTGGATCTAAATTGGAAAGCGCACTGACAGGACTAATACGAGTCACTCGACTTATTATCCTCACAAATAAAACTGTAAGTGAAAAGAACTGGATTCAGAAAGATGACTAAGACTGAAACGTTTAGGTGATGTCAACAAAGACTGTGCGATAAGAATGTTCAACTTGCCGGCATAATTGTATTAACTACAACAATATTAATGATATATTGAGGCAATAGTTAGGCAATACACACTGAAAGTGTATTAATGAGAATCTATTATGTGGATGACATCATTAAACTTTTATAAAAGAGACCTACTAACTGTCTACAAAATCCTGAACAACTCAATCCACCCATCGAAGGCGATACTGACTTAGAACCCTCGTAGTCTACAGTTAGACCATACACACAAGATCACACACAGAGGAGCAAACACTCAGATTTGATTACACTTCTTGACACTGAGGGCTGGCCTAATCTGAAACGCTCTCCTAACTATCTCGACCTCAGCCGACTCATTAGGCACCATAAAGCAGCTGTCGGATAAATATGTATGCATCCATAAAATTCAGTTGACTCCCTGTGGCAGGGGTTAACTGCGTTATCGCTATCACTTTAAGTTGCGCATCTATTATTTACTGCTGTTGCACATAAATATGCTGTCAGTTGACTCAACCTATTTGCCTGCCTTTTATAATCATTTGCCTCAGTTTTCGACCCTTCTTTTTCCTATGTTCCCTCCACTTTTTTCATTTCTATTCTTTTTTCTTTTCTTTATAATTACTTCATTACCTAACGGTCTGTCCAGCAACGTGATATCTATTGGTTTTTGCAAATGCACCGTTTTGAAACACACACTCATCTACTTTTAAGTGACATCAGCCCGAAAACCAACTGCCACAACCGAGAGGGGGGGATATTGCGCCGTTGAGTAGCTAGAACATCCACGCTGGATGCAACCGAAGAAGCGGAACCTCATCTTAAAATCAATAGGCAAGCTCACAGTTATCAACCGGTTGAAGCTAGGCCAGCTAAAAGATATTTGAATATTAGAAAATGTCGCATACATTTTTGATTTCTAAATGTGGTTTCAAGTTGCTAGGAAATACTAATAAGGACTGGGTTAAACAGTTTAATTAGTGATTAATGAAGGTAAATTAAGTTTTCTAAATGTGTGTCTCATAGTAGACATCTTTCACGTAAGTTATATCCCTTTTTGAAATACTTATTGTTTTAAATAAAATAATATTGAGAGAGGCTAGGATCAAGGTAACTGTTACAAAGTCGTGCGCTTAGTCTGGTTCAAAATGATTACACTAAATCGTTTAATTGGAATCTTTCGTGAGGACGCTATTATTACTTATCTGCAAGCTGCTAGATTACTTTTTACAGAGTTGAATTGTGTTTGTCAGCTTAATTTGACTTTAGTGTCACTCACAGATACACGTGATGGGGTCATCTTTCGTTTCAATGGTTGCTGGAAAAGAAGTCAATAAGAACAAGCAACTTCTTTAGCGAGTCTAGATTAGCACTCAGGCAAACCTCACTTTGGTTGTATTGTGGGGAGTGCACTTGCCTGCTTTGCTAGCATCGTCGCTTGCAAATGTAAGCAAAGTTTCAAGTGTGCTTCACAGGTCCATGAGTCATGCACAAACTTCGTATTCTCTGCAATTTTTCTTAAACTTCTTTTATTTATTTTTCATAATAAGTTGCAGTTTATATTAATCAGGATATGTACGTTGATAAAATGACTAAACTATTATCAGATATCAGCAAACTTGCCAAACAAGGCAATGAGAAAAACAAGGCCGACATTACAGAACGTCGACTAACTGCAGAAAAAAAAGAAAATAATCAATGAAGATATTTATAAACGCCCAATAATGCCCAGATGATACGGCTTGTCAAAAATATATAAATCTAGTGACCTCTCAGCTTAGTCCTTGACATAACTACTTCTTGATGTCACCATATAGAGAAATGGCTAACAGATCGCATTTTCATTCACTTTTTACAGGACACATTTAAATTCATATACAGCAAAAAGGAAATGAATGTTAAAGACGGACATGTAATTTCACTAGATGTTGAATTACTCATCACCACTGTCCTACTTGCAGAGACAGATGGTTTTGTTTGAAATGCATTAATGACAACATTGTAAATATCGGAATATCAATAACCTATTCTAAGGAATTATTACTACGGTGCACATTTATTGTACAACTCACATTCAACAGTATTATTTACAGATGAAAAGACTGTATTGCTATGGGATTGCCTCTAGGTCCATTACCAGCAGATTGTATCACGGTCACTTTAAAGGCTGATCAATTAAAAACAACTATCGATGACTTCCATTAATGTAAAAGGTACGTAGACGATGTTTTTATATGCTGTGACGTTGTGATAGTAAATATGAGTTAGACAGTATTCTACATATCTTCAGAGACTATTATCCTGAAAAACGAATTTAGCTCCCACTTCTTTGACCTATTAATCACAAGAGAACCTGATGGAACTCTAAGTAGGTCTAGTCACAGAAAATCACTTTAGAATGGTTAGTTATCAAGCTTCCACAGTTGGGTCCCCACCAGTAAAAAGGGTAATTTAATTGCTTTCCACCGAAGGATTTTGATTTTTGATATCAGAAATGAAGAGTTATACATTCTGCAACGGAAACCAAACGTTCAGACGCCGGATGCTAAAGATTCAACTCAACAGCTTTCCAAATATGATCCGATTGAGCCAAAATCAAAAGAAATAAATTTCTAATAATGTATTTATTAACTTGTCGAGCAAATATTGTTCTTTGCAATAAATTATAAATGTATTATTACAAACTTTTAGTATTTTAGGCACCCAGTCTAAAAAAAATGGTCAACAGCCCAAAACTAAGGCGCGAGCCAAGAATTGTCGGGAGTGAAGATAAACAAACCAAACACAAAACTGAATAGAGCAAATAAAGTAAATAAGTTGGAAGGAGACTAATAAAAATAACTCACAAATTTATATAATTCCCAAGTTTACCGCAACATATCCTAAACAAAATTGTTATTGAAAATGGATATCCATCAAAGCTTTTTGACAAGAACATTAAGCCCAGAATTCCAGAAATATCAGAAGCCTCTGTACTAAAAACAACACTATATAAATGTTGATTTCAGCAGTAAAAAAGCTGCAGAAACCTTGAGGAGAAGGATTTCTAATTCGGTTAAAAAAACATTATTTGCAAAGGCTTTAGGATTTCTGTCTTCCGGAACATATCTTAGTCAAAACGTTTGAATGCTCTGTGAAGTGATCATAAAGCTTGAAACCCTTTACTCTCAGCTGAGGTGCAGCATGTAATGGTTTTCAGGTTATGACTTATAATTAATCCTAAATCGGTAACATTTTTAACTAGCAGAAGTAATGTATTATTTAGGGTATGTTGGTGACCATTATTTCGGTCTATGTTCATTGGTGCACTCTTATCACAATTAATCTCCAACCCCCAAACTTTGAAACCATCGAGCTAAATCATCTAAGTCAGATTAATGATGAAGCTGCTCATTTTTACTGCATATTGTTTTCCAAATCTTTACACTAACGGTAAATAAAAGTGCCGATGATCTCAGCTGACGTGGCAATTCATTAACGTAAAGCAGGAATAATAGAGGGCTCAAGATGGTGCTTTGAGGGGGGGGGAAACTTCGCTCAGAGCAAGCTTTTATTTGCAGTGTTTCATTAACTCAAATTCTCTGTTTTCGATAGATTGGTAAGTTTTTTATCCAACTTTGAATCAGCCCTATCAATTCAAAGTTTGATAATTTCCACGTGAGGCTAACATGGGACACTTTATCAAATGTTTTATTGAAATTAGTAACTAATACATCCACGGGCAGCCCTTTATCAGCTCTTACCCAGTCCTCCTTCTAAGTTAACAAGCTAGTGAGACAATATAGGCACCGACGAAAACCCTTGTTGCTTTGGAGTCGGCAAGTCTAGTAACTCTAAGCAAATCAATAAATAAATATGTATTGGTTTTGCTAAGGTTTTAACTATTGTACTAATCAATCTGATTGGCTTATAGTTAGAGGCCGGTTGTTCATTTCAACCTGTAAAAGCGGGACTGATTATTTCATCTTTCTGATTTCTTGGATGTTGCACTTGCAAAAGAGACATCTTAAGCAACTCTGAGAGTGGTTTCAAAATGATAACAGTATGGAGTGCATCCTATTAGGAATTGCTGACTTACCTGGTTTAAGGTGGTTAAGCCAGTAGAAAACCTTTACCGTAGTTATAAGGTCTGATCCCATCGTAACAATTTCAGCTTTATTTATTGAATACGCATCGACATCAGTATCCACAGAGAAAATTTCATTGAAATATTCTGATAATTTTTCTGCTTTGCTGAAATCTAAGTCAGATAAAACAGTTTGCTTATCGTGTATCAGTAGTGACAGGATTCCATCACTTCCCTTGTTTCGTCTCTTAATATAAGAAAACAATCAACTGGAACAATGAGAGATTATCCTATGCAAGCTACCTTTCGTAGATTGTATGAAATCCATTGATAGTTAGTTTTCTTGAAGACACTTTACTGAACTTATTTTAAAGGCATTCAAACTGGTGTTCATATTCAAGTCCCAAAGACGTTTTCTACGTCGTAGTAGTTATTGGGCGTTTTTATCAGTTTTTGGAAAACGGTGTGACAACTTACTTGGAAGTGACCATGAAATGAATGAAGTAATTACTTCTTGAAATGTTTCTTTAAACTAACACCATGGTTCCTAAATTGAATGTCTTTCGGTAAACGATCAGTTCACTGAAGCAGCTTGCTCCTTAATTGCCAGGTTGTCGGCTTGTCCTATATTTGGATGGGATGAAACGGATTCATAATTATTATCGTGTTTTAAACCCAAGGGATAGGACAACATGGACGCTATTAACAAGTGGAGATAGGTGCTTAAGATCTGTAATATCGTCAGAAACATGTGTAAATACAAGGTTTAGGAGTGACGGCTCGTGGTCAAGAGTGAAACGTATGAGCTTTGTGACACACTTTATAAAGGCACACTGGAGTCAAGTTAACCACACGTTCCTATCAAAGATGTGATCTCCACTCAGTTGATGTGAGGTGCTTTGGAGTTCTCAACAATAAGACACCTACTGACTTTACCCTACCAGATCTGATACAGATATCTCCTGTTATGACTGTTGTAGGGTCGACATCAGTTGTTAATCACGTTTCCGTGAAAGCGATTTTGTTGGGATCAAGTTTTCCTACCAAGATGCTTAACTCAGACATTTCGTTCTTCAGACTACGAACGTTAGTGTATAAATGTTAGGGATTCATAATCCCTAGCGACATAACAGTGGCGATGGGAGTAAAACAGACAAACTCTACTGCAACCGACGACATATCAGTGGCAACGGTTTACCAAAAAAAAGAATAAAATGGATTCAACTAAATTGGATATGCTGTTGGAGCAACAAACGAAATTAATGCAATTATTAATAGACTCAAAGACTGTATCCAATGTATCATCATCTGTCCCTGCCTTCGGTGCTGTACCTTCAGTAGATGCGCTCGCTAACAGTATCGTGGAATTCATTTATGATCCTGATGCAAATACTACTTTTGATACATGGTTCCGCAGATATGAAGATCTCTTTAAATTTAATTTTGCTGCTCAGGACGATACCTGGAAAGTTCGCTTGTTACTTCGAAAACTTGGTCCAGCAGAATTGGACAAATACTGTAACCTCATATTACCACAAAATCCAAGGGATAGGACATTCGACGAGACATGTAAGTCGCTTAGTCAACAATTTGGTGATACCTCCTCATTATTTAATACTCGATACCGTTGCCTTAAATTAATTATGAATGAAACGGATGATTTCCTAACTCACGTTGGTATTGTGAATAGAGAATGCGGACGATTAAAATTAAAATCAATGACGGAAGATCAATTTAAATCATTGATGTTAATTTGCAGTCTCCAATCATCCAAATTCGCTGACATTAGAATGAGACTGTTGAATTGTCTGGAGCAAGACCCCAAACTGACACTGAACGATATCACAAAGGAATATCAACGGCTAGTGAATTTACAATGGGATACTACACTCATTCAATCTGGCGGTCATAACAGCTCAGTTAACGCACTTCGTCGAAAACAATACCCAACTGCCCCTATGCATCCATCACAGTCAACAAACAAACATAGTCTTCCTTCCCGGCCAATGAAAATTCCTCCCTCTCCATGTTGGCAATGTGGAGCATGGCATTTCGTCAAGTTTTGCTCATTCAAGCATCATCTATGCCGCCGTTGTAAAGCAGTTGGGCATAAGGACGGTTATTGTCGAAACCGAAAGCTTAACAATCCAAAAATCAAGACTAAAGCTAGTAGTCGAGCTAAATCACTGAGCTTATTAGCAACTTACAAGATAACGAGACCAGTAGAAAGAAAATTCATTACTCCACTAATTAACGACCAGCCGGTACGCCTACAGATAGATACAGCATCGGACATAACGATAGTGTCACAGAAAACTTGGAGTTCCCTTGGAAAACCCAGAATTTTGCGAACCCAACAGATGGCAATAAGTGCATGTGGAGGTAAGCTACCATTAATAGGACAGCTTCAGTGCTCTGTTTCGTTTCGTGATATAAGCTTCACTGGAACACGCTATATCACTTCCACTGATTTAAATCTCCTTGGTCTAGACTAGTTTGATAGCCTTCATCTGGCAGATATACCTCTCAACTGTATTTGCAATCATGTTAAATCTACTCCGTCTATGAACTACTCAAATGAATTGCTACAAAAATTTCCTGATATTTTCGAGTCTGGACTGGGTTACTGCAAAACCATGCAAGCAACACTAAAACTAAAGCCAGACGCGTCACCAGTGTTCAGACCCAAAAGACCTGTTCCTTATGCATCCCTGGAAAAAGTTGATGAAGAGCTCACACGATTGCAGCAGCAAGGAGTAATAACCCCGGTTACTTACTCAGACTGGGCAGCTCTTATTGTCGTTATCAAGAAACCTAACGAATCTATACGAATCTGTGCTGATTTCTCAACAGGTCTCAATGCAGCCTTAGAAAAACACCACTACCCACTTCCAGCACCTAATGATTTGTTTACTATTCTCAACAGTGGTTGTTATTTTGCAAAACTCGACCTCGCTGACGCATACTTACAAGTTGAAATTGCGCCCGAATGCCGAAACCTTCTGACGATAAATACACACCGCGGTCTGTTTCAATACAACAGGATGCCGTTTGGGATAAAAACCGCCCCGGCTATTTTTCAACAGCTGATGGACACGATTTTTTCTGATACCAAAGGAGTTGCAGTATATTCAGATGACATTTTGGTTGTCAGCAAATCACCTGCAGAACTTCGAAGTCGGGTGGAGGCAGTTCTACAACGAATCTCAGAAAATGGGTTCAAGCTCGGCCGTGAAAAATGTCAATTTTTCTTGAGGTCAGTAAAATACTTAGGATTCAGTTTTGATGAAAGGGGACGCCGACCAGATCCGTAAAACATTCGTACTATTCAACAAATGCCAGCACCTACAGATGTCCCGTCACTTAGATCCTTCCTTGGAATGATCATTTACTACTCAGCTTTTGTTCCATCATTACATCAGATTTGTCACCCACTAAACCACCTGCTTGGAAAGAACATACCGTGGACTTGGACCGAGAAATGTGATTCAGCTTTTCGCACACTGAAGTCTGCACTGAGTTCTAACATGCTACTAACGCACTATGATCCAAAATTACCAATCATAGTAGCGGCCGATGCTTCAAGTCATGAAATAGACGCAGTCATATCCCACGTATTTCCTGATGGGAAAGAGAAAGCAATCATGCATGCTGCCCGTGCACTAACTCAAGCTGAGAGAAGATATAGCCAAATAGAAAAAGAAGCGCTAGCTTTGGTATTTGCTGTTCAACGTTTTCACAGATATGTGTATGGCCGTAAATTTACTCTTTTAACGGACCATAAACCACTACTCACTGTGTTTGGATCAAAATCTGGCATACCAGTACATACAGCTAACCGCTTGCAGAGATGGGCATTAATTCTATTAGGATATGAATTCGAAATACAATATCGTCGAACAGAAGAGTTTGGACATGCTGATGCTTTATCACGATTGATAAGCCAACACCCAACAAACACTGAAGAGTCAGTAATTGCCACGTTATCCACAAATTGTTATGCTGTAAATTACTTATCCAGTGCCATTCGACAGTTGCTAGTGACCGTGTGCGATGTTAAACAAGAATCGCTCAGAGACCCCATAATTCAGAAAGTTAAACAATTTATCACAACCAAGTGGCCAAAGAACTTAGATGATGATGAGAAAGAATTCTTTAGCCGACGAGACTCTCTCTGCATTGTCAATGACTGCCTAATGTTTGGATGAACGTGTGGTAATACCAAAATCTCTGCAAACCAAGATCTGGCGTCAATTTCATATCGGACATCCCGGGGTGCGGCGAATGAAGTCCATTGCACGAAGCTTCGCCTATTGGCCAAAAATGGACAAGCACATCACCAACTTCGTAAAAAACTGTTACAATTGTCAGTTAGCTGCCAAACAGAGTAAATTAATAGACCCAGTACCCTGGCCAGAACCAGAAAAACCATGGACACGCTTACACATAGATTTTGCTGGTCCAATAAATGGTATCACATATCTCGTACTAGTAGATGCCTATTCAAAATGGCCAGAAATTGTTCCCGTAGTGCCACCATCTACCAACAGAACTTTGCAAATACTGACGGAGATTTTCTCAAGCCATGGATTACCAGACACATTGGTATCAGATAACGGGCCTCAGTTTACATCGGAACAATTTCAAGAATTTTGTCGCCGTCATGTAGTCAACCACGTAAGGCCACCGCCCTACTATCCACAGTCTAATGGACAGGCTGAACTTTTTGTCGACACATTCAAAAGGGCACTGTTGAATTCAAAAGGGGAGGGGGTTGTTGATAGGTTACAAAGCTTCTTGTTGGTTTATCGCACAACACCAAATGATGCTACTCCTAATAAGGTATCACCCGCCGAAGCCTTAATGAACTGAAAGTTGAAGATAACTCCTTACGCCATGCTACCACAGAGATACCCGTCTAACAAGGGGGAGGTGTTAGGGATTCATAATCCCTAAAAATACAATGGTTGACTAATTAGATGAAAGAAGTTGTATTGATTTTTATAAGACTGATATGTAGACTTTCATCAATTATTTTTATTTCAATGTGAGTTCTACTCTTAAATACAGTTGACAGTATTTCATTGTATTAATTAAATGTTAATGATTTCACTTGATGAATAATCATTGTAAGTTGATTGATATAAAAATCGACGTATTATGTAAATACAATTGGTTGGTTCGCTGGTTCACTAGTCTCGTCTCAGTTTTGCTCCGTAATACAATCTTCCTACAAGCCTAGTCTTTTGTAATAGCTGTGGGCTGGAAAGAGAACAAGTTGCGGTATACGTCTGAGGTACAAGTATCAGAGATAGCGTTCGCTCACGCAATCCTCAAAATTCTAGTGTCATAACAATAAAATACTCAGAGTACCTGGATTAATACCCGACTTACCCACACAGATCTTGGGATCATTGGCTTTCAAGACCTCCTCATCAAAAAACCCTGAACTTTCAGGATTTTCTCTCCATTTTGTAACCTCATTTATAGCTCACTGAGTGCTTTTCTTCTTTAATGCGATCCTCAAGCGTCTAGTCAGTCCAGATACATATATTGTGCCCACTGACCTCGTGAGCATTTTTCGGTACTATATTTCTTTATCCGTTGTTGACCAGGACTATTGTCACGATTCGTCAACTTTGTGATTCGCAGTCAACTTACCTATCAAATCGAATCAATTTGTTAATATGGACTTCTAGTACTGTGTCGGGTAATATAATTCGGATTGTTTTTTATATTAATTAAAGGCCATGGGCGTGACGTTAGGAATGCTCTAAGGCATTTAGTTCCTCTAAATTCTATATGATTAGACTATAATGAAACTAGACGTCTTCGAAGTTATTATTCCCTTCAAATTCGTTACTAAGGCTGTACCTGTTCGCGTTTCGTTCTTTGTACGTATCCAGTCTAGTACAGTATCAGTCTTTCCTGTAATGGACGTTGAATGACTTCTCATTCCAGTTTTCTGTTCTTATTTTCTGCTACAACTATGCTATTTGAAAGTGGTATTTCATTCTTTATAGCCTATCTTTACTTACACTTTTTACCTTGGATGGGTTTAGTATTGTTTCTTCTACGTACTTTGTGTCAACTTCAGGAGTAGCCGCTAATGATCTAGTCGCGGGTTAAGGCACCTACACAGGTATTGGTTTGAGTATCAATAGAACATTTATCATGGACGCAAAGCCTTTTTTGTTTTGCATTGTTTCTTGGCCATGTTTAAAAAACGGCATGGCGTCCGATAACAGGTGGTTTGAATCTAGACAACAGAGTGAACAAAGTCATGCGTTTCTAGGTTAGCAACACCGTTTGTACGCGGCTAGTGTTAAGTTAGTGCACGTATCGTGGTACTAACCTTTTCAGTCACCACACTGCATGCCAGTCTTCACCGAGTAATAACAGTCTGGATGTTGCCAAAGACAATTTTGTAGCTTCCGGTAATTGATGGACAATAGTAACTAAGCAATCTTGCGACACTTCGTTATTATAAATGCTATATAAGTAGTTAACAGTGGTTTTAAAATACACGATAGGTACACACAAGAGATATGACAATAAACATTGGAAAAAATTTACTCCACGTAAAAAATGAAGGTATCAAAACCTTAGTAAACATCGTGATACGTTAAGTGTACTGAGTTCACTTAAAGCAAATACTCTCAATTTAGATGTGTTAGATTAACAAAACCAGACAATTTACCCAATGATTAAAATAACACTGCCCTTTTTGAAATTCGCGCTTACGCACGAATGATTGAGCCCATTTATACTTTGCATGTGGTACGCATATTGTTACACCTTTAAAATCTGATGGTAAAACCCCTAAGAAATATAGTAATTATCAGTTAACTTTAAATCCACGTTTGCTAGTAAACGTGATCTAGCGAAAGCAAACATCCATCATTGTTGAGGCTGTTTATCATAGGAAATCATTCGTCGAAAAATACATATGATTATTACTTTTATCTCTGGTTTTATTTTATTCATAAAACATCTAAATACATTATCGACCCTATACAGAAAAAAGTTTACTGAAAGAAGTACAGTTTCTAAGAGTCTAAATATGACGATGTATTGAGGTAAAATATCTATTTGTTCTTCATTTAAGAAACTATTAAAAATACTTTATACATATAGGTGTCTGTAAATAAATCATTTCATTCTTGATAAAACTTATGAAAAGTAATCCGCGTATAGTTGGGTACTTGTACTTCTGATAGAAAATTAACATTGGAGTTTATTAAAAATTGATTGAACACATCAGTCAATTGATCTGGATACAATCATTTTGTTGTTTATGAAACGTGAAACCTGAAATAAAATGGTCTGGTTAAACTTTACTTGACTTCAACTAGTATTTTTGTAAGACACTGATTATCGAAATCTACTTGTGAATGTTTAAAAAATCACAAAACACTGGATGCCTGTTACAGTCTAATTCGTAATCTCATAGTAATGAATTAAATAGACATTTTCATTTATTGCAGTGGGAACATTGTTGATTAGTTATTTGATTGAACATGTGAATAAACTACAATAATTGATCAGTATATCAAATTTTTCAATGATTCACCTGATTTCATTTCATCACACAGTTTCCTACCAATTATTATCACGATGTAAAAGCATCAAACAAACTATCATCGATGCAAAGTAACTAAATTATTTACTTCAATTGAAATTTAGGTCTTAATTCAACGCTATATCAGTAAATGAATAAAGTACAAATTCTCAACTACATTATGACAAAATGACCAAAATAAACCAGTGTTTAGTTATACAATAAAAAAGATTAACGTGAAAGTATGTAAGAATTTCGAAAGGGAAGTAGGAGACAGCACTTTCAGTAGTCATTATTTCATACAATACTCTGTAGATCGTTCACAGGCATTAATTATGCAGTTGTTTAGTGGTATTTTTCTATAGTCATAATTTTAGCATCTTCTTTAGCTATTATCAGATCTTTCACCGTTCTAAAGCAACAGCCGATTAGTTATAAACGGATAAGTCTTACGTCTATATGTACTACATAGAATTTGCACATATGTGCATCAGTTCAAGTTGTAACACCTCAGTAGTATATTAAAATGAACACCAAATTAGTAAAACTAGTAGTTATTTCAATGATTGTAGGAAAAACGTAAGGTTAAAATAGAATATGATGCAACAAGAAACACTTGGCTCGTGGGAAAAAAGTAAGAAATTAATTTAAGGTCGCAATTTAAGAGAGGGTAATAAATGAATGGGCCTACGTTACTGTAACCTATTCTGGGCTGTTACACAAAATCTCCAGCTATTGGTTTTGGTATTCGTGTGGACACTAACCAAGTAGTTAACATCTACCATCAAAGTTCAGGCTAACAGTCTCTGATTCCTTGGACTGATATCATATTTTGGCTTGACCACCCCTTACTTTCTTCAATCTTACTCCAATATAGGTCATTATTGGGGTAGATAATGGTTGAATTTATGTGACACACGTCCCAACCGCTTCAGATTCACAATTTTATCGACTGATTTACCATCTATATTTAACAGCGGCGTCTAACCCCATTATTACTTACCCAGTGATCCCAACAAATTGGAGCGGTGTTTCGAAGACATCGATGATCATATATCAATAACTTACAAATATCAACAACTCTTAAGAGCTACAGATCAGGTTCATACTGCAAGACGAAATTTATTGCTTTACAGTATACTCGTCCTTTCAATGAGAGACGGATATCTCGACTACATCATAGAAGACGTAAGCTTGGTAAAAGCCAAACGAAATAACATCAGATATCAGTCCCTCATAGGTGATTAGACTTTCATCGTACTCAATTTCTTCCCTCTCTATCTCCACTCCAGGCGTTCACGTAAACTAGTCCTGAAGCAACATGTTGCATCTCTAGGAGTGAAAATGAATCTCAAGTATGCTTGTATTGGTGCTCGATGCTACCAAAAGACTGTATATTATCAGTCATTTTATAAAATAGGATGCTATCAGCATATTCCAAGTCATTTGGCAAAATAAGAATTCACCTGACCTACTGATTGTACAGAGCTACTGTTATTGATGTAAAAGACTGGATAGGGATGTAGTAAGTCAAGGAAATTGGACAAAGTTGTTCTCTCAGACTCGGTAAATACGTAGTTTTGAAATAATTATAGTAGTAATAGAAGTAAGCACGTGAATAAATTAAAAGGCAGCTTAATTTAAGTTTAATTTGGTAGGCCTATATACATGAATAATATAGTGGGGTCGTGGATTAGCACTATTGAAGAGTCCCATACTATGACAAAATAGCTGTCCAGTGCTTCTTGATGGTCAGTGGTTATCTAATACAAATCCATTTGTAATATCAAATTAACAATCAACAATCTTCGCAATACCCAATTACATAATTTTCAGTTGAATTTTACATTCGACTTTGAAAAGTACGTACAGTATAACTGTTGGGTAGAGCCAAAAATCCCCTTAAAACAAGTTCAGATAGGCGTAAAAATCAATAGAGAAAATTATGTCCAATCAGCACGCAGATAGCTTTTACCAGAAAATTCTAGACCAATGAGAAGTCACGTGATATCTCTCTGATTGGACAGTTATCTTACTACTACTGTGTCTAGATGGATGTAGAAATCTCTAGAAGCCTGAAGGACATTTATGATAAGATAAATACCCTAGTTTTTGTACACAATTGACACCTTGCAGTAAAGTGTTATTTTGCCATATTTCCTGTCTTCTCTCTCGTGTTCACGTTGAAGTGTAGTTTTAGCCTGGGGGTCGAGTCAAAGCTTAGGAGTCAAATCAAGCGGTCCACTTAGACGAAATTAATAATTGACGACAGAGATTTTGCGGTCGAATAAGAATCCAAACCACGCGTCACAACAAATTGGCGACGGGAAATTCGGAAAATTAGAGAAAAAAATGATTATGAATATTACTTTGGAACAACTAGAAGCTTATATAGAGCGGCAAGAAAAGCGGTTTGAACAATCTCAAATAAGAATTATGGAAACCCTGATGCAGAAAATGTTCCTGAACCAACAAAACCCCAGTTCTAGTGAACTTCAGCTATCGCATAATGAATCAGTCATAAATTCTATCTATGAATTTCATTTCGATGGTGCAGCTGGTGTTACTTTTGACTTGTGGTTCAAGAAATATGAAGATATGTTTCGTATCGATCTCTGTAGACTGGATGACGCTTCAAAAGTTAGAGTACTCCTAAGAAAACTTGGGACAGTGGAACACGAACGCTACAGCAACTTTATCCTACCAAAGAACCCACGAGACTTTAGTTTTGATGAAGCAGTTCAAACCCTGTCTCAAATCTTTGGGGAACAGTCATCTTTATTTAACATCCGCTACCAATCCTTGAAGATTACGAAAGAACCAGGAGATGACTGGGTAAAACACGCAGGTATTGTGAATCGAGAATGTGAGAGGTTTAAGTTATCTTCCATGACAGAAGGTCAGTTCAAATGCCTAGTATTTGTCTGTAGCCTACAATCACCTGAGGATGCTGACATCCGGACAAGAATCCTAAGTAAACTCGAACACTGCCCCAACATGACCCTACAGGAAGTAACCACCGATTGTCAAAGGTTAGTCAATTTGAAACATGATACTTCTTTGATATAGAGTGGTAACCGATTTCATCATGTCAACGCAGTCGAGAGAAGAGACTTGCAAGGTTCCAGTGCCCAGAATCATCGTAATGACAGCGGTAAGCCATCATCTCCATGCTGGCTGTGCGGTGAGTGGCATTTCAAAAGGTTCTGTCCGTTTAAAAATGATTGGTGTACGACATGTTTTAGAAAGGAGCATAAAGAAAACCGCTATAAAACACGAAAACACCGCCAACCAAAGGTTTACTTTAAAAGATTCAAGCCAAGAACTGCCAAAGTAACAGTAGCTCTCATTAAAACCAGTTCTCATAATCGCAGAAGTATGTCTTCCTTAAGATTAGTGGGTATGCTGCTCGTCTACAGTTAGATACAGCCTCCGACATAACTCTCATAAGCAGAAGAACGTGGGATAAGATTGGCAGACCACGAATATACCCTACACAACAAACAGTACGTAGTGCATCTGGGGGTATGCTAAACATTGCTGGTGAGATACACTCCCAAGTCACAGTCAAGGAAGCAACGGAGACAGGAGTTATATTCCTTACAGAACGCCCATCACTCGACTTATTGGGACTCAATTGGATTGAGAAGCTGAAGTTAATGAATCGTTCCATAAGCATGATCTGTAATGATGTCAGTACAGTGAAAGTAGACGAGATAAATGGGACTAATGTTGAACAACGTTACAATTGATCTATGAATTTTAAAGCCACTTTCTATCACTCAAGACAGAATTCAGATGTATTAAGTATATTTTATTAATTAGTATCGCCAAAGTATCAGTTTTCTGACTTTAATATAGTATAATATCACCACAAGCACTTGTTCACCTGAATAGATTTCCTTCTGGATACATTTTATAGCCTTAAATAGTATCACAGAAAGTTCAAATTACCAGAAAATTTGATGAAAATTAACGGAGAGGTAGTGCTGAGACAACGATATGGGGAAGTCATGTGTAGAAAGCGTGATTTATTTTAATAAGTCATCACATAGGATGTTATTTCATGAACTAATATACCAGTTTTTATGTTGTACTACGAACACAGAACATTTGGATAAAAACGCACTGATCTACATATCAATTAGCTTTTTCTTAAAATAATCAAATCTATTCCATATTTTTGATTATCATTTCCATTTAAATATGTCATTAAATAGATTGTTTCCTAGCAGTTTCGAACATTTTAAGCATAACAAAAGAGTATTTCTATAGAATTTGTCACATAATGTCTGGTTAATTCCACTCATTGTAGACACATTGTGGTTACACATAAGAAATTTATTTCAAATGAAGATATTTTATTAGCTAACTTTACTGTCATCTGGAATATCTCGTTTATTACTTAATAATAGAATATACCAATGATAGCAGTTTATGATCAATCTATAAAAAATAAAAACTCAAACAAAACTTTTTACAGAATAATGTTGAAAATAATATGATCTTGTGCATAATAGAAGTTGTGTTGTGAAAAGATTTTAAAAAAAAGAACGTAAAGAAAGAAAGAAAAACATGATTCAATACGTTGGCTAGGTACTTATACACTACTTTTGTCCTTATCTGATGTTCCATTTGCATTAACGTTAGAACAATCTGTTGTATTTGTAGTATTAAGACATTTTAGTAATGACAGATAATTTAGAAAATTTGATAATAACTTTAAATAATCAGTATAGTTTTCACTAGGAGGGTTATCTTGTTTTAATATTTGCAAAGGTGGTGCACTATTAGGACATGAATATGACGAAACTGACTGTTGATTCTGGATATTAACATGTGATGTTAATATCGTTGGGTTGATTAATCCTCGCTGCAGTAAAGTGAGGATGTCATTCAAACAGTAAGGAGGAGGATTTGAAGTTTTAACAGTGGATGAAGTAAAGCATGAAAATGGGAAAAAGGAAGTGGAATTACATGGCGTAGATAATGCTGTTAAGAGTGAAGCATTTGATGAATTCGAAGGAAACGTATGATTTTTTGTCTGTTTCATGGAATAATCAAGCGCTTCGTTTGGATAAGTAGTTATATTATTTTGAATAATGGAAGTAAACTTATTGGTTTGATCTATATCATTGATACACTCATTTATTAGATTGCTGCGATTGTAGTTGTAATTACTATCCACGGTATTAGCATCAATAAAACGAAATTTCAATGGCTTTGTATTTCGATAAGCACATTCATCAAGTAATCGTTCACATGTTTGATGTAGTAGGACTAACGGGCTTGGTGGAGGCTGGATTAAAAATAAACGACAAAAGGGAGATTGTCAAATTTATGAGGGTAACAAGAATAATGAATTGGTTTCATATCCTAACTTTCCATTTTAATTTGTTATACAGTGGTTCATAATGACTGTATATGTACCACCAAATTTCTGTGTTGATTTTAGATTGGGATCTGCTATCAGAGCAGTAATATTCCAGTGTTAAAAACAAATCAAGTTACTTAGGTTAGACGACGGACCCACACATAATGAACAACTAATAAACAGTGAGATGTCGTTTCTTTGAATGTACATTTCAGTTTTTATAGTCCAAGATCAGTCATAATGAGATTCAGCAATAAAGGATCTAGCAGTTTACTAGATTTTTGTGTCTACTTCGTAATACAGAGTATTGTGAAACTGACGTTTGCCTGTATTTCTTATACAATTGCAAGAACCAAGTATGTTGAGGTATTAGTATGAGTAGAATATTGTAAGGTTAGGAAATATTTTTCTTTTCTTTTCAATAATAATTTAGTCTTACTGCTTGAAAAACATTTACATGCCAATATAAATTTAATGATGCTTCGAAATGTTTCACTTAACGTATGTACATTTACACACATCTAGGCCTTTGCATATGTTATTCTCATTGTACTATTACAGTCATAAGTTTATATGATTTTTATAGAGTAAGCTACGGACACTGACAAATAGATCAAAGTGCATTATGAAGCTCCCGAATGACTCTGCAAGTGTAAACTTCAGTCAGTTAAATATGCCATGGTATAACTTTTCATTAACCACAGATTAACCTCCAACATAGTACAGTGTATTACATTTAGTCACCATTATTAATTGGATTTTAATATTTGATCAAAATTTCGAAGCTAATTATTGACTAAAATATAAGTAAAATCAGACTATATCAGTGCAAATCATTTACTTTCATATAGAAAACTAATTTGAATTGTCTCGAAAAAATATTGAGGGTGTATTTAAAATATTAAACCGACAACAGCTAATTTACTATTGAAGATGAAAAGTATAATATGGCTTCTACTTTACTGATCACGCTATCATAAACTGAAATTCTTCGTAGAATTGAAATTCTAGTCTAGACTATTACTAAGGTCATTCGATGAATGCTGACATTTCATTCAACCCTAATCAGCTTTTCTCATACAATAACGTCAAATTTATGTATAAATATATTTAAAAGCTAAAGTAATAAAGCTTACAGTGTAAAATCAAATGAAGAAATATAGCAGAATATTGAATAGAATGTTACTGTGGTGTATTGTGAAGTCGTATGTTAGACTGTATAAATCAGCAACAGACATTATCAGAATAGAGTCTGAGAAAGAATAACAGACAGATGACTGACAAGTTATGTAGACCTTAAACGGTCGGCAAATGAATCTGCTTTTTTACTTATACTTACAATGTCTTCTGTTTACTCGGCACCCAATTTCTGTCAACATATTCGATCAAATACTGACGAATTTTCATACAAATGTGTTTGCTATTTGCTGTCAGGATTGATACACTTCGTTTAAATTGCCTATGTGATAGTTAGATTGATACACAACTAGCCAAAACAATCCAGTTAGTACAACAATCATTATGATATTATCAGCAGTATTTAACTATTAACTGTAAGCGTAGTTATTTCTCAGTTGACTTAATACACATCTGTATTACAAGTTATAATCTCTTGTTTCATCTGAAATGTTGTAGATATTAGTATTCTGAATTTATCTGTTAGTTAGCTAACAGTGTTAATGATTTGTGTACTTACCTTCTAAAGGAAACGAAATACAAAGTGATCAGTTAAGTAGTTGATTATGTGTCCTCGCCTTCCAGTCATATTTTATATTTAAGAACATATAAGTTAGATAAAGAGAGGTGAGTTTTGTCCTAAATATAGAGTTATGGTTTTAAAATAGCTAACTATAAAGAACTTATTATAGATAGACACTAACGTTCGGATATGGAAATTGAGTCACCTAACACAGCTATGAATGTGTAATGTGAAGCAGGTAGAAATTAATGTCATTTTATACAACTCTTGATGACGTTATGTTAGCTTGGATTTACCAGAAACCAAAGTGTATTTTGCTAATGACAAGATCATTTTAGTAATGCTCATTGTTGAATTTACTTAAAGTGTCACATAAGATAATATTTACTGGCGTCAAATTTCGCAAGATCAGGAAGCCCAGTTCATTATATGGTATCACTCAATACATCATTCATTCATTTATGAATAGTCTTATCAATATGTTAATCATTCAATTCACTAATTATTATATCATTAAAGTAAGGTGTTATTGTTTCGTGAAAAGTGCTTTTCTAGTCTTGTTAAATGTTGGTTAGAATTGGATATCATTGAACTAGGTAGGTGTCTGAATGTGGTTTATTTTGATGAATTAATAATAATAATAAACATCATAATGTATGGTAGCTCTAAAATAAACCATGAAAAGTTTACAGTGAAATATGATACTGATGAGCAGGAGGAGGAGGAAGGGAAAGGTAATAACTGACTAGATTTCTCGAACAAATATCCTGAATTGTAATTACTTCAAAAATAATAATATACTCATAAGTTCATGAACAGTAGACTTAACTAACCAGCGGAATTTAAATTTCAACAGTAAACACCATGTGAGATAACTTCGCATGAAAGTAAAATAAGTAAGAAACCAAGTGATTGCATTTTCACAAATCACTGAGTGCTATCTTATTAGCTATTTTCATTTATTCGTAACCTACAAAATATTCCTCAGATAGTGGGACATCAGTCTATTGGTCATACTCATAAACAGTGAGATGGTGTGAATTAGAGAAAGAAATTATGATAATCATAAATATGATATCATATAGAATAATCGGTGGCTGGAAGCAATGAGTAATGGGTCATTATTTACTAAATACAAAAGTGAATCGATTTAACGTGTAAAATCTCAATTTGTTTAATACGTATCACGTAGAATTAATATTTTTCAATTGATAATGCAAATCCCGATATTTACTTCATAAAATCTGGTTAGAAGAAGGGATTTGTCACTACAGGCGAATTTAGTTGTTCTTTGGTAATGACTATTATCCTACTAAAAACTGAAATCATCCCTGGTTAACCTAGCAACAGTTAATAATCGGTCAGAATTTCAATTAACATTAAAATTATTTCAACTGGTCTGTTTAGTAATAAATTTGCAATCAATTAAACATTAAAACAACTTCAGTGTTTTGACTTTTTCAATTAAAGGGATTATCGTTAAGCAGTAATGAACCATAGATTTTGTTGGAAAATGTCAAACCAGTTAAAGTAATTTATACACTAAATTATAACAATGAGATAGACGTTTTACATAATTGTTGATAATAATTACTGGAATATGTAAATTGATAATAATGAGGACGGATGAATCATTACTGATTATGAGAATAATTAAACAACTCTAATAGATATTACAATACAGGTAGTAGATTACAAATTGAAGGAATTAACTGATTAGGATAAGATTATTAAAATAATTATCGTCGAAAAAAAAACAATAGGTGTTTGAATACAAGTTCTAGTCATATAGGCAATGAAGACAGTTTACGAAAGGAATGAGGACATGACATTTACGATAAAATAAAATAAACACAAATATTTGTCAACCCATATTTGGCCAAGGAAGAGACAGGGGTATTACAAATTTCTTCTGAATACATAAACTAGGGTTGTTAGTTCGAATTCCCAAAGCTTCTGCTATGCGTAACAAGCGAACATAAACCCCAGCAGGGAACCTTGATGGTATAAGGTAAGTTACTTTAAAAAACTTCAATGTCTCCACCTCATTACCGCTATCTACTAAATGGGATAAAACCATGCTAGTTATTTGTCACTTACTGAACCATACTATTTAAGTTACTTGGTCGTACGCCCTGTGTAGCTATCTTCACAGGAGCAGATGAATTTATGTATGCATGCAGAAAAGGCAAATTCAAGTAACCTATCTTTCGATTAGGTGAACACAGCTAGTCAACTGAAAAGTGATGAATAAAGTTTACATACGTAGAAAGTCATTTTAACTGCCCTTGATATTCTGTTGTAAAGAACTTCATCAGCCCCATCCTTCTCGAATTGTAGTTTTAGGAAAAAAGGCTTCTTTCGGGCAGTCCATGTTTCTGGTTTCTTATTAGCTACATTCATATCATTCTTCAAAAATGCTTTCGGTCGACTAGTTTAAGTTAGTATGTTGTTGATAAACTCAAGTTCCTGCTTTATATCGTCATCTAAGCATATAGTTCTTTCTTTGTCAATGAGATATCTAACCAGATTCCTTCTGTAGAGGATGGGTGAGAAGCTTTAAAAATGAGTGTCATAACTTGCATTAAGATTTCTTCTGCATACATTCCTTCCTATAAACCTATCTCCTTTTATATTTAATAAGATGTCAAGGAAATGCAATTTACTACCACATTTGTCGTCATATGTAAAAGTGATTGGTGGGTGCACATTGCATTGGAAATTCTTGTCTTGAAAGTATTCTGGTTGACGTTAATAAAAGTGTCGTCGACGTAATGACAGTAAAATTGGATTTTATCGATGGTCTTTAGAAGGAAACCATTTCCCAATTTCACATGGAAAAAATTATCTAACATTAGTTTTACAGTCAAACTCATTTCTATTTCATCAATTTGTCTATAGTAGGCGTTATTGAAGATGAAATAAACGTTTAGTGTTTATCTTAGCAGTAAGTCTTTTAAATTAGCCTCCAAAATTGAAATAGTTGTTTATTTTCCAAATAGCAGCTGGCATACAAAGTCAAGTGTTGCCATCAAGGATACGTTCATAAACAGGAACGTTAAATCTAGAGATATCATACATTTGCTGCTTAAATTTATGTTTTATACGATGAAAATGAAATCCAAAATATCTTCAACGCTTGTATTAACTACCGTTTTGTGTAGGGGTTTTAAAATTAAAAAAAATGATTTCGCAGTTTTGTAAAAAGGTGAATCATACATATCCAAATTTGGGCAAACTGGAAGTCCTGATTTATGTCCTTACACTATCAATTTGCACTTTCCATTGACTATGACTAACAGTTATATAATCTGTCTATCACATTGTCACAAGTGATTCACAAATTTCCTGGACCGATTTGACATTCTTCATATTTGCATATAAATATTACTGTATGTTAGAGTGGAGCCTGAAGAAGATCTCATTCCTAACAATATTGTTCGCTTATATGTGTCGTTCTAAATACTAATTTTGCTTCCAACAAGTTTAATGGACTACGAAGTCATAAACTGAGACAGTATAGTTATTCACTATATCCAAAACACAAAGTATCTCTGAATCAATACCTTCAGAGTTATTCCGAATTGTGAAACGAGGTTAAACTTAGTGTTTTGCGGTCGGAATACATTTTGATTCTTACAATCTACTCGTGAGAAGCGGAAATGTATAGAATATTTCCAAAATCTCAGAGTTTTCCCTGAAAAATTAAACACTTATTTATGGTTTGAACTGATATTTACAGCGCTCAATGTATTTTTATTATTTTACTAAAGTTTAATTCTACTGAACACCTAAGGTATTTCCAGTGGTGTTCTGCTTAATCCTGTTATTATTAAAAAAACACCCAATGCTAGTTAATATCTTTCACTGACACTACACATTGTTTACATAAAAATACTCCTCAGTTAGTCGGAAATGTGAAGTACTTGTTATAACTCACCAGATCAATGAATAGTACATTGACACTTCATGGGACTAGGTCCTCGGTTCTAGTTTCAATTGAAACGATAACAATACAATTACATGAATGCCTTAAATTACCTGGTTGGATACCCATTGTGTTCCACTATTTATCGAATTTCGCAGATCAATATATTACTTAGTTAATTTAAGTCGATTTACAGAATATAATTATCATCAATGTACTCCAGTGTTTGTGCGGAAATTCATTTATGATCACTGAGATTATTACCTACACAAATACCTAGGTTTCAAACGTTTAAATGTCTCTTTAGTTTTTTTATGCAGCCACTATAATAAATATATTCAATACTAAATAAAAAATTAAAGCTGTAGTGTTATTTATTAAGCACTTTCATTTAGTAAACTCAAAATTGAGATGAGTGTCTTAGAAGCTTCAATTTTCAAAGTCAGCATTATCAGGATGCTTAGGGATGTATAAAGGGGTGTGGCCAATATTATATTTTCATTTATCATATCACAATTGTAAATACGGTTGATTTTATGCAACCAAAATAGAAAAATACTGAAAGGAAACAAACCAATCGTCATTGACAGAGAAAACTACTCAGATTGTAAAAAAACCACGTCAGACCAAACGCCTCACACTTCACCTCCGTTAACATGAACACTAATTAGCTGTTAAACGCAGAGAGATATCTTTGCTTATATAAAAACATATAGACATTTAGGGACACATGTACAACTGAAAAAAGTTTATGATTTCAAGAAAGGAAGCACAAAAACACGAAGGTATTTTATGAGGATTAGGACTTAGGTCAATCAGAAATCAATAAGTGCATTGATATAATTCCCATTTGTTAGCCAGCTAGAAAAATTATGAACAACTAAACGGCTGCAAATCGAGGTCAAAAGCTATTGGAGTCAAAATAATCATGCAAAATTAAAAAAGTGTGTCAGCGACTGTCAATCAAATTCAAGGTTGACAGAACAAACTCTTAGTCATTTGTAAAGATATTCTCCTGGATCACTTTTATAGAAAATTTCGCCGACGAAGTTGTTCAGAATGACAGCGATAGCTCTACAATAAAACAGTCTAGCTAAGATAACGCCATTTCGCTTAAACCATCCTTTTGAGATACAAATCTTCTCCATCTTACAGACAATCTTCAACATATCATTCGAAAACTAGCAGAAATTAACAAATCATGAATAGTTTCATATTTTAAACCTGAAGGGTGCTAAGTAATTCATGTACATTATTCTTATTTGCCACAAAGCGATAATTGTAGATGAAAGGTATAGCGTATCCACCAGAATATTATACATTTTTATAAAGATTCAAGTGGTCATGATCAAATTGTGAAATATTTCATGGGTGTGAAGAGCTCCCAAGTGATAAAAATTGACTTTAGGTAGCTTACAGGTGGTTCATGGGTTTTGTTAAACGCTTGGTTAGTAATGAATAAATAAGTAATGTACTTGTAAATCATGTCTTTTAAGAAAAAATCTAGCTATATTCGTCTATATCCTCATAAAAGCTTTTAACATACTTCACTTAGACTTAATATTGTAACTAAATAACTCTCAAGCGTTAAAACACTTTTAGAATTAACATAGGAACTTATCAATTTAGAATAGGCTTGTGGTGAACGCGGTGGCGTTTGACACCAAGCGGACTGAGTTCGAATCCCAGTGTGAACATCAACATTGGGATGCAGGTACATCCAGCCGATGAGTCCCAAATAGGACCAAACGCGCGTCCTGGATTCCACTTGCCAGTTACAATCCAACTTAAATAGAAACTTATTACTTATTTTTGTCTACTTTGATTACAAAACTGAACTGTTGAATCTATAGTTTAAAAAGTCTCTCTCTGTTCAGAGTTCATTGTGAATGACTCTAGATTTTAATTTGATATCACGAATTGGTGTGAACTAGACAATGATTGACAACCAGAAAGCACTTAATAACTGTTTCGTCCAATTATGTAACTTTTTAGCAGTATTCATCCACAGAGATCGAACTCTGGGTCTTCTGGTTCTGCAGTGAACGCTTTGATATTAGACACTCGATTTGTTTTAAAAGTATTATTTGAAGAAAAAGAGTATCATAAAACTGATGTAAAAAAACCATTAACAACATACAGAAGTTAACTCACTTGCTTTTCTTCATCTATATCAACTGATAAGAAATCACTGTTTATGTGTATCGACCTCATGGATAAACAGTTTCGCAAATAACAAATATATGTATAGATATGTCTGAATACAACTTCAAACGGCAAACTACTTCCTGTTTCTATACCAAGAATACTATTTATATTAACGGATAATTTATTTTTTAGCCAATCATATCTTTGTCTTATATTTAACTGGATTTCGATTGGTTAACTGATCACTTACAGCGTACATTATTATTTACGTAATTAAATTAATTTAAATATGTCACCACTACTACTCTCTGTCTGGACAGAAAGAAAAATTTCCTCTTATTCAGTGTTGTGTACACAATTTTTGAAGGATGGCGATTATTGTTTAGACATTTCCGTGACTATACAAACAAAAATGTTAGAACAACGAATATTCGTTTTCTAAATGCTGACTTCAGGTTCTACGATTATGAGTTCACAATTAATGGAATCAAAAGTATCTGATTTAACTAATATTTTATATCACCATAATGATAGGAACTTTGAATTATGCAAAAAAAGTAGTTGTAGTTTTGGTTCTGTTTGAGTTTAATCTAAGCTTCGATATCAATTTAGATATCTTTCCTAATGCAGCGACTTCAAGAGTGACTTTCATAGAACTTATCCGATCTTTTATGGAAAATATAGACACCTTTAAATTTTAAGTACATGTTTAATTAATTAGTTTAAACACATTCCTTTCAATGTTATGGACATTCTTCTTTGATAGATTTGAATGTAGTGAATATTATTTCCAGAGAAGGCACAATCCTATTTGAAATTATTTTTAAATCATAATTTTACAGGAAGCGATGATTTCAGGAGACGTTTATCCACTTTGTCAATGTTGATCACAACATTGGTGCGATTGATCACTTGACTATTTCGATCAATTCGGTTTCGTCCACTGTATAACCTATAATTATTGTTTCGATAGTCTCATGTAACAGATTCAGGTGAAATACCACCATAAGTAACTTGTAACTCATTGATATCTATTTTATTAATATTATGTCGTTATCCAGTAAACTGTTGATATTTGTAACTGCTGTACAAATGTGATCATTTTAGTATGATTGGGTTATTTTCACTGTCAAAAGAGTTAAGTCAAAAATATATCTCTGACTGTTCATGATAATTGGATCGCGCGTAATTCTTCGAAGATAGGTGATAACATAGTATTCTAACTCGAGAAATCTGGTCAATGAACATTTGTTGAGTCAAATATGACATACCCACTTATTTACTTATTCATTTATCATTTAGCTAACTGAATTAATCATATGTTCAGTTATTTATTTCTCACAAACTCTTCATCATTCTCGTCCAATAAATGAGTTGATTCAATGGTTTATTTGTGTAACGTGTTTGCATATGTAGGAATGTCTATAATAGGTTGCCTTTACAGTCTCAATGGGAAATCAGTGTCACCCATAATTTCAAATAATATGATATTAATTGACAGGATTTCACAGTGAAACTCATTTTCAGTAGAATTTACTAATAAATGGTGATCAGTAAGTTGTTGGTGAATTCTTGATGACTAGTTGACAATCCCAACTATCATTAAGAACATTTAATCACTATATATAAGGATATAAATGTCAAAAATACTGCAATTAAACAGATAATTTTTGTTGTGACTAGTTTTCCATGCTATAACCCTGTAAACGACTTGAGGTTCAAACAATCAAGGTGATATTTTTATAACTTTATTCTTCTCGTAAAACTTATCTGTATGGAGAGAATGGTTAACTTTTGCTTCAATCTAAAGTTACAACCGACATTCAGAGTCATATATGCATTCATTTCTAGTAGACTGTCTTTATTATTTAATCGAGAATAACATTTATTCAGCGATGCAACTGTTTGAAAAACCGTACACCTGTCGTTTAACTAGCAATTTGCATTTCTTACTAACTATGATGTTTCTTAGAGCTCCGTTTACTTCACTATCACCACTGTCTCATAAACTGCCTTGATTGGTTTAACATGCTTGATGTTTGTACAAAAATAATATCGCGTTTATTAGAGTGAAACTTGATGAAAATCAAATTGATTAAACAATACTGTTCGCTTACATGTGTTGTTCAAAATATCCTGCGTAACTAATAGCACAGCAACTATTTAAATACTCTTCTCTTTAATCGTTCAGTTGTTAATTATTTTTATTTACAATTCTTATCAATTATTTCGTAACATTCACTTCATTTGACTTTATGCTGAACATATGAATACCTTTTGAGTTTTTACTGAATTTTTTGTACAAAATGCGGTCAAATTTATTATGATTTTCTGTTTCGTTTCGAACTCCGTGTCGTCGATTTCCAAAGATAAGTAAAGTAAATGTTTATTGTAGTAATAACAGTAATAATTTCAGGTCATTTGTATCTGATGAAAAGCCACAGAGAGTACAATGAATTGACTTAATTTTTTAAAACTTATTGCTTTTTCGTTGTTCAGTCAAATATACTTTTAACTGAAAACGTTTGTCCATGATGAATAATAAGATAAATTTGAGATGGTAGGAGAGATTTGTAGCTCATGAGGATGGTTTTGGTTTGATTACGTCCACTGAGCTGGATAGTTTGATTGTGGAGCCTTCATAATCCCTCTGGACGACTTCGTCGGCGCAAACTTTTGATAGATGTGAGCCATGTAGTTTTCTCTATAAGTGACTAGCAGCTTGTTTTATAGACCTTGAATTTGATTGATTGTTATTGACACTTGTTTTTTCACCTTTGGTACATTTGTTATGATTCTTTTACCGTTGGATGCCAGGCGACCCAGTGATGTAGAGGGTTAGATGTACGCCAACCTGATGGCCATGGGTTCGATTCACATAAAATAATTGAGAGTGCTCACTGATGAAAATCCCACATTAGGAGAAAACAGCTCTCTAGTGCTTCCTGATTTTCAGTGGTACCCTACCAACATCAATCGGTGAAGAATCTAATGAACTATATTTAGTACCGATTTCCACATAAACCACATCAATTCAGTTACATACGAATTTATTTTGTTAAACGAACGAATTCGTTCGGATCTTTAGCAAAAGTCTAGGAATAATTCAAAATAAACTTTGTAAACTACTTCTATCGACAATCAGACCTCTGCTATTGAGAGATTACAAATTTAAATTACTTGATCTTCACAAGAATTATCAGTATTTCGGATAAAGACAATAGTGTCGTCCTAAGGGATCATCAGGAATAATATTAACAAAATATCTTCCATTCTATCTGATGTAAAAAAATTTTTTACAGATGGTGCTCATAAACATACCACTTAACAAAGTGAAAAAAATTTGGTATAAATTCCAGGAACCATGGAAGATAAATCAAATGGCAATTGTAATCTTTTTGAACAGCTAGCACCATATAAATCCATTATTTCTTAACGATACGGGCTCCTTAAAGTGTACAGGGAAGAATCATCTCTACAACCTATACTGGATATGCATTTATAAGTAATAGCTATTCTTCTAGGTTTATTGAGAGAAATATCAAGCCAAAGAGCAATAAGAAAATTTGTCTATCATACCAAACAGGTAATTTTTTTATGAATGTTGAATTCGAAGAGGATATCTCAGAGGCGATTTCAAAAACAGAGTCTCGAGATCATTAGTGAAGATTTTTCCAGCCAAACTAAGAATGGTGATTGTGTGGAAGATAAACTTTGGCTTTTAGCCATGCCGATAGGTGTTTACAAACACTTATAGATCTGGATACACTCACCGCACAAAACGGAATCTGCTACAATAAATATCCGAGCATTCTTTTAATTGGCTGTCTAATTGATTACACAAGTTCATCAATCGCAGAACACCTTGTTAGTTTTGGTCATGCTACTTCACTAAAATACACATTCACAGTAAACCACAAAGTCAATCTAAGTAATCCAAAAGATTTGCAGATCAAAAGGTTATGTACTACAGAAGCTTCAGTAATTCAAAGCTTAAAGTTTGATCACTGCGCAAAAAAGTATTATGTTTTATCCCTAATTCTAGGATGGCCCTAACTTCTTTTCTCCTCTTAATAATCGATAATTATCACGTCATTCTTCAATTTTTCGCTACTATTATAATGATTATTGAATAATCATTACTACAGTGATTATTAATACGTTCTTCATATCAATTAGGCATAATCTGTAAACAGCCTTTTTACTGGCCACTTATTTGTTACATGACCACCTACTCATAAATGATGATTTCAAAAAATTGAAACACAGTACAAGTTTGTCTTTGTTTATTGTGTTAAATAATTCAGTGATAATTTCTAACCAGTGCTGTAACTCATCACTCCGCCATAGGTAAAATTTTACTGTAAATTACGATTGTAAAGCTTTAGTAAATGATATCATCAAGAAGGAACTTTTCCACACAGAATACACATTTTATCTTCTTTCAGTAGATAACGGAGTTCCTTGATTTATTGGATGACGTTTACATAAATGTCAACAAATGGTAACACACATGAAATTGATACAAGATAGAAATGACAAAGCAGTTGTAAAAGTTTGCATGTTTACTAGTAGCCAATGTTCATCGTTTTATGAATTTTCCAAACTTCACTCAACAAATCAAACTAATGAGTTAATTTTATAGGTATCTTCGTCCAAAAATGAACGAAAATATTTACAAAACTTGGGCGCCGAGTGTATGTAAGACATATGAATAGAATATATTTGTTAATAATTTCAGCGGATGAAATTAATGAAAAATTCCAACGTTTCGCTCGGCAAACTGGTCCGAGCTTCTTCAGGGAAATAACCAAAATCAAAAATTATCGAATATAAATGTAATTAGTGATGCTTATAAACTACGTTTTAATTAACTACACTTATTTCGTATTGCCTAAAGACGTTATTCAATTATGCTTTAAACCCATGTAACTGGAGTGGGTTTTGAAAGCATAACGTAACACTTCATATTTAATTTCTGTAAAATTATACTTAGAAATCATGAAACCATGGTGATTATCATACATGCATACATACATACATACATACACACACAATAGAGTTAAGTCATGATATACCCTTTACGTTAAAATGGATTAACGGATTACTAACATCTACTAATGATACACTGAACAATTTGTTGTATGTATCTCACCAACTATGTAAATATTTGTTTGCGATAGAGTCATCGAAAACATACAGAAAAATGCCTGACTGATTTCCTGGGTGTTCATAAGACCTCCAGTATTAATAACCGAACTGCTAGATCACAAATGTACATTAGAATAAGTATTTAAGACAAAACCGAAACACATACAGACACACGCATGTTCACTTATCGGTTCACATAATACAGTCGATAAACAGTTCAGTAACATATGTGCTACTGATAAAAGCACAAATGAAATCCGATAGTTTTCATTCGACTAAAATAAACAATACTTCACAATATGCATGTTTATAATTTTCGCATTATGCTTAATTCGTCTCCTTGTTACACTGTGTTTATATGACTACAAAATTTTCTCATCAATATAGTCTCTTTGTAATTTATCATGTAACACTAGTGATGGATTTAGGGAGTGTAGACAGTATTTACAAGCCTTAAGAAAAGTGGGTTATAGTTGAACTAAGAAGTTACATAACAGTGTATGTGTACATTAATGTAACACAACAATCAGATTGTCCATGTAACATATATATAAAATTCTGCAAGTTTTAGTTTAAATATCAGACGTATTTCTCAATTGTAGTCAGTTCACGAGATTAACCCAACAATTCAAAGTACAGGGTCTTATGTAACTAAGTTCAGTATTAAAAGTTAGTAATTTTCTTTGAAGAAAGAATGAATCGGTTATGTAAATTGAATGCAACACTTCTTCCAATGAAATTTTACATGTGTACATATAAGTGATTAATGAGAATGTTTCTATTCCACTTTAACTATGAAAATAAACCCATTTTCTCAAGGAATGAGTAAATTTAATCTTAAATTATTTATATTTATTATTACTGAATTTCACTTTGGTTAACGAGATTACGACATCCTGATGTTTATCTTACATGCTGCAAATACAGTAACGACGACTTGACTAGAATTAACGGAAACCGTCTATTGAAAAGTGAAACAAAAAAATGATTTGGTTGAATGGAGAGATCGTTTCGGCGACTCCATTTGCAAAACTACATTTACATGTATATATATGATTACTTTTATCGAACTTTGTTCGATTTTACACTGTTCATTTTATCAGACTTATTACATCTTATCATCAAGATTTAGTCTTTTCATTTAACCATTGCACTTGTAGAGGTAAATAATCCGCTAAAACAAACATGGTCAGCATCAATGTCGAGAGCCTATGCGACCATTTATTTCGGGGATTATTTACTGCCGTCTGGAAACGAACCGAAGAACGCGGAAGAAAAATTATGTATTATGTACAAAGTGCTTTATACAACGACACCCTAGAGTAAGCACTGACCTCCATAAGCTGTACAACATCGCAAGCTATCAAAGGAACGTTTCCCAATGTCTAACACATTTTGTTTTATCCTTTGGCTGGTTCTCCTCAGGGTCATCACGAACAAATTGGAGGGGGTGGGAGAGTGGACTGTAGCAGTAAATAATCCCCAAAATAAATGGTTGCATAGGCTCTCGACATTGATGCCGACCATGTTTGTTTTAGCCGACACGACTAGTTGAAGTCACTCGGTCACACATCACCACCAGATCACGACATGACGCACCGTGGGAAGTATCTCTCTTTAGTTTGCCAACCTAGACGTTGCTATCCAATTGACGCTCTATTTACGATCAAATAGAACTTTTCTTCCATCCTTTATTGCATTCTGATTTATTCTCATTCATGAGAGTGGGTTCAATCGTTAGAAGTTGCTCTGGTTATATGCCAAACGTAACTTGGTCATATACCGGGTGCACTTCATATACATCTCAGTCATGCGTGTGGTCAGCATCAGTTTGAGTAGCTCCGTAGTAATGGTCGTAGCCTGTGGTGATCCGGGTGGCTGATTCGGGATTGTAACCCTCAGAGAAGCATAACTCCCGTCAAATATTGTGGGTGAATCTTACTGATGAGTTCCAAATAGCACAAAACCTACGTCCCGGGTATTCTTTAGGCTACCGTTACTTGAAACTACCTTTCACTCAGCGCCGCTAAATTGTACATTTTCTGTCTCATTTACAAAACATTTGTTTTCCAATATCGATTAAATTTTCAGTAACAGATTATACTTTAGTTGTTATGATTTACTAATTGTATCTGTGTTGTGAAATGAGACCACAGGAAACTTTATAGATATGATCGAATTTCTCATACATCAGTCATTGCAAGGGCATTTCTGTGGTGATGGTGTGAAATAGGGAAGTGTCAATTATGTGCCTAAATCTTTAAAATTATTGCTAGAAATTTAGACAAATCTTCCTTGTGATTACCTTTATTTATTAAGTTGGATTGAGACTGGTAAGCGGTATCCAGGACGCGCGTTTCGTCTTTCATCCTATTGTTGATGCTCACAGTGGGATTCAATCTCAGTCCGTTTCTTGCCAACCACCACTGCACTCACCTCTAGACTATTGAGTTCAGTCACTATACAACTTAAATAATACTTTTGATTAACAACTGTATCGCGGTGATCCACTTAGGTTGCATATCTAGCAGCAGAGACTGACCAGCTTCAGTCCATAATAAATCAACTGGAAGATAAAAATTCATCCTAATTACCTTTATTTATTTAGCATCATAATATTACATAGCTGTCTATTATCATGTTCCCCTCCTCTTATATGATATCACGGGATTTAGTCATGAATGTCTACCAGATTCTGCAGATTGCATTTGTTTTAAATAAATGATACAAAATTGGGTTTAATTGTTTTTAGTATTTAATGTGGTTCTTGCTTGAGGTTTATAAACATTGGACAAAAACTAAAGGAAGAAATATGCAGTACAAGATAAACACTATCAAAGTTTACCATAAATGTAATTACTGATAATAATGGAACTTAACCGCAGATTACTAAATTGTCAACCAAACATAGAATATATATATAGCTAATTTCTGATAACAAATCTTAAATTAGCTGTCAACCTACATTAAGCAAACTTTAATTCAATATCCTCATGTGATATGTAGTATACATATCTAGTTACAACATTCTTTCTCACTTGGTAAGTGTAATTAACTTCAAAATATACCTAAATTTAGTAGTGAAATTAATTGTCTGCTATTGTTTTCACGGTGTTTTATTCATTTTTCTAGGTTAATAATGAAATACTGATAATGTCATTGAACTGAAATAAAACACTGTCATTCATTCATTAATACTGTTTAAAGAACTACAATAAACCAAACCACTGATAAATACTCTAGTGAATTTCCGGACGATATCTTTAAATTATAAGAATTTAAACTGTGGCAATCTATGGCAATCAACATAATGTGGTGAATACAGAAAAAAATGTCTGTGGTAAAATAATTTTTTTTATTATAACAATAGTCAGTTCGTTGTTGTTTCGAATTTCAAGTGCTAATTAAAACTTGTCGAGTGAATTTCTAGTAACGCTATAATGGAAGGTATCTTAGTGATGTAGTATACTATATATTGTACAGCCTGACTAAAATAAATCGATGGAAAGCTTTCCTTAACCAAGATATTATGATTATTATGATTCACTGTCCAACTGTAAACATAGTAGAAATAATATATATCATGAATAATTAAAAGATAATGTGCCTAATTATGACTTTAGATGCATATTTCTCTAATTTAAATGGAGAGTGTTTGTGAATATGTTCATTTACGTTTAAATGTGTAACACTTGCTCGTTTACATTGAACATTTAAATGTAGGCTCCTAATTATCAAATATTTGAGGTGATATCCATATGTTCCTTTGTATTACTACATTTCTGCAAAATGCAAACAAGTAACTATGAGTGAATTAAAAATTCCATAGGCTGCCTAAGAATCAGTGACTTTCAACTCCCCTATACATTGCCTTGATAAATACCAAAATTCTTAAACGAGGTAAGAGAAACAGGATGGTATCAACCGTCTGTATTTAATCACACAAATCTCTTTAACTGACAAGTATAATCACATTATGCCAATACCATAATACATACTACGTAGGTCATAATTTAACTGATCTAAAATGACAAAAATAAGATTATTAAAATTATTCTTTCTATCTCAAACTGTATAATTATCACACATCTTTGTTACTGACCTCAGTTTATGCGTAAACAATATTTTATTTCACTTCTGTGGTTGCTATTGATTAGGTTGTTGTTGTTGTTGTTGGTGCTACCGCTGTCATCGTCATCATCAGTAATATCATTGATATGATTCTAATGAATAGATGATAGAAATAGAATAACTTAACTACCTAATTAATGCTAAGGACATTCATTCTCTCTCAATTGTACTTTGTTTACATACATCAACGTAGTTTACTTTAGAAAATAAATAAAATTGATAGAAAAACAGTAAGATAACAACAAAATTTAACAGTAAATAGATTGAATAACACAGTTTTCTGTATGACAAGAGATAATTTACACATGCATAGACATGCATTTAGATATAAATGAAAAGAAAAAAAGAAGTTAAAATGAACTTAATTTCAATAATTTGTATGATACACTCTAGTCTACAATAGTTTCTATTATTTAAATTAAAGAGTTTAAGGTCAATTGACAATGAATACATTTGTTAAATAATCAAGAGTATTCTGAGAATAGTTCTGTAAATACATTTCTCTGCCTGTTTTTCTGCCTTTCTCTCTCAATTTTTCACTCCGTCTCTCTACTATGTTACAATATTGAACAGTGTTTTCTTGTAGAGGTCATTTTGATCGATATGTTGATAAAAAAAAGTAATCTGTCGATGCTACAATGAATTTTATACTCATTGAGTTTTATTTTTAATTCAAGTGAATTAATTACTAATAAGAGATGATTATAGTATCAGATGAAGTAAAGAAATTACATCATGTTAAATGAATTCTCCAACGCCATCATATTCAATAGAATGATAAATAATTGAATGATTTTCAAGTCAATTTCACTTTAATACTGACATGGTGTGTGTTATGAATTTATCAAGATTGTCGAATTGTTTAGAATTGAACAAATACTTTCCCTTAGTTGTATGTAGACTACGTTTGTTGTTAACTTGAAGTATATTCAAAAAAGGAATGTTATAGTAACACAGAATCATCAATAATTCAATTCATCAATGGATGAATGGTTATCATTTCTAAGTGCAAAATGATTTAATGAAGGTTGATAAAAGGAGTAGGGTCTACAGTTTCAACTGTCAGAAGGATGTTGAAATTATTTCTACTAAAATTACCTGGCTATACTAAACAGTGAACGAAGATGAGAAAGTGTTGTACTTCATGTTTAAAAATAAAATAAAACTAAGTTATCAGTATGTAATAGATATTTAACTTTATTCTAATACCCTCTACGTATTTGATCATTCGTTTTTACAGCTAATACATTACTAGATGCTAAATAGACACTGAGAATATCTGATTGGTAAATTAAATTACTCATACCGAAATAGGTCTTACACAACCATATGATATGATAGTAACCAAAATCATATACGTAGGAGTGATCATCATCTATCCGGTAAGATAACTATGTAGTTACTAAGTCATATGATAGGATATTATGAAAACTCACTGAAACCATTAGCGAATTGATTAGGTAAACTCATTTTTCTTGAATGTGTCACTTTTACTGAAGAGGGATTAATTTATATGTCTTTAAAATATTTCAGATATTTTTAACAGTAATATGTTTTCCTGACAGAATTAAAATCTTCGAAAATGTAGTACTATGTTTGTCAAAGTTAAAATCACCATCATTGTTATTATTCTTGTTGTTGTCATTGAAGTAATCAACAAGAATAATAAAAATAATCCCAACAACTACTCCATATAACAATGCTATGTTGTTTGTTAGAAAGGTGAAAAATTAGAACGAAAGTAGAACAAAGAGAAAACATCATGCCGACCTTAACATTTACAATACGGGTATACACTGCTAAATCGCCGTGCTTATTGATCACTGGATCGTACCCAAAGTTATTTCTGTCTAGACTTTTGCGTTTATCGCTTCTGACTGTCTTGTTTTGTGGTTCAGGTATCAAGTTGAGCAATCGATCCTCATAGTGCCATTTACTAGCTACCTTAAACCATCTAGAATAAATAATCTATTTTCCCCGCTACATTTTAAGCTAATGAGAGTATTTCGAGAAAATAGGTCGTTTTTAGTTTTATACTGAATACTGTTACTATATAACTCAACAAAAAGAATTGTTTATGGTATTTGAAGACGAAAATACTTTTGAAAATTGTAATACGACTGGCAGATATCTGTTTTGTTCATTCACCGACAAAAGACAGTTAAAATTGAAATTCAACCGACATCGGAAATAGTGAATGCGTATTTACACATTTAATAGTTTACATATAAATGACAATGTATGCTAAAATAAGGTTCAAAATTGAAATTTTTAGAATTCTTTATATGAATGACAAGTAGATATTACGTTGATTACATAAGTTTTATTAGAAAGACTGATTTTGAGTAACATAAAACAGTTCTTAATTGACCGTATTCAATATTTTCACCTCTAGTGAAAATAATGACATTTAATGGGTTCTTCTACAAGCATAACTTTTGCTTGAACTTAGTGTCTGTCAAAGTTTGATACCATTACGTGTATATCAAGCACATAGAGATAGATTGTCATCTAGATGGACTATTACGATAAGGTAACTTCATTCATTAGTTTTGTTTAACTGTATCATGACATTTAGGCTTGAGTTTTTCTTGGATTTATGTTATCTTAAATAGTAATTTGATTAATTATTATAAAGTCGGTGAATTCAGTGTTTTCTTGTTCTTTTTATAAAATTATTCTAATCATAAAGTATTTTCCTCATTGTTGAAATTATCATTAACAGAGTCTAACAGGCCACGGTTTACAGTGTATAACTTGGTACTTATCGTTATTTATAGTTCAAATCTATAAAGAAGAGTATGAATTATACAAATTATGTATCTTCTCAATAATTCCAAAGAATTATTACTATTTAAGATGAAGTCATATGATATATTTAATACAATTGGTTCAGTACATCCACCACTAACGTAGTCTACATCAAACATCAGTTAACCATTTTATCCTTCAACAGTGAATTCCAGTACTGAAATATATCTTCACGTCATTCGTGAGCTTCGTTACTCCACTGACTTGTAATAAAAAATTCCTTTTATAAAAAGAATCGAAATTCCTTTGTCTAAAACTAATCGAATATTTACTATTCTTGTAATAGACAGGTTATGATCACCGTATGTGACGTTATAGTGAGTATATTTTGCAACATTCCCCAAAAGTTTCTAGCTACTTAACTTATGTACTTATTGGTCGACCAACCTGTAATGCGTCATTACTTTATTATAACTAAAAGGTCTATTACCAACACCATAAATGACTCTTAATTTTCATGCTATTTTGGTTAGTTATGAACATATCTGTTAATTCCTGGACTTCAACTACATTTATTACTCACTATGACTAGTTACCCACTTTATATCAAATTTAGTGATAGAAGCAAAACTAACAAGTTGATACCCAACTCGACTTGGAAAGAAATTTTACTGATCGACTGACAAACGATCAAATACATTTTACAAAATGATTTTAAATATTTGGGTATGAGGTTAATAAGGCCTCCATTTGTGCGTTAAACATATAAATACTCAACAACTGGTCTCTACAGAGACCAGTTTATAGGAAACCTTAGAGTAATGAACAACTGACCAGCATTCACCGTTGGGTCTCGTTAACTAGAAAACGTAACTTTATTTGTTCCCTATGTCACAAGACCGCAGAATCTGTTCAGAAGATTGTATGAATAAAGAGCTAATCTTTCTGAGACCCTTTTCAGAAAATGGATATCCTACACACTTATCAAAATGATACAATAGAGCAGCAGTGCTCGTAGACAAAATACACTATTACAAAGAAAGTATTATTTGTAATTTTCAATTTAAGAAAGATATTGCTAGTGATATGTTTTAAAATCGTTTTGAGATGTCGATTAGAAAGGTATTTCCCTCAAAAAATCTGTGTATATTGTTCATGAGCTGCCCACTAATTTGTCTCTGGCTAAAAAGCAAGCTGCTAAGATTGAGTAATTCCATATGAATTTATTAGTTTATCTACTCATATGAAGCTAGATATGTAGGTAGTTTTTTGTGGCAGGTTCGTGATAGTCTGAACAAATGAAAGTGCGGATCAAGCACGATCTATATTCTGCAATGTATAGTGGATTTAGGTCATATAACCCCAGATGCTATCTTTGATATAATCAATAAAATACAGTTAAATATACCAAGAGGCCCACTTCTGGACCTGCTTTACATTGCAGAACTCCATAATTTGAAGCATGAGTTGTGCATACAAACATAAATGTGTAAGGTCGCTTTATTTACCTTGGCCTTAGTTGAGAGTTCATATTATTTCATTTAATTATTTATTTGTGCATTTCCGTATCTTCATTTCTCATTCCTATTTTTACTTACGTTCACTATTATTATAATAACAATTATTATTACCATGTTATTATTACAATGATCGATTACATCCAGATTTTCTCGACTTTCACTTTTTCATTCTGATCTAACGATAATCGCAATTACTGTTTCTTCACCCTATTGATTAAACAACCTTCGTGTTTCAAGAATTGTCCCCCCCCCACCCTGTTAACTATTTAAAATACTGGGCAATTCATAAATTCCTCATGGCAACTAATCACAGTCTTAAAATTATCCACTGACTTATAATTTACCACTTATATAATTGCACAGCTTGACACTGAATTCGTTGAAAAGAGATCCCCTCAGTGATTTACTATTTATTACAATCTATTGATACAACTAATTATCATTCTATCTTTATTCTTAGAGCCCTTCTACATAACGAAAATAATGATTTTTCTCTAGATGTCAAGACAGTTGGTATCAGTAATTCGTAACAGATTATTACATAGTTAAGTTAACAAGACACACTGTGTCACTAATAAATATTTAATGTCAAATGAAATTACTATGTACATGCATGTGCTGATAAGTGCACAGTTGTCACATATATTCTTTTCACTTATTGGTGAAGTTGTATTTCAGATGTTTAATTATTATTATTATTAACAAACCAACATTAAGTATAGTGAAAAAGTCAAGAATCATTACTGTAAAAGATGCTGGATCCATGTTATGTAAGTTCATATTCAACAGATTCACCGTACAATATAATTCACGAACATAATGTAATAATAAAAAAAAGAGTGGCCTAGTGAAGTGACAATTCATGGAACATCACATGACTCCGAAATTCAGAGAATGACAACAGGAATAAAGAAAACCAGAACAAGTTATTAATAGATGCACACAACCATAAATTGGTATGTCATTTATCTGACATTATTATCTTTCAAAGTATTTGATTGTTCACACCGAGATGACGGAGGATAAAAGTCAGTTAGCATAGATGGCTCTGTTTCGGCTATTCGATTTCAGCCTTATGCCGAATTGCTTTGATCGGACACTATGTAGGGGGTGGGAAAGAAAAGATAAAGAGCTCTGACTGTGAGTTGATACATGTCATATTATGGGACTCAAGAACGACAACTAACTTTCGGAACGGTTTTATAAGAGAACTATTTCATTTATTTTGGGTGCACGTAAATAAATCATTTATTTCCATTATTGTCATGTTCTTCTCTCCCTAACTTTTTATTAGCCCCATGAACTGTTATTATTGCACTTCATTCATAAACTATGACCGACTTACTATATACCTGTTTCCCAAGTTTTCAGTCGTTAGTGTACCTATTTTGAAGGTATTTAGGCGAATACATGAAATATGACCTGTCTCTCAATCTCCTTGGTTTTTGGCTCAGATACCTCATTCTCTTCAATCCAGCTTGGTTTCTAGCAATCACAGAGAAAACGTTCGGCAGCAGAACATATAGTCTGGTTAAGGTACTGGTCCTTGGATGGTTATAGTTTTCCGGATAGTGTGATCGGCCGTATCTTAATTTATATTAATACCGAAGAGAAAATATATACATTAATCATTTTGAGCGTTTATTCGGGGGTTCTTAAGACACATAGTTCTTCATGTTATCATAAGAATAAAGATCTATATTTTAAGTATGGCAAAGATATTTGATCGTGATTTCACAACATATGTGATCAAGCAGGTGGTCGCAATAAGCGGATTGTGGTCTTCTTTTCCTACTTTAGTAGATTGCAGAGTGCTTCACAGCTGCACGTAATGTACTAGGAACATCAGAGAATTAATGTGAATACCATTTTGGTTTGAATTCGAATAAAAATTTTTCGCTTGATATTTTTAAAAACGGACCATGAATTATAAGGGTGATTTCGTGCTTACGCAATTTATGCTACTTAAAAATGGTCAGTAGCCTAATTCTTTATCGTAGAAAACAGCGTAGTAATGAGGCTGCAAAACATGAGGAGAGGGGTATAATTCGAAAATAAGGAAGGAGGAAGTTGGAAACCACAATAAGAAAACAGAGGGTGATGTATCATGGTTACTCGATTTTCTGTCACTTTCCCTACCTTTTAGACTATTTTAATCCCCCACAGCGGCCTCATTTTACTGACTGTGAATAAGTTTAGGAGTCAGCCAAAGAATCCATCTTTATTCGCATTCAGCTGCGTTCCAAAGATGTAATATAAGTTCTGCAACTGAATTAAATAACGCCTACTACTATTCGCTGTAATATTTCCATCATTATGAAGAAAATAACATACAAATTAAAACTGTCATTAAAAAGGAAATCACCTTATGTGTACGTCTAAGTTTATAGCCTAGAACACTATTCTGAATTATGACACATGTAAAAGTAACTGGTCCTAGTTTGTACCGACTTATTTTTACTGTTTTGTGATAATTGTTGCATAAGAATTTGATCTTTTGTTCTGGAGGATATTCTATGCCATACTACTTTAGTTCTATTAGATGTAATCCATGAAAACCGTGTTTGAATATACCTGCTATCTTTCAGTTCACTTATTCAAACAGATAGTTTACGTAATATTGTGAATCGATAAATCCATGGTCAATTAAAGGAGATGAGTTTTTGTTGAGAAGAAAGTCAGTGTGGTGATTTTAATTATAACGAGTATATGTTATTCCAATTGATGCATTCCTTCATTGTATTTGTACTATTATTATCATGACTACTGTGTGCCCCAATCTATACGTGTGATTGTGTGGAAAACTGTCTGTCCATTCCCCCTGTCGCATTGCTCTTGTGTTCTACTATATTGATTAAACCTTCATATATCATTAGTTTTTCACCATATTCGCTTTATAAGCTTATCCATACTTAAGACATCTACATTCGGACATAGAATGATATATTCTTGATGTGCCTGTGTAACCGCTTGTGTTTCCATTGCTAAATAATTCAATACAATTTGCGTGATTGTGATGATTTTAACTGTATTAATTCATGACTGTCATTTTAACCACTTATTATTCAAGTTACTATAGTCAGGCATCTGGTTTGTGTAAACGTTATTTCGTGAACATATAAAATGGCTGAAGTATATTCAGTTAATCTCTCTAGTTACATATATCAATTTTGGGGGCAGATTTAGAAAGTCAAGCTATTTTAGTAGCTTGAATTAATGTATACAGCTATTAAAATAAAGTCTATAGTAGCAGCGTTCTGTGCATTCTTATTTATAAATTATTTACAACAAATTACACAACTCATCAGTTTTATATAACAGCCAATACTTGGATGGTTTACAAATGACTTATTAAACTTACTTCTTTCCTTCTTATTATTTTCATTCTCACTGTAATTAATATTATTATTATTACGATTTCGATCCCTTTTATAACTTCAAAATTTGCTGTCTCTTAACTGTCACGTTGTTCTTCCGTAACAATCTTGATCATCAGATTTCTCAGTCACTTTATCCAATAGATATTGTGTAACCAAAAATATGCCAATCCATTCAATTATTATTTTTATACTTTCGAAAACTATTGTTACTCCATTTACCCTCAAGTCTAAATTGCTTTGTTAATCAGTCGTAAATAATTTATAAACACCTATGAACTTGCAGCATTATTATCTCTAACACATCACCAATTATTTCGTAATGATTTCAAAACTATTGCAAACTATAGGTAGATGTATTAGTGTAGAGCATTGATGAATAACTAATTGAAAATGAATATTTTTTTGCTATCTTCATCCTTTATAATGAAATTAACTATTCTCCTTTAGCATTAATTGGTTGTTTGATCAAAAGACACTGTTTTGTTGTATCTATTACACGAGCCAAAAACGAATATATACACTTCAAACTATTGAACATTTAAATGTCCATCGATTGTTGCGGTCATTCAATAAACACTTTTATGTAACTAATGTCCACATTTTTATGAATTTTCCAAACTTCACTCAACAAATCAAACTAATGAGTTAATTAGTGATGCTTATAAACTACGTTTTAATTAACTACACTTATTTCGTATTGCCTAAAGACGTTATTCAATTATGCTTTAAACCCATGTAACTGGAGTGGGTTTTGAAAGCATAACGTAACACTTCATATTTAATTTCTGTAAAATTATACTTAGAAATCATGAAACCATGGTGATTATCATACATGCATACATACATACATACATACACACACAATAGAGTTAAGTCATGATATACCCTTTACGTTAAAATGGATTAACGGATTACTAACATCTACTAATGATACACTGAACAATTTGTTGTATGTATCTCACCAACTATGTAAATATTTGTTTGCGATAGAGTCATCGAAAACATACAGAAAAATGCCTGACTGATTTCCTGGGTGTTCATAAGACCTCCAGTATTAATAACCGAACTGCTAGATCACAAATGTACATTAGAATAAGTATTTAAGACAAAACCGAAACACATACAGACACACGCATGTTCACTTATCGGTTCACATAATACAGTCGATAAACAGTTCAGTAACATATGTGCTACTGATAAAAGCACAAATGAAATCCGATAGTTTTCATTCGACTAAAATAAACAATACTTCACAATATGCATGTTTATAATTTTCGCATTATGCTTAATTCGTCTCCTTGTTACACTGTGTTTATATGACTACAAAATTTTCTCATCAATATAGTCTCTTTGTAATTTATCATGTAACACTAGTGATGGATTTAGGGAGTGTAGACAGTATTTACAAGCCTTAAGAAAAGTGGGTTATAGTTGAACTAAGAAGTTACATAACAGTGTATGTGTACATTAATGTAACACAACAATCAGATTGTCCATGTAACATATATATAAAATTCTGCAAGTTTTAGTTTAAATATCAGACGTATTTCTCAATTGTAGTCAGTTCACGAGATTAACCCAACAATTCAAAGTACAGGGTCTTATGTAACTAAGTTCAGTATTAAAAGTTAGTAATTTTCTTTGAAGAAAGAATGAATCGGTTATGTAAATTGAATGCAACACTTCTTCCAATGAAATTTTACATGTGTACATATAAGTGATTAATGAGAATGTTTCTATTCCACTTTAACTATGAAAATAAACCCATTTTCTCAAGGAATGAGTAAATTTAATCTTAAATTATTTATATTTATTATTACTGAATTTCACTTTGGTTAACGAGATTACGACATCCTGATGTTTATCTTACATGCTGCAAATACAGTAACGACGACTTGACTAGAATTAACGGAAACCGTCTATTGAAAAGTGAAACAAAAAAATGATTTGGTTGAATGGAGAGATCGTTTCGGCGACTCCATTTGCAAAACTACATTTACATGTATATATATGATTACTTTTATCGAACTTTGTTCGATTTTACACTGTTCATTTTATCAGACTTATTACATCTTATCATCAAGATTTAGTCTTTTCATTTAACCATTGCACTTGTAGAGGTAAATAATCCGCTAAAACAAACATGGTCAGCATCAATGTCGAGAGCCTATGCGACCATTTATTTCGGGGATTATTTACTGCCGTCTGGAAACGAACCGAAGAACGCGGAAGAAAAATTATGTATTATGTACAAAGTGCTTTATACAACGACACCCTAGAGTAAGCACTGACCTCCATAAGCTGTACAACATCGCAAGCTATCAAAGGAACGTTTCCCAATGTCTAACACATTTTGTTTTATCCTTTGGCTGGTTCTCCTCAGGGTCATCACGAACAAATTGGAGGGGGTGGGAGAGTGGACTGTAGCAGTAAATAATCCCCAAAATAAATGGTTGCATAGGCTCTCGACATTGATGCCGACCATGTTTGTTTTAGCGGACACGACTAGTTGAAGTCACTCGGTCACACATCACCACCAGATCACGACATGACGCACCGTGGGAAGTATCTCTCTTTAGTTTGCCAACCTAGACGTTGCTATCCAATTGACGCTCTATTTACGATCAAATAGAACTTTTCTTCCATCCTTTATTGCATTCTGATTTATTCTCATTCATGAGAGTGGGTTCAATCGTTAGAAGTTGCTCTGGTTATATGCCAAACGTAACTTGGTCATATACCGGGTGCACTTCATATACATCTCAGTCATGCGTGTGGTCAGCATCAGTTTGAGTAGCTCCGTAGTAATGGTCGTAGCCTGTGGTGATCCGGGTGGCTGATTCGGGATTGTAACCCTCAGAGAAGCATAACTCCCGTCAAATATTGTGGGTGAATCTTACTGATGAGTTCCAAGTAGCATGATACATTCGCCGAAGGTAGTTGGCTTGTGCAGACATACGATCTGATGTGAATTTACTTATCTGCCTTGAGATTCCTGAGGCCATTTCCTCTTGTTTCTTGACACAGGGAAATCAACCTGATCCATACTTGTTACATATCATCACCCTAATAATGGTGTAGCGGTAAATAATCCCCAAAATTAATGGTTGTATAGGCTCTCGACATTGATGCTGACCATGTTTGTTTTAGCAGACACAACGAGTTGAAGGTGCGCGGTTACGCATCACAACCAGATGACGACTCGAACCACCGTGGGTAGCATCTCTCTTTAGTTTGCCAACCTAGATGTTGCTATTTCATTGAAGCTTTGTTTGCGATCAAATATCATTTCTCTTCCATCCTTCAGTGCCTTCTGATTTCTTCTCATTCTTAAGAGTTGGTCAAATCGATAGAGGTGTCTCTGGTTGCACGGCAAGCGTAACTTCGTCATATACCCGTGTACACTTCACTGGTGAGCAAGACGTGATCTGGACACGATCATTACTGTGAGTACGTTCCTTTTTATAGTTTTTAACAGAGTATTGTTGGTGTTTTTTTATTTTTCCCCGCATATTTTTCACAGTATCTTTGTATTTGCATACATTACTATTTTTATGATGTCAGACCAGATTCCTAAGCTTATTAGGATTAAAACCCCTACACCTCCAAGCTTTCAGCTCATTCCATTTTGGGCAGACAATGTCGAAGCTTGGTTCTACTACGCAGAAGCGGAATTTCGAGACTACGACGTGACAGATCCATGTATTCAATTTCTGGAGGTTGTAAGGTCACTTCCGCGTGGATTGAACAGGTACCTAATCCCTTCTTTATTCAGTCCCGACTTCCTAGAACCTTACGAACAGCTCAGAAAATCAATTCTCATACGTGGAGACTTATCCGACAGACAACGTCTTGACGAGTTGTTTCACACCATTGAGCATAGCAGCGGTTCAGCGACGGAAATGTTATAGCGTATGAAAGAGGTAATTGGTCAACGCACTTTTGATGAAGGTCTCTTCCGTCAACTCTTCCTATCGAAACTACAACAACAAGTGCAAGCAGTATTGGTAACATTCAACAACAACCCAGTAGATAAACTAGCTTCATCTGCTGATCGCATTCTGCAAATAACCAGAACTCGCCACAATGAGGTTTATTCCGTTACAGAAAAACCTCTCGAGACCGAAAACCAAATAACCAAATTGTGCAATACACTTTCTCGTTTCCACGATCTACAGGAACAACGCCGACCAAGCAATCCTCGACGACAAAGTTCATCGCTCAAATGATCCTCATCTCGACCTCGACGAACGGAAAATCTACATTGGTGTTGGTACCACAACACCTATGGCAAGGACTCAAAGAAGTGAAGAGACCCCTGTTGTTTCCCTAGCCTCAAACCCACTGCTTCGGAAAACTATTCCGCCGGCACGCGTTAGTGGTGACCGTAGCCGGTGAAAACAACTGCCTGTTATTCATCACTGATGTGATAACGAAGGTTCGCTACCTCGTCGATACTGGCACAGAATTCAGCGTCCTTCCTGCAACTTCATCTGATCGCCAACATGAAACTTCATTCGACCTACAGGCAGCCGACGGAAAACAAATAGCCACGTATGGAAAACAATATGTCTACTTGAACGTGGGCTTGCACTAACCCATACACTGGATTTTCACTATCGCCGATGTGAAAATACCTATCATAGGCATGGATTTACTAAGCCACTACAACTTGCTTGTGGACAATTGCAGAAAGAGGCTAGTTGACGGCAACACAAAGCTGTACGTGCGTGGAACCACTGCTACAGGTTGTAGCTTATATCCTCCTCGTTTTAAACATTTAATTAGCCTTTATTTTCAGCCAATACTTGACAAGTATCCGGACTTGGACAAGGCAGCGTCAAAGTTATCATGTGTACCCAGCAATGTTGCACATCACATCACGACTACAGGTCAACCTGTATTCTCCAAAGCACGCCGACTAGCACTCGAAAAATTAAGGATCGCGAAGAACGAATTCGAGCATATGATTGACCTGGGAATAATTCGCCCATTCAGTAGCCCATGGTCGTCTTCATTACATATGGTCCCGAAGAAAGATAGCAATGATTAGCGTCCCACTGGTGATTACCGAAGTCTTAACGTGCAAACTACGCCTGATCGTTACCCTTTACCACACATCCACGACCTAACGGCCACGTTGAAGGGAATGACAGTATTCTCAAAGATTGACCTAGTAAAGGCGTACAATCAAATACCGATGGCCGAAAATGGCATACCGAAAACGGCTATTGTAACCCCACTCAGTCTTTACGAATTCCTCCAAATGCCCTTCGGTTTGAGGAATGCAGCGCAAACATTCCAGCGTCTCATCGACGACGTGTTCCTGCGGGCTCGACTATGTTCATGCATATGTCGACGACTGCTTGATAGCAAGCCCTGACGAGGAAACACATATGAAACATTTAGACACAGCTTTTAGAAGACTGCAGCATTACGGCGTTACCATTAATATACAGAAATGCTTAATCGGAACAACCTCGTTGAACTTCCTGGGGCATACTATTGATGCTAATGGTATACAGCCTCAAAAACACAAGGTGGCGGCTATCCGGAACCAACCACCATCAAGCAGTTGCGAGCTTTCAACGGGTTGGTAAGTTTCTACAGACGATTTATCCTCAACTGTGCGTCTATTGTGAAACCACTAACGGATCAGCTTCGTGGGAATAAAAAGGTGGTCACAATGGATTCAGAATCAAGGAAAGTCTTTGTTGCAACTAAAGTGGTTATATCCAATGTAACTATACTGGCACACCACATTACTGAAGCTCCCATCAACATTAGGGTCGACACATCTGACTCAGCCATTGGCGCAGTTCTGTAACAATGGATTGATCAAGCTTGGCAACCTTTAGCATTTTTCTCAAGACGATTAAACGACACTGAATCAAGATACAGCACTTTTGGACGTGAACTGCTAGCCATGTACTGTGCTGTACGACATTTTCAACATCCCATCGAAGGCCGGGAATTTACAATATTCACTGACCATAAACCACTGACGTTTTCGTTGAAGTCATCTTTAGATAAGTACTCTCCACGAGAGTCGTGTCATCTAGACTATATTTTCCAATTCTCTTCTGACATACGACATATATCGGGAGCCTAGACTTCGCTATTCCATTGTAGCTCTGTTTGCGATCAAATATCATTTCTCTTCCATCCTTTATTGCCTTCTGATATATTCTTATTCGTAAAAGTGGGTCCAATCGGTAGAAGTGTCTCTGGTTGCACGTCGAGCGTAACTTGATCATATACCTGGGTACACCTCAAGCTCTTCATTCTCTTCATGTCTGTCTCCAATCACCGACGCAGTAGCCTCTTAAGTGTTTCCCTTTTTTTCAGACCTTTAGGGTTCCACGTTAATGCTTGTCTAGTTACACAATTTGGTGGTTTCCTCAGATAATCTGTTAAGTCGCTTACAAATTTCTTCCATATCTTATCGTAGAACACAATCTGAGATTCTAATGGCATTCTGATTTAGTGCCATGATGGGAAGCGTGGATATGGTATACGTCTAACTAAGTATCGAAATTACTTTATCCGATTAATGTATACTAAACACAATACTTTTCGTTATCCACTTTAGTCGCACTGACGGACCAGTCAACAATCAGAGCATTCTACGGCCAGATGAACGATTAAATGAAAATTAAGTTAATGTAGTGACTACCGAACGTACATTTGAAAGTTACAACCTTATAAGAGTAAGTAGGATTTTCAGTGTATATATGAATACAACAACTGAGCGATTTCTGATGTATCAACAACAGTTTTATGAATTGAAAGTAGTTAATATGACATCTTTTACCTTTTCATGAAAGTAGGAGATGCGAATACCAGTAAGCCATTTTGAGAAATCGAACTTCAACTTAGAAGTAAGTCATAGATTTCCACAAGTTACCAGAACTTTTGTCCTTATGACTGAAGTTTGAAGACTGAATCGCGGCTAGTTTAAATAAGTGTGAAGACATTTAAAGGCCTGCTTATCAGTTAGCTTACGTGTTTACGTGACATCGGAGCCAGTTATCGTGTTTATATAAAAATCATCTGTAATCAGTTATTTTTGAAAATTACACTATCTGTCATAGAAAGAGGTAACTGTACATGTATATTAAACTATTCTACATGAATGTAGTTTGCAATGAATTGCGTAGCTACCACAGAATCATAAGGCTTATTTCTTCTGAAATCGCACTGTGTATATGGTCTTCTTGTTTTGAAATGAGTTACTTTAAGTTTTAAAAGAAATAATGATGACATTTTTCTTTCGTTAAAAACGAACTGCAGTGTATTTACATCGTCTAAGACCATTTAGGTAATCTAAGTTAGATTTACATGATTAGTAATTTTCTTGGATGGTTTATATTGTTTTTAGTTTGTAGTGATTAAACTATAAACCACTGATGTAGTATGTTAATATTTTGCATGCAGTAGTTGTAAAACTCCAATTTACGTTTTTCATTTACAATTGCAGATGGCGCTTTTGTGGCCTAATTTTATTTTAACTGACTTGTTAAAATTTACGAATTTCATGCTAAGCACAGAACTTATGGGAATAGAGTGATTGAAATTGCAGTAAGGATGCTAATGGATGGTTAATTTATCACTGGCAATACCAAATCATTCTTGGAACGATTTGTATTGTTGCCTGATGAGTTACCAAAGAGTAATGAAAATGTGCAAAGGAAGTTCAACAATGCAAATCTAAAGTTTTACATAACCTACGCTGTATAAACAACTGAAATGACTGAAATACCTTTCTGCATAGAGCACGACATACATGGAAAGACCATAGTTGTATGCTAGCATATCTGTGAGTCTGGCTTACAGCCGCTATTTCTGCATGGGACGAGTCCATTACGAAGGTCTCGGTGGACGAGGTATCACCCATGATTGCTTGGAACATATCGAGAACCCACTTGACGTCAGCTGTAAATTCTTTTTTCGTCCAGGCAAACATTACAGTTCAACTTACGGTTTGTTTCCCTGACCGATCCCCTCAAGTTTCCTTTTATTACCAAATGCACATTTAAAAACAACGAAAATGTATTTAAAAGACGAAAACGAGGCACGTTGACTTTGCGAATGTATATAATGAGTGAAGGTAATCTACGATGCAATAAATTTATTAACTTACAGACTGAAACTCTCCAACAGCTTGCTCTACATTCTCCCAACTGAAAAATCGTCGGTTAAGCACTATATTTTCAAAGGCTGCTTTCAGATCGACACTAATTTCTCGTGAGGAACAGGCCAAACAACAATAATTCAATAAGTAGATGCAAACAAACTATAGACTCACCTATTATTAGTCATCTTCCTCCGTAAAAATAATATCGTTGAGATTTCTGAGGGTGAATAAAGGATGACTAGCCTGCCACGCTGTTAATGCGGAACGGCCGCCACGTACTTAACCACTCAAGGTCACAAAAATGTCACATTGCGGCAAAATCAAACCAGGCTGATGCTTATCTAGTGCCACATTTAAAGCTACGACGTAGTTGTCATGTCCGGATTCATGGTTAGTTTGTTAGTCCGTATGAAAAGGTGTGAAAGATTTTTAGCAACTTCTATCACTAAGCCGTTCAAGGGCGGATGATAGAATAAAGGAATAACTAGGCCTTCTTTATTCAGCAAAACTGGTTGGGGTGAAACTAAACTTTGCTGAAGATCTTAAACTACAGCAGATAAGCTTAAATCATTCTTAACCAATAAGAGTGTAGTTGTAGGCAAAATTATAATTTACTATGAAAAATGCTTAAAAAGGTTTAAGAAAAATTGCAGAGAATACAAAACTTGTGCAGGACTCATCGACCTGTGAAGGTTGATAATAGGTTCATTAATTTTAAAGTCATAATATGATCGATCTAAAAACTCATCAATGTTGCTCAAAATTATGTTTCCAAAACTTTCATAAGGTGAACGGTATCCTTTAATGTTTTGTGTGTGAACACCAGTACTTGAATTCACAAAATACATTTCATAAACTATGACACGGTAAATGTATCCAAGTCTTCGAATTAGGTCGATAAGCTTGCCAATCGTCTGTATGAATTGTAGTCCTCGGGAGAACATATCTGAATTATTGGCATTCAGGTTCTCACTATGCAATCTGTAACAACAGAAATGTCTCTTTCCTAACGTTCTGTCGTAGATATTAAAAACCTACCAGTGAGTTTACAGTAATTAGCACGTACCTATTCAGTTAGCGGACATTTACCTCTATTATGTTTTTTTCTTTCTAACATTTTACATATATTTCATCAATTTTTCCAACGCCTAATGACAGACATAAACGTAGCATCATTTGTGAACATACGTCTCTGCAGTGTTGATACTACAGCACAGCTGAGACTTTGCTTATATTTGCAGTCGACGATGCTAGCGAAGCGGGCAACTGGATTCCCCACAATACAACCAAAGTGCAGGTTTGCCTGAGTGTCAATCTAGACTCGCTAAAGAAGTTGCTTGTTCTTATTGACTTCTTTTTCAGCAACCATTGGAACTAAAGATGACCCCATCACATGTATCTGTGAGTGACAATAAAGTCAAATTAAGCTGACAAACACAAGTCAACTCTGTACGAAGTAATCTAGCAGCTTGCAGATAAGTAATAATAGCGTCCTCACAAAAGATTCCAATTAAACGATCTAGTGTAATCATTTTGAACCAGACTAAGCGCACGACCTTGAAACAATCACCTTAATTCCTAATGGCTTTCTCAGGTTAGCCAGAAAAGTCAGGTCTCACCGAAATTTCAATAATCTGCCATTAATTTAGTCCTTTTGCCAAAAAAATTATGCGAGAATGAGTACCAAGTTCTACGTTGTAACTGACTGATTGCCAAAAAATTTATGTGAGAATAAGTGGGTGCCGATGTTATACACATCTTACGAATCTGACAAAAAAGGAAGAAATAGAAACAACAAACCTGTGTAGATCTACTTAGATTTATAACTAAGAATATGATTAATGGTTAGGATTAATGTATGAATAGATTAATTTAAACGCGTAACCCTTAATTCTTACCCCACTCAAACCAACGAAAATGGGGAATTAAGGTAGACAAATAGAAATTCTTCTGTAGTTGGTGGGAAGTAATGTAAACAAGGGTGAACTGTTTACACTAAAGTGAAATTTTCACTTAAGTGTTGCATCTCCCCTTTGCAAGTTTTGGTAATATTAATCTTGTATCTTGGTATTGTTTAGCCCTTGGTAGTTTATGTCTGGCACAAAGGTTTGTTGTGTGATCTAATCTAAGACTGACTAGCCCTCGTTAGTTAACAAACCTCTCCATCTAGATACCTGACCTGTGTATTTATGTCTTCAACTAGCAGAGAAGTAATTATCGAACCTATCTTAATGTGTGTGAGCTACAATTCTCCCATGCGTCAGGATCTCTTGCATGTATAACGTAGAACCTAGCACATGTGCATCGGTCTAAGTTGCCCTGTTACCACAGTAAGATGGAAATTAAAGTATTACAACTAGAGGTTACATCAGTTGTAGTAAGGAGAGTGTGGACTTAAAAAAATATGATACAGGGATAAATAAGTGGTTTATGGAAAGGTATACAATAACCTCATAATTTAAAGGTAGACGAAGAATAAACGCACGTACGCGATTGTGACCGGTTTTGAGCTTTGTCTCCCAGATGCTCCAACCACTAATTACTCTGTCATTCGGTTACATCGCAAAACTTGGTACGTGTGTACGTTACTTCAAATTGCCATTTCCAAAATACTATAAACAGATGAAATCGTGTGCCAAATCTCAGGGTAGTGGTTGGTTTTTTGTTCAGACTCAAAAATTAATGGTCACTTACAAAGTAACTGGAGGCCAATTAAATTCCTCTTTTAAGTGTTCCTCTCATTCAAACGTTTGGGCTCAGGAATCATTCCACTAACACGACTTATTTCTTGTTAAATGCTAATTTAACTCTTATCAAGCATAGGTTTACGTATTCATTCTAGAGCCATTTTTTATGCTAGGTCTATTAATACTACCCTACTATTCAAATTTGATGTCCAATCGTTGAAATTTTAATACTTTGGTCGATGTCTTCACTCTACTCTACATTCCTCGTGACGCATTTTACATCTTAATAGTATTATACATTTTTTGTTTACTACTAGTGATATGTACTATCATTAATACATTTTACTCTGTTGAATTCATCAATTGCCACTTTGCTTACGCATGAATTGAGTTAATATTTAATTTTCTTCAAATATTCTTTACTTAGGTAAACTATCTATGTACGACAAGATATTGAATTGGATTAAAATCATATATTTCACATGCCTATTAAACGATCATCTGGACGTTTAGGACCTGTGAGTGGTGGTCTTAATAACTCTACACGAAGGTAAGTATACCAATAAAAGTTCTTATTCACTATCGCATTATCGATGTATCTTATTGTAGAACCTATGAACAGTTGACATCGTCAACACCATTAGTAAAACACTATACATTCCCTGCTGTGCCCAAGTTATCCAGGACATCGTTTCTTTTACTCAGTTTACTTCTGTGCTTATTATCTACGCTAACTCAACATGTGAATCTTTATAAAACGGTATGGTGGTTACCAAATTCATCAGTTGAATACGCTATAGTAAGTTAAATATAAACACACATTTAGAATTATGATTCTTCTCGTCATGGACTGACACTAGCTAAATAAACTATACCATCATAGTTTACTATCTCTCGGCATCGTACACCACATTTGTAATCGAATCAGGAATAAAACTCTAAGTTTTTAAACTACGTATATCATCATGCATTCAGTAAGTGGTAGACAATTATTTCAAACTATACATCTTCAGTCAATTAATAATAATGCATGTTTATCACTAAGGCGTGTGTTAAGTTGTGTTTTTACTATTAGGTTCCGGTAATATTATAGATTAAACCCGCTTAGTATCCTACAGTTCGACAACGACAGCGACTTGATCCCAAGTCAGAACAAATGTAGAGCAGGTAGCAAGATGTATTAAGAAAATAACGGTAAAAGGCAAAGGGCAAAAGCCAAGCAGATAATTACACAAGAGTTTATATAAACATCGGGATAGAGTATTTCAGAAACTTTCCGATTGGTCGTTGGCTTTAGCCGGCTAATAATTGCCCAATCATAACGCAGCTTCGTGATCATATTTTGAGCATGCTTTAATCATGCTCGTTTCGTGCTAACGGCGTGTTAAAACGAAACTAAACACCAACTCACTACTTTTTATTTCCTGATATTTCTCATGGTTGATGTCAATTTATGATAAACACAAACTAAAGTATTTCCACATTAATCATGCTTTTGATTAATGATATTTTTACACAATATTTAGGAATTCAGTTTAATCGACTATCACGTTGTGGCACATACCATATGTATGCTGTGTACTCCATATATTTATTTACTACTCATTCAGGTATGTTGTTTATCGCTTCCTATATCAAGTTATCGTTTAAAATCTTTAGTAGTCCACTTAACTATGGCCATACTTGAAATATGTGGTAGTCTAGTCACTTACATGGGTTGTATCAGTGAATACTTTGCGGGTCACTCCATACATCTTACCTTGTTAGCTTCCATAAAATAGGTGTAACTTGCATCTTAGTGCACATATTTATAGATTTCTACATAACTGCTGTGTTGTTACTAATTAGACTAGTCTCGGTAAGGCTCAACCAAGTACTTTTGCTTAAATAAAAGTTCGGTTAAATTGTTTTCTCCCTTTTGTTATGGTCTGTACCTAGAACTCTAATTACAACTTGAGTTATGTTACTGTTCAACCACCAACAAATACTTATAAGATCTGGGCTATGTAATGAAACTTAGAGGGTAAATAGATAGTGTGGAAAGTTATGTTTCTAAACAACCAATAACTGAAGTCACTTTATCTTGTGTGTTAACATCCAGCTCGTTAGTATTTATTGTAAACTTTTTGAAGTGTAATAAACACAACAACTACTTTATTAGGTCCTATTTTGCTCAGCTCGTTCAGTCAGTATCTTTTATTGACAATGGTGTATAACCGTTTAATAGGGAATAATTATCGGTCTATTAACAAGCCTGAAAATACATTAAAACTATAAAGGCATAGTTGGATTTTCGCATTTGTTTAAATATCCTGTTGTTACTCCCCCACAGAAACACATTGAAATTCTTTTGTCTTCCCTTTAAAGCTTGTTCCTTCATTTGTAATGGCATCATTAATGATACGTTCGGTTTTGGGTTTATTTATTTTTACTTCCTGGGGTTATACAATGATCTGGATTTTAAATCGGGTAGAATATTCCGGAACGACAATCTTGTATAATCTCTCTGGAATAGTGTTAGTGGCATATTTGTAAGTTTTTGTCTTATTTGATCCTCATGTTTATGTTATAACTCGTACTTGATAGCTTGATTAGCCGCAGACTACCTTAGCACTCGAACTATTTGAACCCTCCTAGTCGCGAATTTAAAAGATAGAAGACAAGTAGACAGAGACTTTATTCCAGTAAGATGGAAAGCGAGTCAATTATGTACAAGATATTCGTATATTTATAGTGATTATTCATTAATTGAAATTATAAACATTTTATAATTATAAATGAAATATTGTCAAATATGCTCTGTGAGTATAACGTAAATTAATGTGATGAAAGTTTATAAATTAAGCTTACGAAAAATCAATACTGCTCCTTTCGCTTGATTTTATAAATAATTGTATTTTCGGGGATTCGCAGTTCCCAACAGTTTATCACAGACAACCTGGACGCTAGGGTTGTATCGATTGTATAGATAGTTAAATACAGTGTATGTGATCTTCAGTTATTTGGTTTTTTTTTTTATTTCCTAGATGTCGATTTATCAAACTGAGATTATCAGCCACCTGTTTTGTAATAAGTACTTTGTTACCTTTAGGATTATCGTCACACACGTAGTGAGCAATGTATTGATACTAAAAATTTTGTGGTGGGTTTGAATCCCTATCAGCATACCATCTAGAATGCAGACACATTTGACTGACCTATTTCAAGTAGTTTGGTATGATAATTTTCTTTTCCGTGCGCACATTTTTAATGAATATCTGGTTAATATGGCACATGGCTAGTATTTGTTGTTGTTAAGTCACATATCTTAAATGATCATCCATTACATACAAACACACTTATTCACTTAAAACTACCATCAAAGTATTGATTGTCATATGAATATACTGCATAGAAAATAACAGATTTTCTGTAATATTGGCTCTGTGATTCACCAGTTTAAAAAAAATTGACATTTAACTAGTGTATTACAAATTCATGTTCTTTGATGTGGATGGCCGGACACTAGTTATAACTTTCTTTAGTAGAACAAACGGGGCCATAATTGCGAACCTGTATCTGTTTGTCTAAACCTTCCCTAACAACTTAAATTAACACACTTTACACTCTGTAAATTGTGTGTAAGTTAGGTTGGGTTTTTATGCCTTTTGATGCATCAGAACTACTGACTGGTCCACCAGGGTTTTTGTTACCTGTGTGGTCGTGCCACATTTGAGCTATACTCTTTGTGTTGTAGAGAGCCTAGATAGTGCCTAATTGTCCCGGAGACTAGTGTGAAATCACCCTCTGCAGATAGTTTTTGTAATTGCTAAAACGGTCCTCTCCTCCAAGCTGTGGCTGGAGACTGGGTGCTAGTGGCTCCTGTACAGTCACTTTTTGTGATCCTTTAAATTGTGAGCTTTGCAACTTTTATATATCCTTGTCCACGAACTAACTGACTCTTCTAAAATCACTTTTTCAAATTTTTTTACTACTACTTATTAATTTGGCATTCATCCTGCTGTCCTATGGCAACTAAGTTCTGCATTGTAAATGACTTACCTATAACTTTTCTTTATGAATTGTTGCCGTGTGTATCAATCTTAAAATACTTAATCACCTTTAGATTTCAATAAATCAGCAAGCAAAATATTTGTTAGACGTATTTGTCCACGTCTAATCGTACGTATACTAGATGCGAAATCTATACTTAACACTTCATTATCACCCGTGTACCCTAGACCTATGTATATTCAACAAGTTAAAGAATGATAGGTGTACTTCTGTCAATACACTTATTACTAACTCTTGGTGAAATTATTACATTAACACTTAGTTTCACCTTCAGATTAAGGAGTATGTTATCAGTTTGACGTGTGTATATGATAATTTTTGTACTACAAAATCTGGGTAGTTCATCTAAATCTGAAAAAAAACATTGAGGATTCTTTAATGAATTGACAACAGTACACTAGCTGGATATTCGCTTTTTTAAAGTTTATTCCTCCAAAAAACATTCAAAATTAATTATGATAAAGATTACGTGTTTGTAATTATGTATTCCTCTATTATTCTAACTATTTCTACTCAATAATTTTAGCCCTATAATAACTTGTCTAGTATATCACTGTTGGCATTTTGAAGAACTTGTTTACCGAGATAGTCGTCATCAACAACCAAATGGTGATGATAATAGTGATAATAACTATTATAGTGTTAGAAATGCAAGAGTTATGTGTCAACCTGTTTTTAGTGCAACTGGTTTCCTACAGGTAACTGCAAACTACTTGTTTGAAAATTTCTGTCTGTACTTTCGTGTCACTATAGATTTCATTATTTTGACCTATCACTGTTGATTGTAGTGTACTAATGTTATAAATCATTGATCCACTTATTTGCTCCTTAAGGTGTAAAACACCAGGTCAATTTTCAAAGAATATTTCTTTAAACCTATATCAATTAGATCGACTAAGAACTACTTTGTCATACAAACCGAAAACACTAGATTAATCAATTAAAACTTGTGACTGTCATATTTTACTGTATTAAGTTCAGTTAATCTTTAAATAGAATGGGGTTAAGTGCTCAGTCCAAACTCTTTTTTGTAGGCGTTCAAGGTCATTCTATTTTCACTTGACCAAGTGCAGCGTAAACCTTTAAACAATATATACGGTTTATTAAATTACGATTTTTTAAACAGCCTGATCTTGGGGTTATAATAATCACTTCAAAAAACCACCTCAACTAAAATAATTATCTTACTTTTGGATAACTTCAAGATGTTCCTAAAGTCCTAATGATAAGTCATAACTGGCGAAGTTTGGATATTTCAAAAAAAGTCAAACAGTTGCTACCGCTGGCATGTGCTGTTCGTCACACTTTATCACAAGTTGATGGAAGTAGGAATTCTACCATTCCATGCCAGCTCAGTAGTGCTGATGGTTAAGCGTTCGCCACGAGACCCAAAGGTCCTTGGTTTGACTCTCTAAAGAAGCCTCAAACTAGGACGAAACAACTGCCCAGTGCTCTTTGGTTTTCGTTGGTTTTCAACCGAGAACAATCTGTAATGAATGCAGACAGCGAAATTAAATACCAATCTCCACAAACTACGTCAATCACTTCCTTTGTTTCAATTCACTTCTTTGTTAGATACTTTCTTAAGTGATGGCTTACTGTCAGATACTATTACTACGTGCCAACATACACTCTGTTCTATGCTTATTAGGTCATAGGAAAACTAGCGTAGATTAATTGAAAGGAAAATTAATCCTTCACAAACAAGTTGATGAATTTCTATTTTATTTCATCGAGATTTGTTAAAACTTCCCAAAGTATGAATAGAATTCCTTTATTAAGCTGTTTCGTAATTTATTGCGTATATTCTACTCTATAACAGTTAGGTGTAGAGTGGTTTATTCTAAAAATTCATCGAAAATAAATGTATGTATATTTTGTGACCTGCTTGAATTCTGGAAGTTCATGTCTATAGCTGTATCAAATACAACTAATCAAATTTACCTATGATATCTTCAGAGTTTCCCGCTTTAAATATACGGTTTTTATGTAGGTAATTTTTCTACGGACATTGTAACTTGACCAATATTTTGATGACATTTTCCAAATGAGTATCAAAAAGTCCATCAACTGTTATTCAGTGTAATTTGATCTTTAAATAATTTGTCTTGTTGCTTTCCAGAATTTTGTTTTTTTTTAATTTCTAATCTGATTACTACAGCTGTTATCATCGACCTGTTGGCGATGTCTCACAATAATTACAGACTGGCCATGTTTACCTTTAAAGAATATATTTTTTCCAATACCATTTACGTTTGTTCCATCTGGACATACCCACACATCAAGTAATAACTCATCAGTCTCATTCGATTGTTATACTACTGATCTAAATCCTAACAATTTTCTAATAAATCATCAGTGTTTAGGTGTAACATCTGAACAAATACGGGAAGAAGTTGAATTGTATAGACGTGATTTTAATGGGAGGCTAATGGATATTTTAATTGGTACCTTACACGCAGTTTATTATGCATGCTTTCTACCAATTATTTTTGTACAGGTTTGTTAATCCTTGACGAAAGCATCTTTTTTTTAAAAAAAACATTCATTTTCCTAATCAATTATAAGATATGTTAGCATAGTTATTTAGTTAGAAACGTTCACCATTTCCAATTGCATTAGTAGTCAGAAAAATTGTTCCGGTTCAATGATACGAGTGGTTCATATGCATTCACTAATCATCATCTTCCTTTAGTTTCTAAGCTTCAGAATTACGTTATGCTTCTCTGTAAGTCATCTTGTCTGGGATCAGTTTCTCCATTTTCTTTTTTTATATTTCTATTAACATTACCGCTACTGAGTCATTCATCTTAATAATTTCGTCTCGCTTTCATGACGTTATATACCAGATTCTACGTTGAGTGACTGACTGACTGACTGAAATTATCTTGTAGAATAGCAGGTGTTAAAGTCACAAATACGTCAGGTTACCTTACACATACCAATCTACACCACTTATGAGACTGATAATACTTCTGAATTTATATCAGGTCTCCAATATCAAGCTTAAAATACTCACTGTCCTACACTACCCCCTGTGAAACGTGAGTTTCAAAATTTTGCAATAATAGAAAACCTCAGCTATTCGATCACTAGTTTTTTTCGAATTGTCACACGCACCTTCTCGAATGGCCGAGAAAGCAGTCATGTATGGGGAAGACACTTGTTATTGAAGTGGCTACAACATACTGAGTGATCGTTTGTTGTGATACTTTTACGTGAAAGCTAGGTGAAATAAAAGATACTTCATGATAAAGAGGGGAAAAATACATCCAATACACGAATTCAGTGACTGACAAGGAGAGTTGAGCTTTATTTCTTCATTTAATTCTTCCTCTAAGCACTACCATTAGTTGCTTCCACTTGAATTGATGTACCATTACTACTATGTTCTATGCCAATTAGTTTGTCACAAAATCTTAACTCATATATAGCCACTTGTAGTCAGTTAATTGCTATGATCTTAGCTTCTAATCGAAGTTTTGTCAACAAAGAAACCTAACACTGAGCATCATATTTATATAAAGTATCAGATATTTTTACCTCAGTGTCACATCTATCGATATATGTGCTTTCAACCTTATCCAGACCTGTAAACAATTACTAAAAATCACAATCATTAATATTGAGTGTTTCAAAGGAAAAAAATAGTGCTTATCTTGACTTATAAACGAGATTTTACCAACGATCTAAGGTAGAAATTTCATAACATTCCTTTCATTATGGTAGCTAGTGAAATCACTGCAAAGATCTTATTTGTCGTTCTGTTTGCTTTGGAGGTAAATGAATTAGACTTCAAGTACCTCACCTACGATTAAGTCTTCTAGGTATCTCGATATATTTTATTTTAAATTTCATACTTGAGAGCTTATAAACATAGTATACCTAATTAGTGGTGCATATAAGAAGCAGTTTTTTTTTTTCGTAAAAACAATATTATTAAAAACTAGTAGAGTTGTGTATAAATAAATTTGACTATGTCCGTCATCAGGTGTTGCTTTAGGCTTTGTTTTTGACTTATCACTATTTTTATATTTTTGACCCCAATTTGAACAGTTGATATTTTCAGTGTCAGTTACCTCATAATATGTTACATATTTTTGTGCAATCTACAACATCATTATTGATCTATCGCTTACAAATCTGTCCCTTCGGTTTCAGTAACTCTCATTTCGTATTTAGACTTTAAGAATGTACTTTAAAGTTAATTGTATTTCAGAGTAGGAAATTGTTGTCTATAATTGTTCTAGTCTTTGGTGCTAACCAAGTTGTCTATCATGATCATGCAATATCTAAAATCATTGACAAATATAAATACTTTGATACTAAGTTGTTGTACACTGTTGAAAATATATTTTGAACCCGTGCCATTCAGCACTGATGTTAGGGACATTAACCTTGAGAAATTCATTCCTTGATTATTATCCAGCGAAACTATGATAATTTCACATGAATGTTGTGTCTTATCCATACTAGGGACCGGAATTAAGAGAAGCTGTATGCCTCCATTTCAAAGCAGTCAAATGATAACCTAGTTAGCAGTTGAATCTCGTGGTTCCGTAGTTCATGCATTGGAATGTCTTTTTATTCATTGCTGTTGCTATTTAGTATTTTCTGTGTAGTTCATGCAACTATGTGGATAATTTCTCACTTTTGCCACCAGACAGACAGACAGACAGATACAACGTAGGACCAGGCACATAAGTGCATCGGTCCAAGTTGCCACACCTCAACAGCATAGCAAGATGATCACCGAATTCATAGAATCAGTTACTTTAATGGTAGTAATATATAAAAGGAAGATTGCATATAAGGATATAATATGTAAAGAGAGAGAGAGAAAAAAAAATTAGTTTGTAGAAAGAAAGGTAGAGTAATTTTAGTCTCAAGGTGTACGTGAAGACAAAGAATGTATACACCTACGCCATTGTGATCGATTCTGAGCCATGTCACCAAGAGTCTCCAACCACTGGGTACGGCAGTCACGCGGACCCCAACCAGGTAGTCGACATCTACCAATGTGGCTCAGACCAGAAGTTAGTGACTTCAACGACTGATGCCACGTTTTGGTTTGGCCGCCCCTAACCCTTTTCCAACCCACCCCAATACTAGTCATCATTGAGCAACGTGGTAACCGGTGTTCGGACATACGTAACACATGCCCCAACCATCTCAGTCGATGAAGTTTCATAACCTCATCAACAGATTTACCATTATTCCCTAATATTCTTCGTCTAACCTCATTATTAGTTACCTGGAGATCCCAGCAGGTACGAGATATATTTCTAAGACATCTGTGATCAAATGTTAGTAACCTACGAGTGTCTTCTACCCTTAATGGCCATGTTTCACAGCCGTAAAGTAGAACAGGACGAACTGCTGTGCAATATACTCGTCCTTTAGTTGATAGACGAATATCACGCCTACGCCATAGATGACGTAAGTTGGCAAAAGCCAAACGAGCCTTTCGAATTCGTGCAGAAATTTCCTCAGACACCAACCCATTAGGGCTGATCAGACTTCCAAGATAAGTGAAGTTATCAACGCATTCAACTTCTTCACTCCCTATCCTTAGTTTAGGGGTTGACGCAGGCCAGTCCTGAAGTAACAATTTACACTTAGAGGGGGAGAAACGCATCCCAAACATCCTGGCATTGTTGCTCAGTGCGACCAGAAGACTCTGCATCTTATCAGTGTCTTCACCAAACAGGACTATGTCGTCTGCGTATTCTAAGTCGATAAGTGGACCTCCTGGGAGGAGATCAATCCCAGAAAATTCAGCCGAAGAAAGCGTTACTTCAAGTAGCACGTCTATGATAAAATTAAACAAAAACGGAGATAGTGGGCAGCCTTGACGGACACCACTTGAGGTCACAAAGTCAGATGACAGTTCGCCATAAGCTCTGACTCGACTGGTAGTGTTCGAGTAAAGAGCCTTCACAAGGTTTATGTACTTCTGAGGTACACCTTTTAATGACAGACACTGCCACAGAACCTCACGGTCAACTGAGTCGAATGCTGCCTTTAAGTCGAGGAAAACCACCATTGTAGGACGCCGGTAGGCGTGCCTGTGTTCTAAAACCTGACGAATGGTGAATATGTGGTCGATGCAACCACGACCAGGTCTGAAGCCAGCCTGGTTTTCTCGTGTTTGTAGTTCACGAGTCTTTGTTAAACGTCCGATAATTATTGAGGCTAGTATTTTAGATGCTATATTAGTCAAACTAATCCCTCTATGGTTATCACAAGATGATTTTGGTCCTTTCTTATATATTGGGACTATTAGTGATTTAGACCATTCGGATGGAATTTTATCTAGTTCCCAGACTTTAGCTAAAATACTAGTCAACCTAATCGCCAAGACTGGACCACCATCTTTGAAAACCTCTGGGGTTAGCCCATCTGGACCAGCTGCTCTTCCTCGTTTCAGGTTAGATATAGCTTTTTGAACTTCAGCTAATGTCGGGGGGCCTACTTCAATGTTCCATTTAGCTTGAGTGGAAATGCTGGGTAATTGTAGAGTAGCTGAAGGCCAGCTAAACTGTTCCTTGAAGTGTTCGGCCCATCGTTCTAAACGTCTGGGTTGAGAGCAGATTACAGTATCATCTTTCTCGGAGATAGTTTCACTTATCCTTGACTTCTTAATTCTGGTTTCCCTGATTAGTCTATAAAGCTGCCTAGTGTTGCCTAAAGCCGCTGCCTTTTCCATCTCTTTTGCTTTCGTTGCCCACCACTGATCACGATCGTTTCGTAAACTTCTACTTAATTTAGACTTGATTTGTTTTCGCGCTTCATCGTGTTCAGAGCCTGACGGGATTAGTTGGCGAGAGCTCATCAGTGCCATAGATGTCGCAGAAATCCACTGGTTTTTCGTGCTCCTTCTGTTCAAATTACTAGTAGATGACGCTGCTGTTTCTACAGCTGTTTTTATATCATTCCAGGCAACATCAGGATCAGCCTGGTTTCCAGAGTTACCTAATTGTGACCCTAACTGTTCTTGAAATTTACTTTTGACCTTCTCGTCGCTCAGATCAATTCTAATGGGTTTTCCTAATGTGGTCTTTCTACGTCCAGTGAGGTGCAAGCAAATGCGTGCTCGTACTAGAGCATGATCAGAGTCTAAACATGTACTCCAGAACGAGCGGCAATCTTCTATCGAGCCTCTCCAACGATGACTGATGGCAATATGGTCTATTTGAGTCCATCGTTGTCTTGGTGAAGGGGGTCGCCACGTTAGGCGATGTCTCTCCTTATGCCTAAAATTAGTATTCGCTAAGAATAAACGATTGTCTGAGCAAAGTTGCAGTAGACGGTCACCATTATCTGTTCTCTGAGCTGGAACACTAAAATACCCGCCTAAATGTCTTTCTGTTTGGTCTAAACTACCTACTTGGGCATTAAAGTCACCTGCGACGACTACTATGTCTGAGTGCTTGGCTTTTTGAAGAAGTTCACAAAGGTTTCTGTAAAATTCATCCTTCAGTTCGTCTGGGCTGCAGTCAGTGGGAGCGTAGGCGGAAACGACGAAAAGACAACGACGAGTGTCCCTATTCCTCCGAGTCTTTACAGAGCCGTTTAGTCGAACAGCACATAGGCGACTATTAACAGGGATCCATTCTAAACTTTTGCCACCAACAGTTTTTGAAATTGTCATTGACCCCAATAGTTCAAACATTAGCGTCCCTGCGATCGAGCCTGTTTTTTGTTGGCACTACTAGACTGAATGCTGTGGGTTTTTCGATGCAGCATTTATTGAACATCTACTAATTTCAAGTAAATGTTGCTGTAAACCAATAGAGCTTACATGGTGCTATAACTGAATGCGAATAATCCTTTAAAGATGACGGCGATAATCATACTTAAACATATTGAACATCAACTTAGAAGAACAGACTTCGTAAGTGTAGAGCTGTAACTTTTCTCTGTTGGGGATGTTAGATCCCCAAAAGTCACTTGGCAAACCTGTGATTTTTGTGATTTTATTGTGTGAATTTGAATTTCCTGTTTTCGCGCCAAAAAGTCCCCTTCTCACCTTCAGTTCGTGTTTCCCACTTGGTAAGACACTAAATCTTATTGGTTCGTTGTTTATTTTAGTACGCTATTTATGATATTCCAAGGACGCTGTCTGTTTTTGTATATATACGCATGAGTTGTGTGTGATGATGTCGTCTGACAGGCTGCCTGTGGAATTAAACGCTTCTTGCTGTCTTTGGACTTCTTACTCTAGTTAGCTGGGCTGGGGCGCTGCGGAATAGCTTAGCTTCCTGTTACTGTGTCGCTGGTCTTACGTTTGTTAGCGGTTATCTAGGTGTCACCATAAATTCGCGAAACCTTAGCATTCTCTTAGGAAAAACAATTTTTACGACCTGACAGGTGGGGACAAATCTAAGGATGATCTACGTCGTTATAGTCTATTAGGGCTTTTTCTATACGAAATTCGATTTTGTATGCCATAGAAGCGGTTGTGGACCACAAGTTTTTTCAGTCTTTTAGAGTCTCTTTACACTTCGATGGTTCAAAGTTCATGTCATACTTGCAAACACTAACCGTCACGTATCATGGGAAATTTGAACGAGCTATGTTTCATCGCGTAGTAAAATGATTTCGTCTGATCGTTGAAGATCGAAATTCTTTTCTAAGCAGTAGATTCACACCACCACACGCTGCGTTTGGATTTACTTCCAGAATGTCTTCGATAACGAGATTAAAAATGAATGACGTCTTTAAACAATTATTCCTAATCTCACTATTTGTATGAAACAGTCCAGGATGGTGGTTTTATTTCCTTTCTCTTCTTCAGATGGTTTTATAAAGGATCCCCTGAATCCTGTTAAACTGCTCATTTACATTGTTGTCTGACTAAAGATTTATATAAGCAGTCTTGTTCAACGAATAAAAAACAGTCTTATTGTCAAGAATTATTTTATAAGATCGTATATCGAACACAATATTACTGATTTTAAACTTAGATGGTGATTATCATCAATGAGCTTTTTTACTAACATGGTGTATTAGTATTCACAATCAATTATTTACTGTTATTATTCATTATGTTGTAGAATAAACACTTACATACTGATTTTTGGTGGTGTCTTCAGCATTGTTTTTTAACTGGCCTAGTTGTTTTTCTGTTACGTTGGCATTATTTTCTACCATGTGATTATATTGATTTACTACATCGAAGTTCTATGCATCTGGGTAGTTGGGAGACTTTGCCTTTACAAAGTGGATATACAAACGCTACGTTATGGTCAGCATGTACTGTAAGTTTCATATTATTTTAATTTTACTTTTTTCGAGTATATAAATTATTGTCAGTCGTGATCAGAGTACATAGTCTGACACTAATGTAAGTATTTCTACAACAAGACAAAGTATTTGTATATTGCACTTATATCTGCTGTATTTACTGTTGTGGTTTAGACATTTTGAATTAGTTATGTAAATAGTGAGCCACTAAGTTTTGAATGGTCAGTTATATTGTATTCCATCCTGGTATTGATGCTCTATTATCATTTTCAACCACTTTGTTTAAGTGGTCAATTTAAATTAACCAATAAAATGTTTGTAACAGGGAAGTATAGAAATTACTAGATCTAAATTCTGTATCACGAGTTGATCTGGGTTAGGCAATTATTAATAACCAGGAGGCAACCGTTTCATCTTAGTATTGATTCCTCAACATCGCTCTTAGTGAAGGTCCTGAATTAAATTTCTAGTTTGAAGATGTATACGCACTTATGAGTTTATACTAGAATGGAGTATCTGTCGATTGCTTCCTAGTTTTTAATGGTTATCCTAGCGTATTAATCTGTGATTTTAAACATCGAATTATAAAATATCACTGTATTCCCTTTGCTACTGACACAACGTTTAAGTAGTATAGTTTTTAAAACAATATTTTCTCTACATTGATCAATCTAGTAGAACAATTTGATTTTCATATACATCATTACTCTTTTCCTTATCTACCATTTCTTTTATTATTTTGCTTTTATACCATATAATATCAGTTTTATTGTTATTATTACCTGGTTGACGATTCCTACCTACATAACCAGTATTGGTATTCTCACAAAGCGAGTGTATGTTGATAATATACTTACTCCCAATGTCTTCATTAAATGTAGTGGTTGAGGTACAGTGTTATCGCAAAATGTAATCAATGGGTGGCCTTCTTAAACATTTGGGTTACGTTTTTTCCAAACTCTGCACATACTACAGTTGATTTTAAGTTTGTTTCAGCAAAGTAATTGTGGTCGCTACTTATCTGTACCCACGCTCTATTTCAAAAGGCTTACAGATTATCGCGATACTAAGTACGAGATAATCAGAGTCGTAACATAGAAGTTGTTGGGCTATTTTGCTCCTTCTCTGTATTATGTGCTAGAGAGAGATAAATACTTTGGAACCCATACTTCTCTTATATAATAGATGTAGCAGCTGAACTGGTAGTAAACACTACTGCTATTAAAAAGGAGTGGCACATACTGAGGTATATTTTAGTTTCGCCTTAAGCAGACATTTTTTGCAATATTACCCAGTTAGAGTTGAATATTTCCTACTGTAACAAAGTTTACAGTAACATTATTAATTAATTAATTAATTAATTAATTAATTTATTTATTTATTTATTTATTTATTTATTTATTTATTTATTATTATTATTATTATTATTATTATTATTATTATTATTATTATTATTATTATTATTATGGGTTTAATTTGATAACAATGTGGTATCTACTTAAAAGTAGTCGATTTGAATTTCAAAGTCAGATTGTGTGCTAGTTTGGGCATGAAGTTTATCTTACATCCCTACACATCTATCTGAGTTTATATCATTACCAAGGTTAGTTAGCCTTGGTAGTTTTAAACAAAATAAGCATTGGGATAAGTAATTTATAGAATCGAGTGATATGCATTAGTAACATTCTAATGAGTAGGAATCGAACTTTCTGACGTTTCACAGCTATGTGCAAGTCGCTACTTCAGAGAAAAACTAATAGCCGAATCAAATCAACACAAGATTTAATAATGCAGTGGAACAAATATAAATAAAAATACAAGTTTGATCGTGTCATGTCAAGACATGTGGGTCAATGTGATTTAAAGTGAAACATACTTGTATAAGTTGATGTGATGTGAAAGGGTGTGAAAACGGCGTGAAACAAAGATAAAATTGTGTTAACATTAATCAAATTTGATGCAGTTTAACTCTAGTTGCTTGGATAGAAAGTTCATGTTGGATGAAGAGTATGACCTTCCTTTGCGTTAAGCTCGTTTGGGTTCAACAATATGTTAAGCGCTTCAGTTATTCAGTCTTTTTTAATAATTGGAAAAACCCTTTTGGATAATTTCGATATTTTTAATATCGATTTTATGATTGTGATAGATAGCATGCACCGCTATTGCTGATTTGATTTGTAATTTTTCAAGTTCAATCGAATTATTAGAAGGTCGTTTAGTGTAGCACAAGTTAGGATTTTTCGGGAAGATTCTTCAACAGAAAACATCTCAATCAATGCGACCTAACCTGTAGAGGTAAAAGGGATTTTGTTCTTTAGTTTAACTAATGCGCCTCGAAGAGCGTTGGTAGTTTTGTAAAATGCTTAAATCACATTGTTGTCTTAGAATCATTTGCAGTTCTTCTGTTTTGTCATAGTGATAAGGCTAAATAATCGTACCAATCCATGACATTTCAGTGGACTTATTATTAGTCAAGGGGTCTTTCCGTTTTTGTATATGTATTATAATATTCTTTGGAACATCACTAAATTGTAAGATGTTAATCGTATTTTTATGGTCACCTTTTTTATTGTCTTCTGATGTAATGAGTTTGTTGCCTCTTCTGAATAAGTTTAGAACCAGGGAAATGTCGATACTGAATGAATGTGCCGAAATGAAATCAATGTATCGACTTTAATGTGTAGGCTTACGGTGAATACTCAGATTAAGAGTTGCATTCAAATTCCTTTTGACTAGTCAGTCTAAAAGTGATGATTCATTGTGTTCATCTCCAATTTTTAAAGTGAAACATTAAGCACTTTAATTTCTACCCATTGGAATATTACAAATATATATTTTATTTTTATGTCGATCTGAGTGGTTATTGTTGTCATATTGAAAATTATTTCACATTTATTATTGTGACTTAAACTCTATCTGGTTATTTGGCCCAAAATCTATCATAGGGGCTCAGGTGTATTCCCCAACCGTAGCTTTTGCCTTGCCATGATGGTCTGGTTTGCTTATAGTGACGACCCAACCGAACTATATTTGCTAGAACGCATGTTCCTCTGTTTGAGAGCGATACGACTAAAGACAACAGCCTAATGTCTGAGAGCAATGTTATATTGTCACAGCATTTAGGTGTTTCACTCAGATAACCAGCATCTGTAGCGATGCTGCCTTCTCACAAAAGGAGGAAGAGGTTAGAAAAGGTTGACCCTAATCATGCCACACCTCACCTTACTCCACGGATTTCCGTCACCTGGAGTAAGGCGTTTTAAAGAGCGAAGCTGACATTTTAAAAGCTTCCCATTACAAGGTCATACGTGATCGACCTCAAGCAGCTGTCGCGTGGGCTCTGAGATCGGGCTCCCAGATCACTGAGACCAGCACTAACCCAGTTTCCTTTCCAGTTGCCTCAAACAGCAATGTCCTTCCATGGTGTGGACAACGAGGATGTGAAAACCGCCCTCATACCTTTAACAACGTACGAGGTCATCTTGTTTGAGGTCAAATTGTGAGGTGTGTCCACTCTTTATCTTCTAAATCATAAGTTCTTTTATTCTTAAATACATACCTTTTAATTTCTTGTTAAAGTATATTCTAGTATTGATCTTGTTCATTTGACTTTTTTCTGCTAATTATGCTATGGCAACTTGTGCTAAAGCACATATGTTTCAAGCTCTATGTTGCTTATTACTAACTGTAGGTTATTTGTTTTCAATCACAATATCAACATTTTACTTATAACGAATGTAAAGTTCAATGATTGTTCTAGTGTATTTACGTCTCATAACATAGGTATGCCAGAAAATACTATTTGACTTCTATTTAATCAATTTGACTAGATAAATAATTGAATTGATGTAGTCACTTTTTTCATCATCCAGATGCCAAGAGGTATTGGCAGTGAAAGTGCATTAGAAAATTATCTCGTTTTGTTTTTTACAACTTTATTTGTTTGTCCTCATCAGTCATCGACAGCTTTCAGTAAGCTATCTCACTGAATCTTTAACACGCCAACAGTTTACAATTTTTTCTGCCGTCATATGCATTTTATTTATAATTCAACTAATCTTTGTTACTTTTTATGAACAGAACAAAAAGGGGATGGTCTTCTTTTCATGTTTTCACAAGTGAACTTCTCAATATTTATCTATGCATCTGTCAATTATTATTGAATAATTAACCAACTAATTAATTCATAATTTGATAGAATAATAGTTTAAAGTTTTGTTACTGATGGTATGTTAATGTTGAACTGTGTTTTAAATAAAATGAGTATCTCTCTACTATTCATTGTTTTTTTTCCACCTCTTTGTTCTCTTCTTTCCTTTTGCATGTTTACTGACCTCAAAAAACAAAAGTTAATTGTTTGTTTGTTTGTTAGCTTATTCCACCTGGTCTTCATTGATAAATAATCTCAATTATTGAAATTATTATTATCTATTACTTTGTTATTAATTCACTTAGGTGTGGTCGTTCACATTTGTTCATACACATGCAATCCAATTAACAATAAATAACTGTCGTCGTACTCACTATTTCATTTATTTCTTTTGTTAAGTAAATTTATAATTTTTTCTTACTGTTTTATTGAAATTGCAATGGACAAAAGTAGATAGTTTGTTTGCTATTTTTCTACTTTATCTAACACTCAATAAAACACATCTATTGTCTTTCAGTGTGTATATGTTTTATGTGTATTATTTCGTTTTTGATGAGATACAAGTTCACTGTTACTCATTGAACTAGCATTATATGAACCCCTTGGATCGATTCAGTGGTATTTCTTTTTTGAAAAAGAGATAATATTCCCGATTCTTCAGTTCTTATTCTCCTACTTATATAATTGACCTAAAGGAGTAAAATAAGATGATATAGAGAGGAGAGTTACAAGACAAATAATGATATTTAAAATGTTTGAGGGAAAACTTGGAAAAATGGACATTTCTGGCTAAATTATCAAATTAGTAGAAGTTTTTATTCTCTTCTTAATAATTGCAAGATATTTCTGGTTATTCTATGATTTGTTTCGTTTGTTCACTTTATATTAGTATAAGTGTTGAATGACTAGAGATCAATTGTTTTTTTTAAAATATTATCTGTTCAAACGGCGAACTATTTTACGGATAATAAAATTGATTGAATAAGTGAGTAGTAGGTACACATTATTTTCATTTACCTATGAAATAATTTTAGTGCTAGTTACCAACTATCCTGTTTCAACGACATGTTGTAAGATTGGAATGCTTTAAGATTTCTTATCTACTGTTGTGATGTCTCATCTCTATACTCAAGCAAAATGTTAGTCTTAGGTGAATCAACGTAACAAGCTGTGTAGAAGTTACAAAATCTCACTTTCATAGTGATCTAATTTTTGATTACATTTAAGTCTCTTAGACTCTGTATTTTTTCATTGATTCGATTGCTAATTTTTTCCTTTAAATAACTATAATGAATTGAATCAGGTTTGGAAATGCTCACATTTCATGTTTGTTTGAAATTAATCAGTGAATTAGAGACTACTTACTTCTACAGCGTCATCAGTATTTGACTAATACAGGAAAAATTAGCTTTGATTTTATTTGGCAGGTTCAAGAACACTTTTTTAATGAGTGCATTTATGCAGTTCATAAATAGCTTTTATTAAAATAATCAAAATAAATGTTAATTGACACTTCCCAGTAAATATATTTATACGAACTTCTAATTATTCTAGAAAAAGAATGTATGAAATCTGAAGTTTAGTTAGTAATTTCAAAATTCAAGGTTATTATAGAAGAAAAAATGAAATGCTGTACTCCTCTTTATTTTGTTATATGGATGGGAAACATGGCCCTCACATCTTTGAAATTCCGGTTGCTCTTTTAGGGATCACTAAACAAGTAGTACTGAGATTAGACTCAAGGTACTACGGATAGACGATAATTCGATTGATCAGGTTCTAAGTTTTCACTTACTACGGTGGTTGGGCAATATATGGCCACCACCTACTTTAACATGCACTGTTGTCTGGCACAAGAGTAGGATGAAAGGAATCTAAGGATTGTCGAATTTAAATATAATATCGGTTCGTGTGATCAATAAATGTTTGTCTGAGCAGGCGCAGACTACCTGATTGGTGGCGTTAGATAACTTGGATCAGAATCTATTGCAATAGTACAAATGCATCCACTCTTTATTTAAACCTAAATCCTGAGCTAGAAATCATTTTGTTCTTTCTGTATGTCTAGTATTTTTTATGACCATTGATATCACTACTACTTTAACTTATTTGGCATTCATTTTGCTGTACTGAAATGATGTGACAACTTGGACCGATGCGCATGTGTACCAAGCTCTATGTTGTACATGGCTGACTTTAAAATGTGATCTTACCGAATAAGTTATTATTGTCTATTATACTTAGCCACTTCTTGTGCTCCTCAAATTTATTTCAAGAAATATTTACCTTAAGACATTTTAAAGCTGAAAATATGTTGCAGAGTCTACTCCAGTTGTTACTTTTTTTTCTAGTGATAACTACTGTTAAAAATATAATAAAAGATTCTATCATTTTTTGTCCATCTGAAAGGATGTACGTGTAGTTGTAACCAGTGGAAAAATCTTTCTAGTATCCTTTTCTTATTCTTTTGTAGAATTAATATTTTTCAACAGATGTAAATATCCACTGAAACTCTCTCACTTAATTTCATATCAATTATATTGAATAGATTGATATCTATATCAATGGTAATTATGTTATTGTCAGATTATTTACTGTTTCAGCCAACAGCATACATATCAGTTTGAGTGTATCTATCACTTTATCTGGATTTATTTGTATAAAAATCACCACTATCAATGTTTATTTCTTTTCAGTAACTATTTATCTTAAAATCTAAACAATAAACATATGTTTCCTTACTTTATTCAGCTTTACCTAGATATTAATGCTTGTTAGTGAATGGATTCTAGTTAGTTTTAGTACTTACCAATATTGTCCTGTGTTTTTTTCTAAAGGCGTAAATAATACCGGAATGTGTTTGTGTATGTACGTGTATCTAAATAATGACTTAATGTTTAGCGGAAACGGAACTCAATGTAAATGAATGCATTATTTATCATTGAAGACTAATATTTATTCTCGTATGTGTAGCGATTTACCTCAGGAGGAACTTATCCAATTTAGGCTATCTATCTTCAAAACAAGATGTCATTTAACATGAAGGTAGTAAATCAGTTGATCAAGTTGTGAATTTTCACGGACTGAAGTGCTCGGAATATATATTACATATCCCCAACCACTGCTTACTGTTTTATAGTCTTCTAAAATATAGTTCGGAAAGTTTGTTATTCATTTTTAGTCGTTAGCATAACACTATATATATATATATATATATATATATATATATATATTCATACCCCTATCAATGACAATTTATAGCTAGTAGTAATTAATAAAGTAGATCTTTAGGCTACTCGATTCTGCACTAACATGTAGTTGAATAATTGTTTTATTCCTGATTATAAATTATTTTCAATATATTTCCCTCGTTCCTCATTGCGATTATCAGCCAGAAAGATTAAATGGAAATACTCTTTGCTGACATTTGTTCTCGAGTACACCACATAGTAAATTAATTTGAACAATCTAAATGGTCGTCAAAAGATTTAAAGTTCCTGTGTTAAATCGTCCTTTTTATCGTTCTTCATTACAGTATACATTGATTTACCCTCACGTAGTGACAAATGTCATGTTTGTCCAGTTTATTTTTGCATGACTCGACACGATTGGCCCAACGCTGCAGTAGAAGGCAATTCGTGGGTAGTCAGCCGAAAACCCTGGACCTAGTTTTCGTGGTGTTTGGAAAGGCGTATCTGCATCCTTGCAGAAACTAGGGCTTCTTGCAGATTCTATCCTGAGTCACTTGTTTTTTAAATCTACTACCGTTGTCATTGAGTTTTTCGGGTGGCGACTTGCATTGGATTAGACACTACTTAGTAGTAAACCAATATATACATTTCGGTCCCATCAGGCGTCAGTTCCATCAAGAATAACTCAGTGGTAACGGTCACAGATTGTGAAAACTAGTAATATATATATATATATATATATATATATATATATATATATATATATATATATATATATATATATAATTTCAATGCCTTTAGCATCACAGAGATTTTTTCTAATACAATACTCTGTCTCACCAGAATTCGATAAATACCTTATCCATATTTCAGTTGATTGGCAATTATGATTAGTACTAATAATTATACTTAATGATTAGCAATTAGTTCTCTTTAAACTTTGTCAATCAAAGTTCAGTTAGTGATTTTTTAATGGAATCAAAATTATCTCATAGTACATTGAATAGTTAATGCACGGATTGTAATCCAAACGAGGAAGTTTTATTTTTACTCCTTTTCCATATTATAGTATCCTTATGTCATACTTTTTTCATTGCATACCAGACGGCTGTGATTGACGGGAAATTTGTTTTTTCTAATATTTGTGTTATCTCCTTTGTGTAGTTTGTTTAAAGTCATTGATTTCGACCGACAACTGATACAGTAAAAGGCATTCAGTTATAATTCACTCAGTTGTAGGAAAAGTTATTACTAAAAGATATTATCTTTGGATAAATTGCTATCATGTTACTTGCTATCCAAACCAGTTTTGTTCCTGAAGGGGGTCATTAGTATCTGAAAATACCTATTAGATGACATTTGTGACATATCATTTATAAATCAGAACTACGTATATGAAAAACCTTTATCGTTTCCAGTTAGATTTTCACCAGACTACTCTCATACACAATAATATTTGTGTGCATATAAAGTAGATAATGTTTCATAATAACTAAAATATATAAATGGGCAGTAAGCAAAAGTAATTGTAGTATTGATAAAAGTAATAAACAGGACGATAACATAAACAAATGTTTCAGCATACAAATTAAGTAAAATCACAGTAGAGTGTAATAAAACGTTCACAAGTTGAGCATCTTTGATCAATTTCAAACTATGAAGCGGGATGTTCTCTTAGTTGTCTATTAGTACGCTCGACATGTGTTTCTTCGCAGAAGTAGCTGAATTTGTATGTACATGTTGGAGCAGCAAACCTAGGTTACTTACTTTTTGATTACGTTATCATCATCAGTTGACTAAGAAGTGTCAAACAAATTATTTTCGTAAAAAGTCATTTTCACAGCTCTTGTTTGTTTGTTGTGTCTGATTGCTAATAATACTGACAATCTATGTTTTAACCTTCTGTTCAGTGTATACGTGCTTTACTTTGCGGAAAACGTATGAGTAACGAATTGCAGTCAACATTATTTACACGTTTTAATCCCTTCGTTACATACTCAATATACTGGTCTTAATATATTCAAGAATTTCTCTTTCCTACATTGATTAGTCGTCAACCATTCAAATATTTTATCAAGAAACCAACTTCTTTATAACAAAAAGAATATAAGACTTAACATTTAGTAATGAGTTTTTGTCTGCTCTGTATCATTTATACACCTAATTAATTCTGTGTTCATTCTTTTTTATAACAAAAGGTGTACCCCTACGGAGTTGTTGTTAAACATATGCAAGGTCTTTTCCGATCTATTGAAGTAAATAATTGTGCGGAGCCAGGCAATCGACTTCATTCAAGGTTTTATGTAAGCTTATCAAATCTATTAGAACATGCATATATATATATATATATATATATATATATATATATAAAGCGTATATGAATTATCTTGTCATAAATTTATATATATTAGGCGTTATTGTAATATGACATCTAAGTCGTGCATTAAGCTGCTTCGCATCTCACATACGTTTAATAATAATAATAATAATAATAATAATAATAATAATAATAATAATAATAATAATAGTTTATTCTCAGGTAGCATTTTGTACATGAGAGCATACCAGTTTACAGGCATGATCAGAATGATATAGATTGTTTTTAATAGGGAATATATAGAGAGTCATTTTCATGGAAATCATGCTATATGAAGACATTAATTATTATTATTAAAGCCAACTGTAACAAGTTTCAGAGTTTGCAGTGCTTAGGTATTAGAGATGTGTTATGTATTGTAGAACACTTCCAGCAAGCAACCGCGCGTTTTTCGGACTGTGGCGCTGTAGTCGCAGAAAATGGCTGTGAGTAAGCAGAATGGACCATAGAGACTATCCAGAAACGGGAAGAGGCTGAGTATTTGATATTTGGTTAAGAGAGCCAGTTTTTTATGGGTTGGTCTTGAACGGTTAGTTATTGATGCGTTAATTACGTTCATAGCCAGCGTTTGGAGTAAGTTGCCTAAAGGAGACCAATTCCTTACGAGAGCAGATCACAAACTCAGGGAGACAGTGATGTAGAAGAATATATGAAATAGAAAGAATATAAACGAATTTTAATTAGTGGGAGCAAAATAACCAGTTTTAAACCAGAATTTTCTTTTCATCGATTTTTTTTTGCCACTACGTAGTGTTTGTAGTTTTAGAGCCCTAATAAGCCATTGCTGGTTGAATCAACGTTAAGTGGTAAGTCGTCAACGAATTTGTATAAGTCTATAGATTCTAGGTATGTGGTGATTAGTCGTTTGAACCTTAGGATAGAGTCAGTAGTGCGAATATTTTGTGGTAGCTTATTCCAGAGTTTGCTGTAGAGTACGATAAAGAACTTACAGCGTTGTTGTGCTTGGTATTTATTGATAAGTAATGTTGCCTCGTAGTTTCGAAGATCATATCTAGGCGTTTGGTTCCATTGGGGAGAGAAGGCTGAGAATGATATTCCGGTGATAATTTTATAGAAAAACATTAAGTTATGTCGTAGTCGGCGATGACTCAGGGGTTCTAAGGAGAGTGTTTTACATCTAGCCGTGTAGTTCATGTTGCTGTTAGTTCCTAGAATTCGGCGTGTAAAACTTCTTTGAACGCTTTCTATGCGTGTCCTGTCTATGCTATTCATGTTCGAGAAGATAAATAAGCAGTACTCGAGTGTAGGTCTTACACATATCTTAAACAAAGTAAGTTTAGCCTCCCTTGTTAGAAAGTTTTTAAGAAGAAAGCCTGTTAATTTTCTCGTTTTCGAGACTATAGAGGCGTGCTCTGTGAACTTGGTTTAGGTAATGAGAGGCTATTATTATACTTTATTGTTTGCTGTCTTCCTTCTAGGAAAGATGCAAACCATGAATGAAGTGGGTCTTTGACTCCGTGTGACTTTAGCTTAATGAGTAGTCGTTTATGCGGGACTTTGTCAAAGGCTTTACTGAAGTCCAGAAATAAAGCAGATACTAGAAGTCTTTTGTCTCGATGCGTAGTTATGTCATCTAGATAGTCTAGCATGCATGTGTCACAAGACCTAGTTCTTAAGAATCCATGTTGGGAGGGGGAGAGCAGTTCGTTCTTAAGTAAATAACGGAGTAATTCCACCTTGATTATTTTTTCCATTACTCTTGATACAACAGAGGTTAGGTTGATAGGTCGGTAGTTCTCTATATTTCCTACAGGTCCGGATTTAAACTTAGGAATGACACATGTAATTTTCCATAGGGTAGGGTAGCATGCAGTGGAGAGTGATATTGTAAATAGTTTAAGAAGTGCCAGGTGGAAGTCGGTACCACCATATTTGAGTACATTGGCTGGTATACCATCAGGGCCCAAGGCGTATGAGTGCTTTAGCGTAGTGATGGCCTTCGTAATATTTTCTATAGTGAAAGTTATCTCCTTATTTAGCATGGTAATGGCGTAATAGGTTCGTTCCCATCTATGGGGTTTTCAATGGTATGTGTAGTGGTAAAGTGCTCATTGAATAAATCAGCTATATGGCAAGGATCATCATATGTTTTATTGCCACAGATAAACAGGTTTCCACCCTTTATCTTAGTGCTACTGATTTTGTTCCGGAAGGTCTTGAGAAGTCTTGTAAGGTTATTTTGTATAGTAGCCTGTTTTTCTAGTGCGATTTCCATCTGTATACGATCCGCCTCGGCCTTAATATATATTTCTTTCATATTTATAAGAGAGAAAAAATCTTTAAACTTGTAGAATTTAGATGCATGTCTACGTAGGCTTCTTCGTGCAGTAGTGGTGATAAGCATACATTTTGGAATTTCGGGTTTAGTGTATCTTATAGATGCAACTATGTCAAGCGTATTGTAAGTGTTGTAGTAGAGTATATCAGTCAGCTTATCAGCATCATCTTCCATGAGATAGTTATTCCAGTCAAGGCGTCTGAAGTAAGCCATAAAGCTTGTCCAGTTTATCTTGTGGAAGGGTCTGCTGGGTATTGTAACCGGATATTTATACATTGTAGTTCCTAAGTTGAAGTTGCACATGACAATATTGTGGTCACTACCTGGGAATTGTTTCCCTGTATGGACGGTACATGGGGTGAGTTCATGTGTAAAAACTAAATCCAAAGTGTTTTTGTATCTGGTAGGGCTACGGACATACTGCGACTGGCCACCAAGCTCTAGACTTTCCATAAGTAAGTCATAGCGCTTCGGTGCCTTGGCGGGAAACCATGAGATATCAGGCATATTAAAGTCTCCACAAATAACCTTACCTGTAAAGGGTAGGGCAGAGGGCAGTGTAGAAATGTCTGACAGTAAGGTTGTATCCTCTATTGATGGGTTAGGGTGGTGGTATACACAGCCGAATAATTAAGAATCTGAGAGAGTAGGTCTCATAACAATCCACACTGAGTCTTGTAATTTATTTAGGCCTGCTGTATCATACAGAAGTGAGTTTAATTTCGAATTAACATATATAAGACAACCTCCTCCACGTCCATGTAGCCTGTCACTACGATACAGATTATAATTATCTAGAGATATACTTAGATCAGAGACGTAAGGGGTAGTCCATGCCTCAGTTATCATAATAATTGAGGGTTGGCAGATTTATGCAAGCAGAGCTAAGTCGATCATTTTGTTGCATACTGATCGTGCGTTTAATATGCAAAGATTAAGCGAGTGGCCAATAAGGTTGAAGTAGTTTAAAGCATCAAGGATGAAGAGGTCAGGCTTGGAATTTAGGATGAGATTTTGATTTGGGATTAATTGTTGAGCTTCACATTGTTCAGATACTAAAGGGTAGATATTGGATGACTGCTTTACAAGACTAATGTTTCGGTCGTCACTGCGATCGTTGTTTTTCATGCACAAAGTGCTTGAGGTAAGGAAAGACAGGGTGCTATTAGACTGTTTGCTTAGTAGTGGCAGAGCTGGAGATTGGGGGGTGTTTGGTCTCGTTACTAGTTGTTGACTTAGTAACGGCTGCAGGGGCAATGAGTATAGATGTGAAGGGTTGTGAATTATCGTGTGAGGATACTCTAAAAAATGATTCGGGTGTGCAAACGAGACACAGGGATCATAGTAGTTTGGTAATGAGCTATGGGGTGCAGCTAAGTAGTTGTAGTTAAAGCCATTTATTATAGGAAAGTATTTAGATCGTAAGTTATCATGTCTGAGAGGACTATTGTATCGATGAGGCGGGTAATTTCATAAGTTAAAATTATTCTTCCCAGTATCTGTTTGGGATAGTAACGGTACTGGGAGGGAAAGAAGGCTTTTCCACCCTGAGTCAGCCTTCTGGATCATTGGCACATGATGCCATGACGCATTTGCATGTGTTATCCTACTGTTGTTGAAGTATTTTTGAGGGGGAACAAACTTAGAGTGAGAGGAGAAAAATCGCTTGTCTCTGTTCATAGCATTGACCCTCAAATCTAGTGGTATGGATGTATCGTGCCTAGTGGTTTGGCGTTTGTCATTAACTTTATTTCTATGAATGTTAGAGGTAAGGCTATGCTAGGCCTTATTGATAGGGAGGACATTATGCGTGTTGTAATGATAGGGTATGAATTTTTTTTCCAGTTTAACGGTAGGGTGGTGGGTTAAATTGTGTGATGGTACTCTGTTCATCTCTTTATTCTGAGAGGTAAATATACCCCGCTTGGGAGTGATGTCTAAATCTACTAGGTGATTGCTAGTTTTTTTTTGTTGTGAGAGATATTGTTGTATGTGTGTCTATACCAGGAAGGGTTTTGGGTGTGGATGGGCTGAGTGGCTCCTCAGTTTCTAGGTTGGTAGGCAGAGCAGGTAGTCTTGGTGGTGTTATACTACTACTATGGTGCGTTGTTGGGTATGTTTTGGTTAAGTCATTAAGAGTGGTTTCTTCTAGCTTGGGATCTTTCATGCTGGGAGCAACGGCACCGTAATGGTTGAGGGATCTACGTTGCAGGGGCGTTTTATCAGAAACTATTAGTATGTTTTTGAAGTTGCTACCAGATCTAATATAGTTTACTGATTTTATAAATCGCTTGCAATCTAGGGTGAATGCGAAATGGAATAGAATTGGGCAGCTAGTCTGCCAGTCTTTTTTACGTAGTCTAGTACATTAGCATGGAATCTGTGTCAAGCCACTAGTTTTTAATAGGATCGCTTTAACCTTTTTAAGTGGAGAATTCTCTGAAACATTGTAGGCAATGGCTTTGCGAAGCTAGGTGATTTTATTTAGAAAAGGTGTAGTCTACGTTCCAACATTTCACAGGTTTAATTAATCTAAGTGTTTATTTTGTTGTTTCATAGATAAAAATTGAAGGTACTGAATTATAGCTAGTTATATTTCATTTCTATCCGTCTTATCATTAGAAATCTGTGAATTATAACTTTACTTCATGCAAACATTAATTTAAGTTGTTTTCTCTATGTATATGAGAAGCTACATCTAATTTATCTAATCTACTTGTAATTGATCAATTTATATCTCACTCATCTCAATGTAAATACAGTCGCTATGGTTGATTTTCACTCACTGATTGAATACCTTACTGGTATTAATTGTCAATGATTCATATCACGATTGAAATAAAATTAATTTTTAGAATTCGTTTAATTTTTGAAATTAGAGATTTAATCAAGTCCTGCATTAATTTTAGAAAAAAAAAATAGAGAACAGTATTCTAATAAATGTAGAGTAAACTACCCCCTCCGCCCCAACAAATAAAACAATCAGTTCACTAATCACGTATTTAAAAAAAAATTGTTGGCGCCTAAAATGAATGTTTATTGTGGTAACTGTTGCCAAGGTTGTAATATTAATAAACAATAAGTTTTTATGAGACTCGCTTTTATATCGATGTTTTCTTGATAGCTACAACTTCAGTGCATATTGATTCATCGACTAATTACTACTGCTTTTTAGATTTTCTCCTTTTTGGTGCACACTATCCCGACCGTAGCTGCTACCTTGACGTGGTGATCGGGCTTGCCTATTGTGATGACCCAACTGAGCTATATTGGATGGGATGTATGTTCCTCTAGGTCCTACGATTACCAAACAGGTCTGTTGCAGAGCAATAAGACTAAAGGCAACAACCTAAGATTTGAGGGTAGAGTCGTACTGCTGCCTGCAGTAGGGTATGACAACAGTAAGGTGTTTCCCTCGGATAACCAGCATCTGTAGCGATGCTGCCTTCTCACAAAAGGAGGAAGAGGTTAGAAAAGGTTGACCCTAATCATGCCACACCTCACCTTACTTCACGGATTTCCATCACCTGGAGTAAGGCGTTTTAAAGAGCGAAGCTGACATTTTAAAAACTTCCCATAACAAGGTCATACGTGATCGACCTCAAGTAGTCGTCCCTTGGGCTCTGAGATCGGGCTCCCAGATCACTGAGACCAGCACTAACCCAGTTTCCTTTCCAGTTGCTTTAAACAGCAATGTCCTTCCACAGTGTGAGCAACGTGGTACCTCAGGTATCTCAAGAAGAATCCTTCCACCGTGTGGGCAACCGCAAAGTGATAACCGTTTTTTTACCTCTAACAGCACTCGAGGTCGCATTGTTCGCGATCAAACACGTTCTCCTTTGGTTTCTACTATTTTCACTTCTCTCACTACATCTTTTATGCGTGCCACTCGTACTGGTTGCTCGAGTCCCCGAAATGTCATAGCAGGTCACCTGAAACCGCGCTTTAAACTTCATGTTTTAGCTTTTAACGTACTTGCGTTGTGTCAAATCGGTCAACAAGCTACTTTAGCTAAAGCACTAGAATCTCTTGCAATCGATGTATGCTGTGTCTCCGAAACATGCATACAGAACCCCAGCATGGTCATCCGTTTGACCTCACCTAATCAATGCAGCAGAACATCACAGTTCACTCTTCGTTTATCTGGAAACTGTACAGCAGGTTTACGTTGCTTTGCTCGTGTAAGCATAGCACTAATCTTACGGCCAGAACAGGCACTTTTAGAGTGGATTTCTGTAGACAGCCGATTATGTACTGTCCGTCTAAATGGCACAGTACGAAATCGGGAAGATAGAAACAGATGTTGATGTTCTTTTGTCATCTCTGCTTATGCCCCTCCCCCCACTGACTGCACCACAGATAGAGTGATATACAAGTTCTATATGAAGTTCTCTAGCCTCCTTCAGAAAGCTAAGCACTCAAACATAGTAATTATAGCAGAGGATTTTAATGCTCAAGTCGGCAAGTTAAATCAGTCTGAGAAACACTTAGCTGGGTCACTTGACATCCCAGCCCAGTGAACGGAGATCGTCTGGTGCAACTATGTTTAGGCTACCATTTATTATTAGCTAGCACAAATTTTAAGCATAAAGAGAGACATTGTTTGACCTGAAGACCTCTATCATCTACACAACGATGGATACGAATTGACCACATCGGCATCAGCTATCGTTAGATAAGCTGTTTAGAGGACTGTCGCTCTTTCTGGGGCACGTCTTTAGATTCTGACCACACCCTAGTGAGAGCACAAATCTCTATATATTTCGCTGGTCGCAGAATGGTCATATCAGGCAAACTCCTTAGATATCAATTTGAAACAGAAAATGCCAAGATTGCATTTAGAAATGGCGTAGCTAAGCATTCAGTCGCCTACAACCAACATATTCATCCCGAAACATCTTGGGACGATTTTAAAGCAGGTGTAAACGCAGCAGCGTTATCTGCATCTAACTTCAATCCAAAGGTTATAAAAGACCATTGGAACTCTGAAACTTCTAGTGAACTGATGGAAGCTCGTAAACTCATTCCAGCAAGCTCGGAGAATGATCAAAAGCAACGACAATTGAAACGTAGACTGACCAAGAGTCTGCGTAGGGATCGTAAACAGTGGTGGGCAACAAAAGTAAAAGCGATGGAAGCATCGGTGACAGCGGGTAATAGTAGATTGTTATTCCGACTTATCAAAAGCATTGGTATTAAGAAATCGGCGGTCAATGAAATTATCTCGGGTCTATGATTTACTGTCAGACTAAAAGATTAGAACCATGTGCGGGATATCCTCAGCAACAGTTCAAGTGGCGCCCAGCTACTCTTAGGTTACCTACTATACCCAATCTACCTGAACGAAAAACTGACACAGGTCCCATAACTCTCAGTAGGGTTAAAAAGGTTATAAGTAACTTGAAGCAAGGGAAAGCAGCAGTACCTGATAGGTTGCCTACCGATATTTTAAGGATGGTGGTCCAGTCTTAACTGGTCGGTTGACTGGTGTATTATCCGACGTTTGGAAACTGAACATCATCCCATCTGACTGGTCTCGTTTGCTGATCATTCAAATTTACAAAAAACGACAGAAATCTTCTTGTGATAACCACTTAAGAATCAGTTTGACTAATATTGTATCTTAAATATTATCCTCTATAATCATTCGGCGCTTATCTAGCACTGGAGAACAGCAGACTTATGAAAACTAGGCAGGTTTCAGACATAAACGTGGTTGCATTGATCAATTTTCAACCTCCACCAGATGCTCTATTATAGACATACATACCAACGTCCAACTCTAGTTGTATTCCTTGACTTGAAAGCAGCTTTTGACTCGGTAGACCGTGAAGTCTTGTGGCAATGTTTGTTATTAAAAGGTGTACCTCAAAAGTACATAAACAATGTAAAGGCCCTCAACTCAGTCACCGGTCGAGTCAGAGCATATGGTGAATCGTCACGAGAAATTTCATCCTCAAGGTTGCTCCTTATCTCCATTTTTATTTAGTTTCGTCATAGATGTACTCTTAGAAGTCTCACTCACTCCTTTTAACTCCTCAGGAATTAGTCTTTTTCCAGGAGATCCTCTCGTCGACTTAGAATACGCAGACGATGTAGTCCTATTTGATGAAGACGCTGATAATGTGCAGTCTCCTGAACACCTCGGGTAACAGTGCAAGCATATTTGGGATGCGCTTCTCCCCTTCTAAATGCAAAATGTTACTCCAGGACTGGCCTGCTTCTTCACCTAGATTATTGATAGTGAGTGAAGTAATTGGATGCGATGACCGCTTCACTTATCTCGGAAGTCTCATCACCCCCTGTGGGTGTGGCGAAATTTCAGCACGGATTCAGAAAGCCCGACTGGGATTTGCCCATTTACGCTACTTGTGGCGCATTCGAGATATCCGTCTCTCAACGAAAGACCGAGTGTACTGCGCAACAGTCCGCGCCGTCCTAACATATGGCTGCAAAACTTGGGCCATGAAAGCACAAGATATGCGTCGACTTCAGGTATTTGACCATACGAATCTTCGTAGCATCTCTCGTATATCATGGAACAGTCAAATAAGTAATATGGAGGTTAGACAAAAGGTTTTTGGGAAATATGGTAAGTCAGTCGAAGAGGTCCTTAACTTTTATCGACGGAGATGGCTAGGACATGTATTGCGCGTACCAGACAACCGCCTGCCTCGTCTCGCGATGTTAGCTAGGGTTGAAGTAGGATGGATGAAGTATAGGGGCGGCCAAATCAAAACATGGCATCAGTCCATGAACTCCTTGACTGCTAGTCTAAGCCATGTTAGTAGATGTAAGTTACCTTGTTGGGGTCTAGGTGATAGTCGCAATAAATGACTGGAAACATGGCTCAAAATCGGTCACAGTGACGCAAGTGTATTTACTCTTTAACTTCATCTAGATCCTTAATCCTATTATTATTTTCTGCACAACTTTACTTCACTCTACTCTCTTGTATTCTGTTATTATGTAACCTCTGTTATCTCGTAGTGCTAATGTGGTATGACAACTTGAACCTATGGGCGTATTTTCCCGCTTCTACGTTGTTGATGATGATAGTAAAAAGCACCTAGGTGGATCCTACGGTGTCGATGCTCAACAAACAGCTACTGGCGACTGTCTGTTACAATTATGTCCAGATAATCGTCTGTTTGTACCAAGCATCAATTGTAAGCATTATCAAAGACATCAGTTGACATAGAGACCTCCACAATCAACTCAACACTGGACTCAAATAGACCACATTAACCAAAGCAATTATTGGAGAGTCTCGATAGAAAACCGTCGCTCATCCTGGAGTACATGTTTAGACTCAAATCATGTGTCATTGAAGGGCGTACCACAGAAGTACATTAACTTCATACAAGCTCTCTACTCAAATATCACATGACGAGTCAAAGCTTTTGGTGGACTGTTGTTGGATCTGATTACCTCAGATGATGTTCTTCAAGGTTGTCCGCTTACTCCATTGTTATTTAGTTTCATCATTGACATACTTTTAGAGTTAACATTGTCATCGTCTGATTTCTCTGGGGTTTACCTCCTTCCAGGAGATAAACTTACTGACTTAAAATATGCAGATGATATAGTTCTATTGATTGAAGATGTTGACAAAATGCAGAATCTTTTAATTACCTTTAACATCAGTGTAAGCATGTTTGGGATGCGATTCTTCCCATCCAAATGCGAAATGTTGATTGAGGATTGGCTTGCTTTGGCACCGAAATTAGTGATAGGGAGCGAAGCAGTTGAATGTGTAAACCACTACACTTATCTTGGGTGTCTTATCAGTCCTGATGGTCTGGTGTCTGTTGAAATCTCGGCTAGTATGCAGAAGGCTTGATTGGCTCTTGCCAATTTGCGTCACTTGTGGCGTAGGTGTGATATTCGTCGTCCGATTAAAGGACGCATTTACTGCGCAGTAGTTTGATTCGTTTCACTTTATGGATATGAAACATGACAATTAAGGATAGTTGATATTCGTAGGCTTCCAGTATTTGGTCATAAATGTCTTCGAAGCATTAGTCGTGTTTGTTGGGACCACCGAGTAAGCAATATGTGGGTTAGGATTAAAGTAGTGGGTAAACATGGTAGATCGTTTGATGATGTAGTAAATGTGTTATGATGCGGAAAATTTGCTGTTGGTTTTCACCCCGTCGCCAACTGTTATGACGAGAGAGAATTGGGGGGTTGGATTGGATGGATGGCCGAGTGCAAATAACTAGTGCCTAGTTGGTTATTGCGCGCCTGCACTATGCCCACTGAGTCCCAAGCCGAAATGAGAAGGAACACAAGTCAACCAGACAACACTAGCGAACTATTCATTTATTTACATAAATACATCGATTTTTATATCAGTTAATTTACAGTGAGTATTCATCAAGTGAAAATATCATCATTTAATTAATACAATGAAATACTGTCAAACTGTACTCAGGAGTAGGACTCACATTGAAATCAATTAATGTGATGAAAGTTTACAATTAAGCTTACAAAAAATCAATACAACTTGTTTCGTTTAATTAGGTCAATCATTGTATCTTTGGGGACTAGGAATCCCCAACAAAATGTTCATCAGCTGAGGTGGTTAGGACATGTGTTACGTATTCCCAACTATCGCCTACCTTGACGACCAATGTTGTTTGTTGTGGGAGAAGGCTGGAAGAAAGGTAGGGGTTGTCAAACTAAAACATGACACTAGTTCATGAAGTCATCGGCGATTGGACTGAGCTATGTAAATAGGTGCAGGCTGCGTGGTTTGGGTCCGCGTGACGATCGTAACAAATGGTTAGAGATTCTGGGAATTGGTGCTATAATTTAATCTCTGTTCGCTAGTTGGGTCATGGCAACTTGTACTGATGTATGCATGTACCAAGTTATATGTTGTAACTTTACTGACTAGTGCACACTTTTGACATCCTTTGTTCTCGGTCCTCTGTAATAATTCCCCTTATAAATTGACGGTGATGTGTTCTTCTGAATTAATATCGGTCATCACATGCTCATATTATCTGATAGGTTATAAAACATTAGATTGTTGTTGAGTTTGATTCTGAAACTCGTCAACGTTTCACCGTATTCGTGTATGAACTTTGCCGTTTCAAGTTTCTTATAAGATATTCTAAATTGCACCACTAACCCTCATAAATTGTTCGTCAAACTAGCTATTCACATAATGGTTCTTCGATTTTAATGGCATTAAAATATTTAGTTACATTATTCTTTTTTTAATTGCTTACCCCACTGTTATTAGTGCTGTTATTATTTTCTTTTCTGGAGGGTGATTTTTTCCCTATGACTACTTAAATCAATTCATATCTACACTAAATCCCGCATTTGTTTACTTTTATCTTTTGTATTCACTTAACAGGGGCACTGCCCAATTATTATTTTTGACGACTTTCTCGAATTAAAAGATAAATGATGCATAATTTCAGTGTAGATTATAGTTGTGGATGTTATATCAGTAGTAGAAATTGATTATGGCGAAAGATGATGTTTCACTTTTTGAGTCATGATTTAAATTTCATGCATAAGTTATGTATGGGAAAGTGTCGTTCCTATACAAGTATTCGTATCATGAAGGTATTCATCTTAAAAGTTTCTTCCTAAACCCAGGTCATATATTTATAATTGGGATATATTAAGTTACCTCGTAACTGTTCCCTGAAATTTTCTTCGTAGGTCAGATTTATTCTGTTTATTTTACTATTATTACCCTCATGTTATGTTATAAAATAAATGGTTTGCTCACTTTGTATATAAGTTCTCTATTGCTGTAAAACAAAATCTGATTATTATTAAATGGATGATAGGGATTCTTGTTTCTGTCACTCAAAATTATTTCCACATAAATTCTCATATTATTGATGTCGATGAGTTTAATATGTTTAGAAGTATATTACTCTAAATACAGTTAATAACTGAAAGGTTCAGATTTCATGTTTTTATCTTGCAACTCATAAGAGATCCTCATAGTTTATTGGCATACACCAACTCTCAATACGGCTCCAACCCACATATATTAATTTAGTTATTCTTATTCTTCAATTGTTCTCGCTAGTTTTATGATTTTGTGTAGGTATGTACATGTGCATGTATCTTTGTTGTTTTCTTGCAAATATTCAGTTTAGATTACTTCCCTCTTCTCATTTCACTCAGTGACTAGTTATATTGTCTGACCTCAAATTTCTGAGTCCCACAAATAGGTTATTGTAGCTCTTGCCATCTAAATGACTCATTTGAAGTAGAGAGTTAATTGAATACCCACCGCTCTAGACAAGTATTACTTTTAGTAGTTGTAGTTGTTTACATTTTGTTTTCACTTAACCAGATGATTCAGTGACCATTTTATCATCTTTTCTGAAGTTAAGGGAATAATTAACATCAGATAAAATCTTCTTCAATATTGAATGGTTGCAGGTAAATTTTATTCAGTTATTTGCTATCGAGTGGTAAATTGCAGGACTTCTGATGAACTAACTTCAAGTATTAGACAAATTGATCATAACTACCCTGTTTTAAATCATGTAGATATGTTTCGTTTGTAGTTAAGTAAGAATATATTAGATATCAAATAACTTGCGTTATACCATGAGTTAAATTATGCTTTTAAAGGAAAACTTTGAAACTAGCATACTCAAACTGAATTCAATGGTTCTTGTTACGGCAGGACAATGGCGGTAATCTATTGTAAGCTCATATAAGCTGTTCCAACTCATGTAATATGATCTTTAGAATCTCTGTGCAGAGTAAGTATATTCATACCTAGGATCATTAAGCTTTCATATAGCCTAGCTATGTTGTAAAATAGAGCTAACTAGATTGTAGTTTATTTGGTATCAGTCAATCATTTGCTATTCAGCCATTGTCATAAACTATTGATTGATGAAAGGCAAAACTACTCTTCTTAATGCAGGAGTAATTTTTGCTGTTTGTTAACTTATTAGGGATGCTTAGCACCACAGGTATTCGTGTATATTAAAATATAAATGTTAATTGCCTGATGTAGATTTATGTTTACCTAATTTGCAATATTTTGCGTGGTTGATTGACATATTTCGTAATAACAATTCTTAATTATTTGCTTGGGAATTAGTGATGTATTTTGCTATCACGGTGTGATAAATTATTAATTAACTTGAAATTTGTATCCCTACAACCGTTGATTTCTCCTCCTGTTATTTTATCTATCCTATATTCAGAATTTCGTATCTTAATTACTGAAATAATCTGATAGATTTTTTTCCCAGATAAATATAATTCTCCATAATTTTAGATTAATTCCGTATTGATTGGCATGTGTACCAAGCCCATATGTTGTTCTTGACGTCGTGCAACTTGGATGAAAACAAAATTATGAGTTGAAGTAATGTGTCATTAATGTGATCAAACGGTTGTACATGTTTTCAGCTACATTTTAATGATCACATCACTGTGCAAACGTTACATGTATTTGAAATTCAGTATTATTATCGATGTACTTAAATTTTTTTACGGAAAGAAAGTCTTTAAGACGAAACATGTTTTTTTCAATATGAGCCATGTGCAATATACTGTTGGTCTCTGTAAGATTTTAATCACTAACTCCTGAATTATTCGTTTACTGTTGTACCAAACTCTCTACGAGGTAGCTTCTTATCAAATCATTTAAAGTATTGTTGTAACATAGAAGCAGCTTTGGTGACTCATTCAACAAAATAGATAGTCATCACAATTATTTTTCTTTCGTTGAACCTCGACCATCATTACTGTTGTAAATTTTCGCTTTTGCATTATTTTTATCTACTATTAAATGCATTCATTATCCGTTAATATCTGATTTTTAAGTATCAGTGATAAACGTAACAATCTATTCTTTTCCTATATGCTTGACACAAATACCTATTTTTTGCTATTATGTATCAGTGAAACATTTGAAGTTCCTTAGAGTGTTAGCAGTTGAAGAATTTTCCACTAAGCCACTTCGATCAAAGCACTTAAATAATTCTTCATGTAGGGTATTGGAATAATAGCGGTAATTCAATCAAATAAATCTATTTACAGTTTAATGATACTAATAATACAATAAAATGTTTTGACCGCTAATTCCCGATTTCATTCATATGCAGTTTTTCTTATTCTTTTTTTTCCAGTTTATATTCAGCAATCCGAAATGTATCAGTAGTCTCCTGTTGTGTCTTTCTTCATTTGTTATGTTATATCAATGTTTCTGTTCATATTGGGTCCGTGACTGGTATAAATCATTCGTTCTAATAGTCGATGCCGTATTTTGTTTTTTTAATCTATATTTACATTTTCGTACTTCAATTCTAGTACACTTTGTTTATTCCAGAGAAGGAGCATGGAGTTTACCGAATTTCTTCGGCATTTCTTCTTTCCGTTTCTTTTCATCACTTTTTGATCTGTCACCGATGTCTATCTCCCATTCTATTCCGCCTGTTACACATTCCTTCTAACGTTAATATCTACATGTAGTTTTTACTTTTTTAACTTTGGAACCATGACAATGAATATCCTATAAAGTGGTATTTTCATTCAAAAAGTATTTCGTTCTACATTTAACTGTTTTCTACTATTTCCTTTAAATATGTCCTTTGTTTGTTCATTGTGTATGAATGTATTTAACAGCATCGTGTTATTTGCACCACTTCACCTTTGTTCTGTTTATCTTGACTTCAGTAAAATGATGAGTTTATGTTCATTATAATGAATGCTTTTGTGTTAAATAAACATTCATTTTATTTTAACACAAAATCTCGTCAACATTTAGCAAGAAAATCATACAAAAGATGCATTTTAGTGGAAAATATAACCAAGCGGGGTTTCATTCGGTTAAGTATTCCTCTCATTTAACGAAAAATATTAAAGCAGGATAGCTGCTGGCTAATATTCGGACCTGTATCTGACAACGTCTTGAGCCACTTAATTGCATGGATTACTAAAGGCTAACCTCACAAATAGTTTAATTCCATACTACGAGACCATATTATAAATTGACCATCTCTCTGCTGTTTCAACTTAATTTTAGCGTACAGGTACGCACCAGTGACAATTCATTGTGAATGAGGTCCCTTCGAACGTATCACGAATTGACTGAATAAGAAATATCAACCGTTAGGAGCCGGCTCAGTGGTCCAATGGTAAGGCACTCGTCGCGGAGCCAGAGGGCCCTGGGTCAGATCCTTAATAGGGTCGTGGATGCGCACTACTGAAGAGTCCCACACTAGGACGAAACAGCCGTCCAGTGCTTCCAGGTGATCAATGGTTGTCTAATTCAGATCACTTCGTGATATCAACATTGACAAATTAACTATCTCCACAACAACCCTCTTAATTGTAATATATTTTATTTGTTAGCCGCTGAGACCACGTGCATGAAATATGTCCAAGCCACTGAAGCCAACGTCTCAAGGTAGTGACATATTGAGTTGTCATCACTACTTCTGAACATACATTGTTAAACCTCGGGATTACTAACACAGTGTCATCGCTGTATGTCAGCCTCCCTTCGAAGATAGTGACTACCTGACACAGAGTCGTTCAACATTGTATACTTAAAGAGTCCGTAGCATTACTGGTGCTATGAATGCGTCGTAAACAGACAGGCTAACTTAACAGTGGGACCTATAATTTCTCGATTTTCAATCATTTTATGTGTGATTTTCTTACGTAAGCAACTAGGTGCTTATTAAGCTGTCTATATGCTAGTGTTGACCGATGTGCTTCGTGAAGTATTAAGGAGTTTCCAGGAACCTATTGCTTACAAGTGGGATGTTTGTCGAACCGACATGCATCTTAAGTCTTCACTTTCATACTGTCATGTAAGTGCATCCAACCCCTGCCTAAAATTTTCCACGGACTGGTAATTAGTCTTTAAACCATTTTGACTTGAATTACTATGGTTTTATGTAGATAGGTATTAGACTTAGTTGTTTGTATTCATCATAGTTTGATATTTGTTGTGCATCAGTCAAAGCTACGGAGTACTGGACAATTGTTTTATCCTAGTATAGTACTCTTCTACAGTGCTCACTCTCCATTCCGCCAGGGAATCGAACCCACAGCCTCCTGGTATTTTGGCAGGTACTTGATCACTCGGCCGATGTCGAGCGACAGAGTTTCCATCTCCATCGGTTTGTATTATAGCAGGACGACCAATCAACACCATTGACGATAACTCACTTTCAGTATATGGCTGCAACTATGAGTGTAATCAGTTTGCCTGTATCAATCCATTTAGGACAACAAGTCCATATAGGTTTTTCGGAGGGTGGGTCAGTTTTGTATGCATCCACTCTAGCGGTAATCTGTTCCTCTGTTATGAGTTTAAGTCCACGCTTGAGTTATCAAGGATAAACTCCAGGTAGCACATTTGCAACGTTCGTGCTTGGTGTTATTACTTTCCATTGACAAGCGTTCTGCACAAAGCTATAGAAGACCATCACCGTCATTTGGTCCGTGACCATCGACCGACCGTAACTGCTACCTTGACGTGGTAATCGGGCTTGCCTATTGTGATGACCCAACTGAGCTATATTGGATGGGATGTATGTTCCTCTAGGTCCTACGATTACCAAACAGGTCTGTTGCAGAGCAATAAGACTAAAGGCAACAACCTAAGATTTGAGGGTAGAGTCGTACTGCTGCCTGCAGTAGGGTATGACAACAGTAAGGTGTTTCCCTCGGATAACCAGCATCTGTAGCGATGCTGCCTTCTCACAAAAGGAGGAAGAGGTTAGAAAAGGTTGACCCTAATCATGCCACACCTCACCTTACTCCACGGATTTCCGTCACCGGCAGTAAGGCCTTCTAAAGAACGGAGCAGCAGTTAGATCCATTTTACTTTATGGATGTGAAATATGACCATTAAGGTCAGAGGATAGTCGTAGACTTCTTGCATTTGATCATAGATGTCTTCGAAACATTGCTCGTGTTTGTTGGGACCGCCGAGTAAGCAATGCGTAGGTTAGGATCAGAGTACTAGGTAAATACGGTAAGCCTATTGATGAAGTACTGAATCTTCACCGGCTGAGGTGGTTAGGACATGTGTTGCGTATGCCTGACCACCGTCTACCTCGATGAGCAATGTTGTCTGGTGTGGGAGTAGGCTGGAAGAAAGCTAGGGGTGGCTAAACGAAAACATGGCACCAATCCATGAAGTCATTGACAATTGGGCTGAGCCATGTTAATAGATGCAGACTACCTGGTTGGGGCTCATGTGATTATCGTAACAAATGGTTAGACTTGAGGTGATATGGCTCAAAATCGTTCACAATGGCGCAGGTGCATTCATTCCTTGTCTTCCTCCTAATTCTAGTTTTTGAGCTTCCTATAATTTTCTCTTTACTGAATCACTGCTTTTTGTTTCAAATCTTATCTCTTATCTCTATGCCTTTCGATTAGTACTTACTCTGTTACTACCTCCACTAATGTGGGATTTGGTCCGACAATTTAATCTCTATCTGATGATAAAGGCATGGCAACTTGAACTGATGTACGCATGTACCAAGTTCTACATTGTAACTAACTGACTGACTGACCATCGTGTCATCACTGGTCACCTTACTTACTTACGCCTGTTACCCCTCTCGGAGGAGCAGAGGCCGCTCACCAGTATTCTCCATTCAACTCTGTCCTGAGCAATCCTTTCCACCTGTTTCCAGTTGCTGTTCATCCTTTTAATGTCTGCTTCCATCTCTCGACGCAGTGTGTTCTTCGCCTTCCTCTTTTCCGTTTTTCAATAGGGTTCCAAGTTAGTGCTTGTCTCGTGATGCAGTCAGATGATTTCCGCAAAGTATATCTTGTCCATTTCCAACGTCATTTCCTGATTTCCTCCTCAGCTGGAAGTTGGTTTTTTTTCTCCCATAGTAGGTTGTTGCTGATGGTTTCCGGCCAACAGACATTCAATATTCTGTGTAGACAGTTGTCTATAAATACCTCTACCCTCCTAAGGATGTTTGAGGTAGTTCTCCACGTTTCAGCTCCATACAGAAGAACTGTCTTGACGTTCGAATTGAATAGTCTAACTTTGATGTTGGTAGACAGTTGTTTGGAGTCCCATATATTTTTCAGCTGTAGGAATGCTGCCCTTGCTTTGCCGATCCTAGCCCTTACATCTGCATCGGATCCTCCTTGTTCACCGATGATGCTCCCAAGGTATGTAAAGGTATCCACTCGTTCCAGAATTTCACCATCCAGTTCAGTTGGGTTGGTGCTTTCTGTGTTGAATTTGAGGATCTTGCTCTTTCCCTTATGTATGTTCAGGCCTACTGATGCTGAGATTGCTGCCACGCTGGTTGTTTTCTCTTGCATTTGCTGGTTTGTATGGGTTAAAAAAAGGTAGATCATCCGCGAAGTCCAGATCATTGAGTTGTATCCTACTTATCCATTGAATTCCGTGCATCCCCTCAGATGTAGAGGTTATCATGATCCAATCAACCACTTGAAGGAAGAGGAAAGGCGAGAGCAAACAGCCTTGTCTGACACCGGTTCTCACTGGGAATGCATTTGTCAGCTGTCCTCCATGCACGATTTTGCACTGTAGTCCATTGTAAGAATTCCGGATGATGCTGACGAGTTTCTCTGGTACACCGTAGTGTCGAAGAAGTTTCCGTAGCGATCTCCTGTCTACGCTGTCAAACGCCTCATAATCAATGAAGTTGATGTACAGTGACGAGTTCCATTCAATTGATTGTTCAACGATGGTCCGTAGTGTTGCGATTTGGTCTGTGCACGCCCTGGTCACCTAGGTAACTTTTATGTACTTAGGCTCTCGATTTGTGCCTGCAAATCTTTTACTAGGACAGAAACCCATATCAATGTTTTACATTAAAAATACTCACCTATTTACTACAGTATATGTCAAACACATTTTGTGAATATCATTTAATTTTAAAACCTGAATTACAAGTATCGTTTGCATTAGTAATATAAGATGTGGAGCAATTCATTTCCTATATGCTAAAATAGCATACTGTGTTTGAGCTGAGACACTGCCCAGGTTAGAACATGAAGTTTTATTAGGGGGCTACTGTTTAGGCAATAGTGCAATGTCAGAAGATGAAATCCCATGACAACTGGTTACCAGTGAAGATCGATGTGCTATTCATTTCCCCAGCATCCTGAATCCTAACCTTCCTAAAACAACGCTAACCAGGAAAGAATCATTCAACCCCTGCCCTGGGAGTTGAGGGGTCTACATTTAGAATAGTCATGACACCTCATGGTGAATGTCGAGCTACTTCGGATGCCACGTGGCCTATACCTCATATGACAACCAGAGCAGCAGTTAATGTAGGTACATGGAATTTTCGCGCAATGTGGGAGACAGGGGAAAACATCCAAATAGCCGAGGAAATGTAAGGATAAGACCTGGCGATACTCCCAATAAGTGAAACCCATTAGTTTCAAGCTGGACGGCAAAAAATATCCTCAGGAGAGGTACTGTTATATTCTGGTCACAAATATGAGAATACCTGACACAAGGAGTAACACTAATGCTGTCCCAAAAGACAGGGCAAGCACTTATATGATGGGAACTTCATGAACCTAGGATCATCGAAGCGTCCTTCAAGATAAGGAAGGAGGGGGATCACAGTGAGTATCATTCGGTGCTATGCTATCACTAACGACAGCCACAAATATGATAACTAGCTCTATGTGAGGCAGCGGTCAATAATCGAGAAATGCCCAGTAATGGACCTGACCACTCTGATGGGAGACCTAAACGCCAAAGATGAGATAGATAACACCGAATACGAAGACATCATGGAATGAAATCGACTGGGAGAAGGGAATGAAAACGATGTGAGGTTTGCAGATGTATGTGCTTTCAGCAAAATGACTATAGGTGGAACCATATTCTGCCACAAACGCATACACATTGCTATATAGGTTTCATCAGACCACACTGCGGAGAATCAAATCAATCACATCTGCATCAACAAGAAGTTCAGAAGGACTATGAATGATGTGATAACAAAGAGGGGAGTTGATATTGCTTCAGATCACTTTGTAGTGGCCAAAATAAGACTGAAGCTAAAAAAAAGCACTGAATAATAGGGACGACAGTATTGTAGAAGTTTAATACGACCGTTCTTCAGGAAACTAACAAACTTGTCAAATTCAAGCTAGCTCTTAACAATAAGTTCCAGACCTTTCAAAATCTGCTAGAAGACGAGAACACTATTATGGAGGAAAACTGGAAATACATTAAGGGTGCAATAACTTTAACATATCAGGAGGTTTTGGTTTACAAGAGGCATCACCATAATAATGACATCTGTTGACACTGAATAAGATTCAAGAAAGGAGGAACAAGAAGACAACAATTAATAACGGCCTAACGAGGACAAAGAAAGCTAAAGCAAAGGTAGAATACACAGGGGCCAACATACAAGGGACGAGGAACAATAGGTCGGATAAACGAAAATATGTGGAAGACCTAGCAATTACATCAGAAAATACTGCAAGAGAGAGAAACATGATACACCCATACGATACAATGAAGAAGTTAGCTGGAAAACACGGTAAACCGTAACGGCTAATCAGGAACATGGATGGCAAACCAATCACTGAGATACAAGAACAACGAAACAGATGGATAGAACACTTCGAAGAACTCTTAAATAGACCAACCTAACGGAACCTACCAGTTAACGAAGTGGCATCTACGCATCTCCATATAAATATCGACCCACTAACAATCGGGAAAATCAGTATGACCATTCGACAAATCAAGAGTGGCAAGTCAGTAGGACCAGACGACACACAAGCCAACACACTGAATTCAGATATATAATTAACTGCAAAGATGCCCTATGTTTTCATCAGGAGCATTTGGGAGAAGGAAAAAGTACTAATAAATTAGAAGGAAGGGTCCCTCATCAAGATATCAAAGGGAGAATATTTCGGTAAGTGCGAGGACTATAGAGGTATCACCCCACGTTCAGTACCAGGAACAGTTTTCAACAGAGTATTATTGAACAGAATGAAATATCCAGTAGACGCCCAACTTCAGAATCAAAAGGCGAGACTCCGTAGGGATAGATTGTGTACCGATCAAATCACGACACTACGGTTCATTGTTGAACAATCAATATAATGGAACTCACCACTTTACACCAACTTCCCTGACTATGAGAAATCACTTGATAGCGTGGACAGGGGGACATTATGTAGCCTTCTTCGACACTGGTGTTTCCTAGAAGATAGTCAGTATCATATGGAGTCCAAACGACGGACCACACTGTAGAATTGTGTATGGAGGGCATCTCACAAATTCATTTGAATTGAGGATTGGTGTCAAACAGGGTTGCTTATTCTCGTCCTTAGGTTTCCGCTAGTGGTTGACTAGATTACGAAAACTAAAACACCTCAAGGGAATCACGGAATACGGTCGGTAACATGAATGCAACTAGATGACCTGGACTTTCCCGATGATCTAGCTATTCCATCCCACATGCAGTGACAAATGCAAGTGAAGATGAACAGTATAGCAGCAGCCTCTGCAGTAGTAGACTTTTACATCCATAAATGGAAAAGTAAGAATCTTAGATACTAAATTAGCACCAAACTGATCACACTTGATAGAGAAACTCTGGATGATGTCGAAACTTTTACATACACGGACAGCGTCCTCGATAAATGAGGATGCAAATGCAAAGACACGGATTAGCAACACAAGTCAATGGCAGCATTTCCATGATTGAAAAACATTTGCAATTCAAACCGGCTGTTTGCCAACATCAAAGTCAAATTTTTCAGTGCAAACGTGGAGACAGCTTTATTGTATGGAGCAGAAGCTTTAGAGAACTACGAAAGCATCCTTCAAAAGATACAAGTATTTATAAGCAGTTGTTTGCGCACGATACTTCGGATCCGTTGACTAGTGCTATCAGCAACAACCTTCTGTGGCAGAGAACAAATCAACTAAAATCCACCTGAAGAAGAAATTAGGAAAAGACGGTGGAGGTGGATAGGACATACATTGAGGAAATCATCAGACAGCGTCACATGATAAGCACTAACTTACAAACCTGATGACCAAGGAACACGTTACGACGGGAATCAGAGGCAGGTATGAGAAGAATGAACAGCACTTAGGAAGAAATGAATAGGAAAGCCCAGGACAGATTTAGATGAAGAATGCTGGTCGACGGGTTATGCTCCACGTAGGGTAACAGGCATTGATTGAACGATCCAACATTTTGTGTAATGAATTGAATTCAGCTGAAAATTGATATACTACTTACGCTCTCGTATTTATGAACTTTCGCCTTCAACAGAAATCTGCTTTAATTAGTTTTTATTGATTCGGTATCCTATTCAATCAAGCTATAATTAGGTAAAACTTTTAAATTAAAAAATTGCCTTACTTCATTGAAAATTGAATCCATGAGTATTATGTGGATGTTATTATTAAAAAGGTTGAGAGTAAATTTAAGATTTTTCTCGTCTAAAAAGTAACATAAAATCATAGTTACACTTCAAAATAATATTAACCTTAAGCTGTATAAGTCTGCTAAAATATTTCTTCACAGAAGAATCGAATCCCTGTTCAAATTCTACATTACACTATCCAGGATAAAATACTAGCGTCTAAGCCATGAAACTTATCATAGTGACTAGGTTAAGTAAGCAGTATATGGCTTCTTATAAATCTTTAATAGTGTTTATGTCATTCCCCGTAGTTCAGGTTACTGTAGCAATATATATATATATATATATATATATATATATATATATATATATATATATATATATATAACAAGCTGACTTGTGAATTTATTTGTTTTGTAAAGCTGTAATATATCGTAAAGTTTAACTCTATACATTGAAATAGAATGCAAAGATTTAGATGCATTCGAACTTTACGTCTTCAGTATAAAGTAAGGACAGTGTTTGTATGCTCACAAGTATATCTGTTCACTTCTGAAGCTGGATTGCATTAAACCGTTTGTAGGGTGTTTCATTGGTTGTTAGGGCTGAATGAGTGTTTGCGTGTACGTGTTTTTCTGAGTGAGGCAGACGAAAAATGGGAAAAGGTGAGCAATAATAATGATATACGATATGAAAATGTTTAGTTAAACATTTAACAAGAATGTGTTCAAAGTACCTTTATTTTCTGGTTTCTTTTTAAAAGTATGAGGATAAATGTGTATATGACCTTATCAAACAGTAGATCTTAGCTAATTAGTCATTAATAAATGATTATTTTGTGTAAAACAAATTTTCAACTTAAGTATTGTGTTCCTATTAAATGTTTGTTAAATATAATCTGAAGTGATTAAAAACTATAATCCGACGACATTTAAGGATTGAAATTACAGCTTGAAGTCGTCACATGCAGATTTGAAGATATCACAACCAGGTAGAATACAGCTGTGAAATATCAATTCACTTATTACTACCTGTGCACGGCCTGATTAACTACGACACTTGTGTTAAAACTAACAGCTTACATGTTGCGTATGTTACAGATAGTTGAAAATGTTTCGCAACAACAAGTAATATGATTCCCAACCAATTCATAGTATAGAAACACTGAACAGTTTGTTTCCTTTGTTTATAAATCAATTCACTAATTATGTACCTGGCTATGAAAATGGAACTATGTTGTAACTCTTATAAAAGTAGCTGTGAAGAGTTGCAAGTCAAATATAACGCGAAGACGAAATCCACAAAAATAAAAGACACTCCATATGTGGCTTAGTACGTTATTCCATAAATACAAATATGATCGAAATAAATGATGCAACTACAAACTACACCATTTCCTACTAATTATTTTTCTAAAATTTTACCAGACGACTGAAGGTTATTTGATCAAAACGACTATTATCAACCATACAAAACAAGCTAAATCAAAGGATTTACTACTATTAATCCATACATATGAGATAAGAATATAGTGCCAACGATTGATAAACGGGTATATATATATATATATATATATATATATATATATATAGATTTATGGATGGACTTAGTTATAAAGTAGGTGGTTCTACTTCTAAAGAGCGGACAAAATCCTAATCGGCCTTCACATTTTACCACCATCCCGATGGCTTGTGAATATCGGTCTTTCTATTTCTAGGTTATAACAATTGCCGAACTTCCAAAATAGTCATTCCACTTACTAGATGGTGATACTCACTGTTAGTTTATTTGTAAGTTACTGTTAATTAATAGTGCGATACCATAATTAAGTTATTCTGAAGATGCTTAAATGATGGCAGATTATGATCACTTACAACATCTCCCTCCATCGATTTCAGGTACTCATGTAACGAAATCATAGATATGAAAATGTACAAGTACAATAAAGTTTTTGTGAATACTCGGAGTAAGAACCTGAATTGAAAGTTATAATGATAGTCTGAACCTGATTTTAAATTTTGTAAAATGTTATTAAGTTGTAAAAATAACAGAAGATCAAGTAAAATGAAATTTCTTTGAAGGCGTTTACGACGAGGATAAACAATTATTTGTCTGATACTTGTCAGTATTGTTTTGTTAGTCATAGTACTAGAGAAAAATGAATTACACTGAAATGATACGAGAACAATGAGATTCAGATGGTGTTTAACAACTACTGATCACCTGCTACAAAATCTTCCGACTGATTCGAAATTCCCAGATAATATACTCAAGTTATTAATAGTTGACTTTTGAAATAAGGAATTCACTCTTATAAGGATTGTCGAAATTCCACCTTTAAAGAAATTCATTTTATATGGGCTTTAGGATATATGCTTTTAAAGAACCTTTAACTTAGATGAAATCGTACATGAAAGCATAGTCTAAATGACTATGGTAAAGAACTTGTTATTGCGTTTTTCTTCAAATTACAATTTTTTGTTTCATCTTCTGTAGAAGTAGATTCGACTGTTGCTTCTAATGAAAAAACTCTTCAGAAAAGCAGTTGTAGGACATTCCGATTATTTTAATTTAACCATTACTCTAATTTGCTGATAAGATTACATAAATAACAAAATACAGAAAATAAAATGCAATTCAAAGTTGTATATATGCTATATAACATGTTACAATAATCAGCTTATTAGTGACTAACTTCAGGATGTTCCTCATTCTCCAATAAGAAGTTGTGACTAGTGGAGTTGTGACTTGTCATGAGTGAAACAGTTATCACTGATGACGATGAATGATCGTCGATCACAAATTGATGGAAGTGTGAATTCTACTATTGGATGCCAGCCCAGTGGTTCAGAGGGTTAAGAGTTCACCAACGTGAGGCTCCTGCAGGGGAATCTAGGGTGCTCACTACTGAGGAGTCTCATACTAAGACGAGATATTTATCCAATGTCCCTTGGTTTTCGACGGTATCTAACCAAAATCAATCTGTGACGAATTAAATCGACTAAAATTCCCTAAGCACTTGGCAATATTTTATCATATGGTTAACCAAATGATATAAAGTCTAAATTGCTTTTTAAATGAACATACAGGGAAATTCCTGAGAGGTTATTTTTCAAAATGATTTTACTTTGGATGTATAAATGGTGTTGTTGCCGAAATATAACTTCAGCTACTGTAATTCATTTTAATTGCATAACTTAACATCTATTAACTTAAGCAATCAGTTTGCCTTGTTTCATGATTGAGATCATAAATATACATCTAGTTGATTGTACTGTCTCATCGTCGTCCGTTAGGCTCTAATGAGTCACAAGTTATTTTCTTTCATTCCCAACCACTTATTTTCGTGAATGACACCAAAAGGAAATATAACTAATATCATTTAATTTGTATTGTGACTGGCAAGTGGAATCCAGGAGGCGCGTTTCGTCCTATTTGGGACTCATCGGCTGGATGTACCTGCATCCCAATGTTGATGTTCACAGTGGGATTCGAACTCAGTCCCACTGTGAACATCAACATTGGGATGCAGGTACATCCAGCCGATGAGTCCCAAATAGGACGAAACGCGCGTCCTGGATTCCACTTGCCAGTCACAATACAAATTAAATGATATTTCTGAATAATCGCTATATCGAGGCGATCCGCACAGGATGCACATATAGCAACAGTGACTGACCAGCTTCAGTCTATAACAAATCAATGGGAATATACAAATTCATTCTACTAAATATAACTAATGATTTCATATTGCAGAAAAACTTTTATGTTAGTTAATTCTGTTGATTTACTAATCGACTTGTTGGACATAGTTTACAAATGAACTTTCGTTAATTAATTATTATAGTAGTTTATATACACTATCTATCACTTGTTCATTAATATAATGAACATGACACTAAAGATTAGTAATTTAGTTGATTTTCTTCCAAGCTTTAGATTCTTCAGTGGTTACACGAATGGTTATTACTCCTGTAACTTTCGTCGATTTCAACCGTTTTTATAAAAGTTTTCACTGTATTCACGAAATTAAAACCAAAGTATACAACGTTTCCATTGTATTAATGCTACACTTAAGACCTAAATTTGTAATTTACTGATAATTTGAAAACATCCGCCCGTTACTCTTAGTAGCAATCTGTTAATGATGGCTTGTTAAGTTCTAATAGTCAAAACAACCACTTAGTAATTTTTAATTTCTTTGAGATAAAATGCATACATAATTCCCAAACACTTAAAATCACTTCTAGGTTTACTCGTTCTAGCCTTGTTAATAAGACTTATTATTGATAGTGATGCTCTTTATCATTGTTTAGATTGATAAACTGCCTTTTTATTCAGTACCATTACTATCAAGTGTGTGATGAGTTTTCATGTCATAAAAAATGCCTACATGAAAATAATAGTTTCCAAAACATGGTACAAGGTCTAAAGAAATGAGAATTGATCTTAATAATAGAAGTTATGCTGTTCATATTTTCGTTGTTTGTGTATGTCATAAAGTGATCGCGATTGCTTACCAGTGGAAACTAGAAATCACTAAACATCTATTTCGTCCCAGTATATGATTCCTCAGAAGTGGATACTCATGGTTCCTCCGGAAAAAATTAAAGATCATTCTACGCATAACCACCTCAGGTAAATCACTTATAGTATAGCTCGTAAATAAAACTTTGGAAATCGAAAGAAGCTAACTCATTACTAACTTTTTCTTCTTTTATTTACAGGAAGTTGTTGATTAAATAAATAGTAATCTGTGTAGTACATAAAGTATACTTTCTGAATGTCTACTCGTATTATCTATTATGAACAAAAAAATTACGTAGAACTCATTGTTGCTTGACAATTCAATAGTCATAGGGCTTATTTTTACTTGTATCTATAGATGTGAGAATTCCTTACTAAATGAATATATATCGTATCAGTATATCGTTCATCACCACCTACATTACTTCAAGTATACAATATCCTATTCGGATATCTTATGATTTGATACGGTTAAACTATTACTACTAGTCCATGTGTAACTTTAGAAGGATTAATGTGTCAGAACAGATTATTCTTATATTACTTTTGTATATGATAGATTTTTACATTCGTCAATTGTTAATGTTTAGCGACAATTCAACTATGGGAATATAAATACATTACCTGTATCTCTAATATTATTAACTTGATTGTCCGGTCATACAGCCTTTCATTATGTTCACAAATGACTTAATAAAGCCAAGTCATATAGGGTATTGTCACTAATAATTGTTTAAAAACTAGTTATAAGTCCCAAAATAAGACAGAAACAATATACGACTGTTTCCTCGCCCCATTACCCCCTCCCCCACAGTTTTCTGTTGTTCTTTAACTTATATTAGTCAATGATGAAAACTTCCTTCACATTGAATAGATCACTACTATTCATTTATGTACAGTGCTTAATGCATTGTACAATTATTTCTTACAAATCAAATATTCATCATGTATGAACAAATTGCATTAATAAAAAAAAAATTTAATGCTTCAGTATCTAAAAAAAAGTCAACTAGTCATTCTAATTCAGTGCAAATCTTCAAATTAGAAAAATAAAAAAGAAATCAAATCAAATTAATGTACATCATGCATAAAATGTTGATTGTATTTTAATTTCTACGCTTTATACACTTAACAATTCACTATATCCTGCATGCATAGTACATGGATATAGGTATGAATTAACTACGTTATTTTCAATTGCTAGTATTCTTTCAACTTTTTTTTTTTGTCTCTTTATTGTTCATAAAAAGAACACGTAAACTACAGAAACATTTCAGCAACAACAACAAGACTTCTACTGATAACAGAATTTTCTCTCTCTTTCTTATGCATAAAATACGTTCTAAACAATGAACAGGTGATTGAGCAAAATTATTTAGATAGACAACATTATATTTATACAGAAGAAAATAACAAAATAGAACAAAAAGTAATACACATAAATTGTATAGAAGTGAGTACTAAAACTTGTTGTTATAGTTTATAGATTGTATGAGCATATCCACTCATGACTGATAGTTATTCACACTTTCAAAAAGGTAGATAGAACAATTTCCAACCATTTAAAATTATTTTCAGTTTTTTCATTGTCACGCGTTTCCATACACAACATACACATTGTATATATATATATTTTTTCCTTTTGAATAAAATGTCTATGTTGTTTATTATGATTGTATTCCAAGGCGCCCATAGGAATACATTGATACACATGAAAAACTAGACTTAATCGATTGGTTGATTGACTGATTTCCTTCTCGTAATCTCTCCCCCCCACCCAACCTCTATCAGAAACTACTCTCTTCTTATAGTTCATTCAACAAAGTATAAAGCATATTGTAGAACAATTTTTAATACTTTTAATAATCAATAATCTTTTGTCTAGTCCGTGGTCTAAAATTATAACAGAACAAGTAAAATGATTTACTTATATTCTATAGTAGGCTAATTTCATTTCACTTCTTGATTATTATGATTAACTTTTGATTAAACAGGTTAATACTTGATTCTGAGACATTTAAAGGAAAACGAGATAAGAGAATAAGTTCTCGTCTACTCAAGACCTATTAGTTGAATATTTATCTATATCGGCATGTTCATGCTGAGACGTTATTACAGCTTAAACACTACAGTCACTAATTTAACATAGGATCATACCCACAACACTGTTAGATCACAAAATGTTTGTAGTTACTACCAAACACTCTTAAGATAGATTCAGAGGCAGCATCAATATACTAGAACACTGGATCACTAAAAATGAATATCGAAAACATTTAATCAGTACTAGCTATTAATAATGAACAAATAATATCATCAACTAAATTAGAATAACACGTTTAAGCGAATAATATAGTTTTCAGTTGCAACTTCATTTGGTTTTACTACAATATTTATTAGTATCTGTTTATACATGAGAGAAATGTCAGACTAATATAGGCAATATGATAATCTGTATAATCCATTTCCTTGTTATCACTGACTAATAAATCCCCTTGATTGATATACTATTTTTCACTTACACACAAATAATACTAAATATTAGAATAAAGCCTGAGGAAGGCTTGACTGAAAACAGTACTGTTCGCTTACATATATATTTCTAATTTGCACATCCGGAATTTTCATCATTATAAAATGAATGGCATGGGTGAAAGCTTGCCGATATTTGAAGCCGTAAACGCTGCTTTTTGGCTGAGTGAGTTTAGATGCACAAATATTTGAAAATAGGAAGGACTAGACAATTGTTTTGTCTTAGTACGAGACCCCTCACCAGTGTATATCCATAGCTACACTAAGGATCAAACTTAAAACCTCCAGGTCTTGAGGTGACATTTAACGTTACGACTACTGAGTTTGTGTCTAGTGGTTTACATATCAAACTTTAGTCAACTTGTTATATTGCATGACAACCATTAATTGTATTGATGATATCTGCCTGACACTCGACATAGTTAAACTGCATTAGTCATTTGTAAGCATATGATTACTTTTGGTTATAAGAGGAGAGCTTTAGAGATTGTTGAATTTGTATTTATACATCACAAACTGCGTGTAGTTAGACTGTGTTCGATCTTTAATGGATTAAATATAAATCTGAATCCTGAATAGGATGAAAAACAACTTCTAGGTTCCATTGTAAGTAAGTGTAAGTAGATTCATATTTATTGAGATTACTATTAAATAATGCTTAACTATCACACTTCACTATTTGGTAGAAAGCGTAGACCAGTAATTACCATTAACTAAATAATACTTAAAATACAGATGAGATGTTATTTTAGCTGTTTGAATATTGTTTATATATCTTATGGAATAATGCATTATACCTTAGTTACACAAGGGCGAATTTATGATACACGATTTATTGTCTAGAAGAGAGTAAATAAACTGATGGTAAACAATTTCATCAATTTGCTGACTTTAAAATCTGTTTTCACTAGATCTTACAAATATATCGATTACTTGACTTATTATATTGTGATCATTAAACAGTTTAGAAAAAGATTTCCCCTGTAATACATTAAATTGAACTGTGAGGTATATTATTCTCATGCGAATAAGCCTAATTACTAAATTGACTGATTATACCTCCCGAAATAAAAAATAGACGATAGCTTGGAAATTTTTCGCTGCCAATTTCCTTTCTTACATTTCACTCTTTTTTCATACTCCTGTTTCTTTTTTCTCTCCCATATTGCCTTGTGCAACAGTGTTTTATGATTCGGTTGTTCATGCAACTATACACGTATTACTGTTTGAGTGTGTCTACAATCTCATCTACGTTGCTCAACCAGTTTTAAAACATGAAACATTTTTCAGCCTCACCCTTTACTAATCGAACGGCACTGAATGTAATTGGTTAAAAATTATTCATTCGAATTAATTCTTAGACAATTTATCGTTGATTATTAGAATGTTTTATTCCATAATAACTGCTGTTTCGTACTAAAGTGAGGTTTGACTAAAGTAGGGTAAATGGAACGTTTCACTTGTAGTTGTTAGTGTGCTTCTTTAAAGTTGAGGCAGCCAGCAGTTACAGATCATTCACGTAGATTGATGATCAAGTAAAATAGACAATTTATAAAAGTCAAAAGTGTAGACAATTAAACTACCGATCCAGTAACTGACTGATTTTGTGCGGACTAAAATTACATTAGGTTCCTCGTTTTGGCTGATGAATTCCTAAGGCAGAACAGTTGTTCGGTGAATCAGTTTTCTAAAACATATCATTTTTCTATGGAAACCGTTGAAAATTGACCAATTAGTATTTTTTTAATGCCATTCTACTTATTTTTACTAATATGTTCATTGCTTATTCTACAAAATCTCTAGTTGTTAATCAAAATGATAATTGAAAATTATAAGAACTAAATCCTAGATTGTCATATAACATGAATATTTATTGTTATATAGTCTGAAACTAACTACCTCTCCAACCTGATCATTATGCTGCCTTTAACCTAAAATAAAAAAAATATTCATATACTAGGTTCATTGGTCCATGTCCACAGTAATGTGTCCATTCTCATTATCAACACTACTCAACAATATGTGCTGATTATATTTGTTAGAGGGAATGATGAGTGGAGGGTGAGTACTGTTGGGTAGTACACTACTAGAAAAAAAATCAGTGCAGTGTTCCCCAGTTTTGAATGGTGCCCAACAGAGATCACTCTGTGATGAATGAAGGCAATAATTTAAAAACCAATCCCTACAAATCCATCTCAACCCATTTTATTAAAATCATTCATACAAAAATTCAGGCTTAAGCCAATTGAATTTAATTTTCGACCATGCAATTAAATGTTTCTTGTGATTTTACTGAATTTAAGCGCCTAGTTAAATACACGAAAGTGTACTTAACCTTTTTTTATTGAGCCATTGAGTCGAAATATAATGACCCGCATTTTCACATCTCAACCAGTTAACAACTACCGTGAAACCAATCAAGTTAGTGAAATAGTTTACACCGACGCCAATATCAGAGTATAGTCATCACTGCTAATTAAACATCACTACCAATTAAAAATACCTAAAACATAATCTGTTCAGTACTGACTCCGCTAGTGAATGATGATTAAGTCATTAAAACTTTCGGCTTTGATTTCAGTCCTATATACTTAGCAGCTTTAAAATGTGATGAAGTATACATCATCATAGATATTTTAGTTGTAGATGATCTGTTCATTAACAAGTATCCTGACACCTTAAAATGACTGGGTATTATGGCGACAGTTGACTGTCAATTGGTCATGAATTGATCTGAATTAGTCAACCATTGAGTTGTACAGTATCGACCGGAAATGCAAAATCTGCATAACACTAACAAATGGTTGAAATTATAATTCATTTCTTTAAAACAAATATAGAAAGTGTCAGGTGTTTTGTCTGCCCCTAAATAATTAACCTTTGACCTTATTAGCTTACGTGATAACGTTTTTCATGTAGTCTATCAATGCAGAGATCCTATGTTGTTGACATGAGACATTTCCTATTAAATTTCGATGAATAACATAATGGTGTAGCGTACCCACCCATTTGTGGTTCGACTGAATTTGCCCACTTGCTTTTAGGGTCGATCTCTTGTAGTACTGAAAAATGAACCTTATAATTTCAAGCCAAAGAGATTACAAATATAGATCTAGTGAAAACTGCATATTTTTCCTGTTTTAAATGCAAGTCACATTGTCTAATAATGCTAATAAATAACAATGATTGTGTGAGTCACACTACCTACCTGAGAGTAAGTTATTCATTGGGTACGTATCAGTCCTGAAGTCTTCGTCATTTTAAAGAATCCCCCTGACCCATCAATGTTTCTGTGTTTGGGTATTCGACTGTCTTCGATAGATTCAATATTCTCATTTTCATTTAATAATTTATCAGAAAACAATAATTGTGAAAGTATTCATAATTTATCCTTGTATTAGGTAAATTGTCAGAGATCATAGAACTAAAATATCTTGCATACGGTAACTGAACAATAAGCGAACAAACAACTAATTTTGCCATTAATGTATATGATGTTTGTTCACTTAAGAATGTTAATGTAAGTATTCATAATCTTACACTGGTATGTTTAACTACCAGAAGTCTGCCTGATATATTCAATATTTGAGTGGAATTTACCTACTTCATCTTCGGATAGATAAATGATTTAGAACTTTAAAAAATGTTAATGTTCAGTTACCAAAGCGAACTCAATCGACAACAGCACAAACAAACTAATAGATTATCAGACTCATTATACTCAAAAGAGTCTGTGTAATGCTACTCTAATCAGTTCAGATTGATGCATTTAACAAAAATGTGTGCTGCTTCATGTATTTGCTTACCACTCAATGATATGACGATCTACCTAATTATTGCCATACATCACTTGTAACTGGTCAAGGGAATGACGTTTGTCAGGAAAATGGGAAGACTCACATACATCAATGTAATTAAACAAAAAGTTAACAGAATTGCTTCATTATATACAGCAGATTTAAGCATATGAATACATGATAATTCAAGTTGAAATTGATAACTGATTGTGGCAGTAACATACATCTACAGTTAGTTCTTTGAAGTTTTACTTAGTGAACTATAAGCATAACTTGCTGATCAGAGAGTAATTTCATACCATTTACGAAGTAATTAAATACGGCGTTTGTGGAAATACGTAACATGTAGTTATCTTGATTTAATGCCCAGTTATATTAAGTAAAACAAGGGAACTGAATCATCTGTTAAGAATTGACATAGTCTTAATATCTTAGTCAGTTCTAGAAAATTAATGTCAGTTTTGGCTATAACTTAAATTCTACTAGAGATGGGAATTGAATTGAAAAATTGAATCATTCGAATGATTCAAAACACAGTCCTTTGCATTTTACTAAAGCAATTAACCAAGGAATAATATAATCTGTTATACTTTTGTTGATTTTTCTATGCAGGTAACTTTATTGCATAGAATTTTTATTTTAAACGAAACGGAGATATTGGTGAATGATGACTGTTCGATTCATTACAGGCATCTAATAATTCAGATGTTTGTTTTCTGATGAGGTACCAAGAGGCTTTGAACAGCTAATTTGCATTGGTTTGACATAATTCATAAACAGCACAATCATATCACTTAGATCTCACAAGGAGAAAGGTATCGTTCAGCTCCTAGTTTTTCACGTTGTTTTTTTTTTTAACTGTGATTAATTATAGAAAATCATCTGTGGATAACTGCTTCATTCCGTTTGTATGAATTCTGTGTGTTATAGCTTCAAACAATGACTTCAGGAAATCTGCATTCTTATTTATGGTAATTTATTTAATTTAAAGTTTGTATTTACGATAAATTAGCACCAGTTATAGTACTACTTGAAGTGTTTCGAAACAACTATTCAATTACTATTACTATATCATATGACTTATTTTCAATCTAGGTGGATCATCACATTATGAAATACGATTCTTGAATTTTCACCAATGATAAACAGGTATTCCTTTATTGAATGTGTGAATCCCATTTTCTAGAATCCTGCATTTCTATTCACACTATTTGAATCAGTCCATTGAAATTATTCTAATTCCGATATACCCTTAGAAAAAAACCTAAACCTATTTTTTAATTAACTAATAACTTTCAATAAAACACTGCAATACATTTAGTTCCCAACTTTTCACTATCATCCACCCTTCAAGAAAATCGATTCATTCCATCTAATAATTATTTAGTGAAATTTTTCAAAATAATTGGAGACAGGGGGGATGCTAACTTCTATTGTTATTTTTATTGTTGTGTTGTTGACTATTTAGTAAAATTTTTGTTTATCAATTTACTTTATTTATGTTTCATGGATGTCATTATGCATCTCGACTATTGTTCAATCATATGCTTAAGGCAATATGACCTTAATTTGTTTAATTTTTTCATATGAAATTATCTGTAGGTTTAGAACTTGAATATAAGGTAGGGGGGGGGGGTTGTGTATTTTAATAAATGAGTAATGCATAAAAATAAAATTAATTTCATTGATGATGTTACACAGAACAACTTTTAATAACTATATATACGACTACTGGTACAGCATACAACAACAACAGCAACTACTACTACTACTATAAATATGTTAGTATATCTTGTTACCAACACAGTTATTGTTACTATTATATCCTGCATAATTTAAATACAAAGGGATTATTGCTTTTACTTTATTAAAAAAAAAACAGTCGTGGATGATTCACTCATTAAGACGAAACACACTTAAACACAACACGAAAGACACAAACATAAAGTTGAAGCATCTTTCTACCTTGGAAATAAACTATGATTATCCATCTTTCATCGGAACAATAAAATACATGAGAAGGATACAAGACTCATGAATTCTTAAGAATTATGATAAAAGTATTTATGAATGTTCTTTTTATGTCTTCCGTGTATCAATCTGTGGAGCTTTATTCTCTACAAAAAATGAATATCAATATTTATTACCTGAATGGATAGTTAATTAGTCAACAAAATAACTAGTTTATTTAAAAGGGATAAGTAACTAATAGATTTATACTGAAAAATACTACAATATATAGACCACCTTATCATTACCTTCTTGTCATTTCCACCGATACAATCATCATTGGTATGAAAATTACTTGTTTCGATGTATCTTCGCTTGTATTAACATTTTTTCTTACCTTCTCTAGATGGATTTTGCATCTCTGTGTTATAACATAAGTGATATTACCTACTTCAAGACACCAATTGTTCATTGTTAAAAATTTTCACTTGACAAGATTTTTACTAATGGGAACTCTTCAGAAGGTTAAGAAGCTCAAATGAACATCACTGGTCAATGGTAGCCAGAAATGTTACTTTCAATCTTTCAAGTTAGATAGGAAATTAAGTTAAGATCGAAATTTCTTTAGACCAGTGAGAATGTTTGTTAATAGTTTGTAAGGTATGGTAGATTCAAATAAATAGAAAAGGGAGTTTATTCAAAGTTATTAATTCATAAAGCATGGCAACCAACATATTGCTCCAATAAAGAAATAAAATCTCCTACGGATATCTAATAATTCACGCTTTTATCATTTTGTAATCGACGATCATTCATCGTCATCGATGATACCTATTTCACTCATGACAAGTCAGAACTCTACTGGTCACGACTCCCCACTAGAGCTTGGTTTTCACTGGTACCCAACCAACATCAATTTGCGACAAATTCATTAACTGAAACTTAATACCAATCTTCACAAACCGCCTCAATACGATTATATTTGTTAATCAGCTAATTCGATTCAAGCAATTTGTCAAACTCTTCACCACGTCCATGATTTCATAGATTATACTTTTCGCTTAAAAGTTTTCATTTACTGGACAGACTCATGATGTATGTGGGAAACTCATTAATACTATTGAGCTATGATTCCTATGAGTGGCTGAACACAAACAAAGCAATGTTTAACGAAAAAAGTGTTTTTATTTACATTCAACCACCTGTTTAGTTTCAGTGTGAGTAACAGAATTGTGTTAGGTAATACTAGACTGAGTTCAAAATTTATGATTCCACATTAAAAATTTGAGTTTACGAGACAGTCATTTCTAATTTATAGCATGCCTTGTAATCATATAGACTGATTTAGTTGTGTTGAGATAATTCTAGTGCAGCCACTGAGATAAATTGCACCTTCCTCTATGTTTGAAATTTACTTTTGTAGATAAATACCAGGATGAAAGCACTGATCGATAGATCCTGTATCAAATGTCAAATAAAATGTTAGTCTACCTTTAAGAGGTTCACAACCCAAGTGCTTCAGAATTCCTTCTACATGAACAGTTATATATCAGAATACCTAAGGATGAAATTTCCTATTGCCTCTGATTCATCAAGGTAAATTTCGGCAGTATGAAAACACATGGTACACAGGCATTTCTGTCTACTTCAATCACTTAAACATACTTATTCAATGTTAGTATTTACGATTTTTCCGTATAATTCCACAAATTTCATGTATACATATTGACCATCACATGCTTTACGCATATTAAATATTCAGTCCACAAACTGACGATGTATCGATCGTAGATGTAAACTAATATCACTATGACAACAAAATGTTTATCAAGTCTAACACAAAAGAAAATCACAATAAACAGTTTATGTCTTCTAACACCCATTCCATTTAAACTACCATTAAGATATTTTTGTGGTATCTACTATTTTCATCATAGTAGGCTTTTACAAACAAGTAACCATCTACAGACTGCAGAGATATTATAAATGTACATTCATATCTATTAGAACATGCATATATATATATATATATATATATATATATATATATATATATATATATATATATATATAGATTTCTGTGTGTTGACATTTATATGTTAGTAAGTTCTTACCCAACAGAATTCTTAAAATATAGGAATTTGAGTAGCTGTGTTGGTTGGCTCAATTTTTCAGAGGTGGTGGTAAGTAGGTAAAGTGGATTAAGTTGAGCAATAGGAGACTATTCCCTTTAAGCCAATCATTACTAGTTTACTGACTGTATAGACACTGATCATTAAAAATTTAGTCTACCAAGCTGAATAAGGTAATGTCTACTCTATCCTTAAGGTTATAAACCCTTTCCTTGTATAAAAAAACTTCCAACCCCCAAATTTTTCATCAAGCAAATAACATAATTGTAAGGAATACAGTAAACGTATATATTAAGTAGGTGTAAAATCAAATCAAATTTCTTTTTCTTGAAAATAAATCAGCATATATATTTGGTGAATTAACGCTCTGATCACAACTACGGACGAACAATACCTTCGACACCGTTAGCATAGAAATGTAGACAATAAATCGTATTCATCAATTGTTTGGTAAGTAATATATTTAATTTTATCTCAACAAATATTATTTATTCCTGTTATTGTTATTACTGTGTTCCTGTACATAGTAAGTTTGAAAGAGTTAGATTCGGGCTTATGACCCGATTAAATTAATTAGTTTGATGTTTGGGTAAATCTGAGTAAGCGACTGAAACATTATTCGTAAACCAATGCTCACATTTGTACTATTAACATGATATTTAGTTAGAATATTTTATAATTTAAGGGAAATTCTGAAATGTTTCTATAAAAATAAGTTCATCTGTCAAATCTGTCAGTAGTTGCTTAACATTATTAAATAAATCAATAAAGTTAGATTCGATAGTAACCAGTAACGTAATTTAGAATATATCTGGAGTAAACACTGATACTCTTACGTCATACCCAACTTATTAAATAACAAAACGTGTCCCTCCCCCCCTTTAATTAATAGGTTTCGATGTACACCATTTGTAGTTGCTGTACTTCATAACTGAATTGCAAATACGTTCACTATATTAAAGTCTTATTTTTTATGAAATAATTGAAGCGAATTCTACTGAAAAGTTGGTGTCATCAAAGAAAAATGGAAGCTGTTAGCCTCATATATACTCGTACAATATGTCAACAGAGACTAACCAGTTCATTCTCGAAAAATCAACTACATACTAGTAATAATGTATTTCACTTAATTAATATGTTATGAACCTAAAACATGTTCCATGTTACATTTTTTTTAACAAACAAGTATCCATAAGCACTACTGATCGATAGATGCATAATATTTATGGATAAATAAATTTTTTAAAATCTCAGTTTACTATTCTTCAACTGTCTAAACTGGAACTTTTTTACAATAGTACATTGAATATGTCTTAAAATGATGAAGGGATTTTTATAATTTCGATGGATCAGGTAGTAATCATGATGTAACCATTTCGTATGCAGATTAATGCGAATAATCATTTATCGGTCATATAAGTTTGATTAATTCACAAAAAGAAAACCATATTACAGCAGCTAGTCATTATTATTATTAATAGCGAATGAGTTCTCACTTATTTATTCAAGTATCTTGTGTCTATGCACTGATCATTGTTTAAATGAATTTGGTAATTTTAGCTAGTTGAATTTATCACAGATTGGTGTTGGTATCGTATCGTTGGAAACCAGAAAATTCAACCATTAGAGTCCAGCTCCATGGTGCATAGGGACAAGTGTTTGACAATATTGAGCCTCTGCGGCAAGATCTAAGGTGCGTACTGTTGAGTAGTCCTATACTAAGACGAAACAGCTGTCGAGGACTCCCTAGTTTTCAACAGTACCCGATCAACATCAATCTATGACGAGTTCATTAAGTAAAACTTAATACCAATCTCCACAAACCACCTCAATTAAATTCTTTAATTGTTTGAAAGCAAACAAAGGAAACTTTGATAAGCAAATGGTTTTTCGAAAACTTTCATGTTGTTCTCGCATCCTTTACATGATCGTTTAATTAATATGTTTGGTTGATCAAAAAATAAGTGATGTTTGTTTACATATGAACGAATTGTATAAGTATTTTTATATCTAGGCAGAAAAAAGTCATCTCTAATGATTTCTACGTGTTAATTAATTACTAGTTAACCGTTGGTATCCTCAGAATAATGTCACCGGAATATATGCAACCTTTAGTCTTTTAAGAACTAATAGTTCTTATATTATAGCGAAGAGATTTTCGAATGTAAGCTATGACACTTTTAAAAGAAGATAAGCAAAATAGAATAACAGTAATCATTTTGTTAAGCATTACACAATAGGAAGCACACTTTTTGATTCCATTGTGACCTACAACACAGTTTTTCTGAATGCGGAAATCAACAAACAGAAAACTTCCTCCTGAATTCTTGATAAACTTTAAATTGTTAGTAATGAAGTTTTTTTATGTATTTATGCTACCGTACTGTAGAATCCATGTATGATTTGGCTTAAGTGAGTAAACTAGATAAAATAACTAATAACCTCACTCATTAGAATGACTAAGTTAGGTTTGGTAAGCTAGTCACTTATGAAATGTCAATTTTGAGTATACTAAGATGGATATGCTATTGTTATGCGATTGGAGATAATTAGCAGAAAACGCCGCTAAAGCCAAGTTTCACGCTGGTTGACACCAGTCAGCAAGGTCCATACACACTCTTGAGGTATCTGATGCTCTCTGTGGTGTTAGATTTTGGAAAACTAAGTTTTACAATCAGATCTTCCTGCAGTTTCCTATTAAAATGTGGTGACCTCTCTTAATAGGAATCGGATCTTCATGTTTGTATTTACCCAAACTTATCTCTCACCGTGTAATTCTGTTACTGTCCCACTAAATCTTACATTTACACTTTCTTTTGCCATCTTTCCCTTTTTTCTTCACAGCATTACACTAATGTAGTGAACATTTTTATAGTGTCATTCTGTACAAAATTTTATGTTTAAATAAATAAATATTCTCAATCCCAGCGCTATAATCGAGATATTTGAACCCTACCAGCCATTACTTAGTGATCAGTATAGGATCATTATGTATTCATTTGATTATTTCTAATTGTAAGCCTTGTGACATCTATGCGTGTTAATCACAGTACCACATAAAATACATGATGACAAGGTCGATTAAAGTGGATAACAGTAGGCTGCATGCTCTAGATATGCTTAGAGTCTTATTGTTCCAGATTCACTACTCATAAATTTGTCTACTAGAAATTTCAGTCGGAAGAAGAAATAATTATCGTAGTTATAATTTATTCTTCGTGAATCTGATAGCTATCACTGTTGTGTTATTATGAAATATCTACTCAGCTGAGGAGTATTTCAGTTGTCAAAATTATGCTGATAATAACCAGTGATATCAGATATGATAATGCAAAACCTACTGAAAATACATAAACAGAAGATTATAGACTCCACTACTCTTTATTTCATTCGTATTAACCTTTCATTAACCATTGAATAATCTTAGTTTATTTTCATTTGTAAGGAATAGAAAACATTAAATTTACTATCATACTGACAATTCGTCGTTTATAAATAAATGACCTCAATGAGTATGTTGTACATAATTTATATACAAGGTTGCTTAGCAAAAACAATAAACATATTATGCTTATCCAAGTGAAATAAGACAAATGAACAAATACTGAATTTAATGTCATATCAATTACACTTCCTTTTTAAAAAAGAACACACTACAACTTGACCCTTTTTTTGTTTTACTGATAAATACTATTCTCACTTAACTATTTGTAAAATAACGACGGAGTTATAGGTCACTCACTCGATATGTACATGTGTACAGCATTCAGTTTTATCGACAGCAGAAAAATATAATGATAAAGTTATTTTGTAACTAAGTGGTGTTGATGCCTAGTAAATTATTTATTTTTATTCAATCAGATAATGATACGTTACCATTTAGATCTTCAAGTACCAAGTTCAAATACTTATTGAATTAAGGATGTGTTAATTAAGGAACAATCATTGTCCTATGGTTTAGAGTTAGAATCCAGTTGATTACTATTAAACAATTAAACTGATGAATACAGAATATTTAGCAATCATTAAAATTATTGGGATACCATGATTAACATAAGTATAGGAACAAAGAAACCTTAAAATATTTGCTTGAAATCTGACCTCTTGAAGTTCATAATTATACTTCCAGTCATTTTCTACACTTCTATCATCCAATGTTACACCGTGTTTAAATGTCGATAAATTTTGATATTTTCCTATAACTTTCATTGTCACTACGTAAATTACTCAGTTTTTCAATGAACGTTAACCCAGACAAATTGTGCATCAACGTTCTGAATCTTTGAATATTTTTATGAAGTGTAAGATAATGTCTTTGTGCCTATTTACGCCATAGAACCTAATATTTACATTTTTGTGCAAATTACTGTAATGGTCAATGATAACACAGGAAAGAAGTTTCTATGTTTACGAATAAGAACAGAACTACATCAGAAATACATAATCAACGAAAATGCATATCATATTGCAAGTATGCGACAGTAGTTGCTACCTTAATGTGGTGGTCGTACATGCCTATCGAAATGACCCGACTAAGCTATATTGGATGGAACGTATGATCCTCTAGGTCCTACCATTACCAAACAGGTCTGTTGCAGAGCAATAAGACTAAAGGCAACAACCTAAGATTTGAGGGTAGAGTCGTACTGCTGCCTGCAGTAGGGTGTGACAACAGTAAGGTGTTTCCCTCGGATAACCAGCATCTGTAGCGATGCTGCCTTCTCACAAAAGGAGGAAGAGGTTAGAAAAGGTTGACCCTAATCATGCCACACCTCACCTTACTCCACGGATTTCCGTCACCGGATGTAAGGCGTTTTAAAGAGCGAAGCTAACATTTTAAAAACCTTCCCGTAACAAGGTTGTGCTTGATCGACCTCAAGCAGCTGTCCCGTGGGCTCTGCGATCGCGCTCCCAGATCACTGAGACCAGCACTAACCCACGTTCCTTGCCAGTTGCTTTAAACAGCAATGTCCTTCCATGATGTGGGCAGCCAGGAAGTGATAACCGCCCTAATACCTCTATTAGCATGTACAATCACTTTACTTGAGGTCAAATCCTATCCTCAACTCCTGATAAATCATTCGCCCCTGCAATTAAACCTTCTCGCATAACTTTATCACCTCATGCCTATAATGCTAATGATTCAAGTTTACGAAATGTTATTCCTGGTCACCTGAAACCTTGTACTAAACTATATATCGGAGCTTTCAGCGTTCGAACCTTATGCCAAATAAGACAGCAAGTTTCCTTAGGTATGACTCTAGAATCCTGCTCCATCGATGTCTGCTGCATTTGAAACGCCTACATAGAATCCAAGTGCAGTCATTCGCTTGACTTCGTCTTCTGAAAATAAAGAACTGGCTCGGTTCATCCTTCGTGTTTCCGGAGACTTAACCGCTACCACATGAGGCCATGCTGGTGTAGGGATAGCACTAAATTCATAAGCTGAACAGGCTCTCATTGACTGGATCCCAATAGACAGTTGCTTGTGAGCTGTCAGTCTAAATGGTTCAGTACGAACTCGGAAAGATAGGGACAAACGCCGTTGCTCTTCACTGTCTCTGTCTATGCTCCCACCGATTGCAGCTCAGATGGAGTAAAAGATGAAGTTTACAGAAAGTTTTCCGACCTCCTTTGAAAACCTGAGCGCACTGGTGTAGTGATAGAGGCTAGTGATTTTAATACCCAAGTAGGTAGACTAAACGAAACCGAAAGGCACCTAGGTGGATTCTACGGTGTCGATGCTCAACGAACAGCTACTGGCGACTGTCTGTTACAATTATGTCCAGATAACCGTCTATTTGTAGCAAGCATCAACTGTAAGCATTATCAAAGACATCAGTTGACATAGAGACCTCCACAATCAACTCAACACTGGACTCAAATAGACCACATTAACCAAAGCAATTACTGGAGAGTCTTGATAGAAAACTGTTACTCATCCTGGAGTACATGTTTAGACTCAAATCATGCTTTAGTACGAGCACGTGTTAGTCTACGTCACACTGAACGTGAAAGATCCACTGTAAGAATCCCCCTCAGAGTTCAACTTAATGATGAAATAGTCAAGAATCCATTTCAGTAACAACTAGAAAACGAATTTGTCAACTATGTAAGTGATACCCACCCTGAATCAGCTTAGAATGATATCCGAAAAGCTGTTGAAACAGCAGTAATATCGACTAGTAAACTAAAACAAAAGGTTAAAAAAAAGTCGGTGGATTTCAGCTGCATCTACTGAACTGATAGATGCTCGACAACTCATCCAGTTTTGCTCTAAACACGATGAGAAATGACAACTTAAACACAAGCTGGTTAAAAGCTTCCGTTATGATCGTGGAAGGTGGTGAGTGGTGAAAGCTGGAGAGATGGAAAAGACAGCGGCAATAGGTAACAGTAGGCAACTGTTCAGACTTGCCTAGTAAATGAGTGTCGAAAATCCGGTTGTAAGTGAAAGTATCTCGGGAAAAGGTGGAACCATTATTCACTATCTCTCCAGAAAGTTAGACCGATTAGCATAACATTTTAGTAAACAGTTCAACTTGCCTTCAGCCTAACCTCAATTGCCTACCATCCTCAACCAATCTTCGTGACAAAATGATTTCGGTCCTTCATGTCTTAGAGGGGTTGGGAAGACTATATGGAATCTGAAGCAAGAGAGAGCAGCAGGATCTGATGGATTAACCTCTGAGATATTTAAGGATGGTGGTCAAGTTTTAGCAACGAGATTAACTGAGATCTTGGTTAGAATCTGGAAACTGAACGTAATCTCATCTGACTGGTTTAGAACTTTAATCGTCTCAGTCTATAGAAAAGGACAGAAGTCCTCTTTCGACAAATACCAAGGAATCAATTTATCAAATATAGTGCCTAAAATATTGACTTGAATAATACTTCAACGCTTAATTAAAGCTGATGAAGAGAAAACTCGAGAATACGAAGGTGGTTTTAAGCCTGGATGTGGTTGTTTAGGCCAAATATTCACACTGGCAGAATCTACAACATAGGCTTACTTTAAGACGTCCAACAATAGTTGTATTCCTTGTCCTGAAGGTGGCATTTGATACTGTCGATCGTGATGTTATGTGGCAATATGTGTCACTGAAAGGTGTTCCAGAGAATTACATTAACCTCATGCAAGCTCTCTACTCGAACACCACATGTCGAGTCAGAGCTTTTGGTAGACTGTAGTTTGATCTGATTACCTCAGGTGGTGTTCGTCAACGTTGTCTGCTTACCTCATTGTTATCGAATTTTATCATTGACATACTTTTAGAGTTAACATTGTCATCGTCTGATTTCTCTGGGGTTTACCTCCTTCCAGGAGATAAACTTACTGACTTAAAATATGCAGATGATATAGTTCTATTGATTGAAGATGTTGACAAAATGCAGAATCTTTTAATTACCTTTAACATCAGTGTAAGCATGTTTGGGATGCGATTCTTCCCATCCAAATGCGAAATGTTGATTGAGGATTGGCTTGCTTTGGCACCGAAATTAGTGATAGGGAGCGAAGCAGTTGAATGTGTAAACCACTACACTTATCTTGGGTGTCTTATCAGTCCTGATTGTCTGGTGTCTGTTGAAATCTCGGCTAGTAAACAGAAGGCTTGATTGGCTTTTGCCAATTCGCGTCACTTGTGGCGTAGGTGTGATATTCGTCTTCCGATTAAAGGACGTATTTACTGCGCAGTAGTTTGATTCGTTTCACTTTATGGATATGAAACATGACAATTAAGGATAGTGAATATTCGTAGGCTTCCAGAATTTGATCATAAATGTCCCCGAAGCATTAGTCGTGTTTGTTGGGACCACCGAGTAAGCAATATGTGGGTTAGGATTAAAGTAGTGGGTAAACATGGTAGATCGTTTGATGATGTAGTAAATGTTCATCAGCTGAGGTGGTTAGGACATGTGTTACGTATTCCCAACTATCGCCTACCTTGACGACCAATGTTGTTTGTTGTGGGAGAAGGCTGGAAGAAAGGTAGGGGTTGTCAAACTAAAACATGACACCAGTCCATGAAGTCATCGGCAATTGGACTGAGCCATGTAAATAAGTGCAGGTTGCGTGGTTGGCGTCCACGTAATAATCGTAAGTAATCTTTAGAGACTTTGTGTGATATGGCTCGAAATCCATCCCAATAGAGTATGTGCATCCATTCCTTGTTTTTTTCCTCCAAATTCTGAGTTTCTTAATTCATCGTAATTTTATTTTTGCTGAATTATATTTTCTTAAATTCCGGGATATGTCAAATTATGATGGACGGTCATTATTCGTATCATCATTATAGGATTTGTTACTAACATTATTCATAAATTACTATATTCAGAATCTAAGGTGTCATGTTTCAGATGGATATATGTCTGACTTATGCGCGAAGTGAGAAAGCATATGATTCAGTAAAAGAACCCTATCATTTGGATGCTCCTCTATAGTTATGATCAGAATACCAGCACACTACTATGGTACTTTAGCTACTGTAATCTTACACAAAACTTTACATTCTTACTGTATTATTTTACCGACCAATGTTATATTCAATTAGGATGAGATTATGAACATTATAGATATATGTGTAAGTCAATAAGAAACGATCATTACAGGTCAGGTGAAACTTATCAAGCAAACTAGGTCCCTATATTTTAGAACATTTATCGGTAGACGATTTCATTTTTTCAGAAGACTAAAAGATATAATATTGAATGGCTTGGATTATGGATAATCTAAAAGTCGTGAACTTAAGGTTTTTCTATCGAAATTGCTATTAATCAGCTATGAAGTTCAATCATAACCTGTTAAAAACTCTAGAAACAAGAAATTCCAGCAAAAGTTAGTAATTCCAGTTAACATTCCTAAAAAATAATCACTCTCATAGTGAGTTAGTACTGTCAGTTGAGATAAAAAAAAAAGGTAACCAGCCTACTTACGTTCAGTGGAAATTTACTTCAGAGCTAATCTGAATTATAATTTCAATAAAGATTCCCAAATTACTTGATAGTACACAGAAACGCTTTAAGCCGACTTTTACACCATACTGCTAAATATTGACTTTTTCAAATGAAATAATTCATATTCTAGTTATCTGTTTGTAAATTTGACAGTATTTATCCTAGTTGATTGAATTCGTTACAGACTGATGTTTGTAGGGGAGCGCTAAAACCTAGAAGACATTGGATAGCTGTTTCGTCTTAGCATGAGACTCCTCAACAGTGATATTTTACTGACATCAATCTGTGACGAATTAAATCAACTAAAACTTAATACGAGTCTCCACAAACCACCTAAATTCAATACATGTCTTAACTAAGTCCACTTTCACAAATCAAACGATGAATAACCCACATGTGTAAAAATGACCTTATTTTAACAAAATATAGTTTTCTTTTGTTTATTTCATTCACACATTATTAATATTAAGGTGTTAATAAATGAGAGAAACTTTCTTGTAAATTTATGTGGGATGAATGCACATCAGTATGCAATATATGCATGTATACCACAAACTTCTAGTCCACTTTCTAAAAACTAAACTCACTCACTCATTCATTCACTAACCCTACACAAACATTCCTACCCCCTCCCCTACCAGTGAACATGTAATTTACAACATTTCACAATGAACTCAAATCTCCTCCCCTCCCCTCCAAGATATATCATATTCACTAAGAGATGTAAACAGAAAAAAAGAGTAATAGACTGAATAGATGTAGAAAAATGGCGTTGGAAATATACAGAAATGTAGAATACAACGTAAAGAAAAACATTTAATACTTATACTCTTATTAGTATTTAGTGTTGAATGTATCAAGTATTCAAAGTGTATGAAGAATAATATTCATTCAACTTAATCATACATAATTCACATTATGAAATAATAATTGTAAGGAAAAAAAATGATAGTAGTCGTAGTATCAAATGTCGTAGTACTCGTAGTCTTTATGGCTATTTTTATTGCAGCTGTAATCAGAGTAGCAGCACCAAGAGCACTTGATTTCGTTTTAGCCTCATTCGTTAGTTGTTTTTAACGTCGTACAAGTAATTTATGATCATTTTATGCAACGAAGATATAACCTGGAGAATCATTGAACTCCATAGAATTTTAGTCAACCCATTTGTCAACTTAGAACTGATTTGCTTGTACATAGTTGTTATGAGGATTTGTCACCAATCATTCAATAATTTCAACAGAATATCTAAAAATTGACTACAATAAATGCTAGAACAAAGTTCAGTAATAGATAATTTTGTTTTTGGTTATTTAAGAGTCCCAACAATTGAAGAGTATCAGTTTAATTTTGTTTATCTGTGTGACTTCTCTAAACCGCTTGGAATATTTTTATCAATTGTTAAAATTTTATTCAGAAATGTATCTCGTTAATTTTTTTACAGATCAACTGATCAACACCTTCAACAATGGCAGCTTAGGATGATTTCTGTGATAGACAATTATTTATCATAAACACTTCATGTCGTATTATATCTTTATGCATTTATTCGATGAATTATCTTATTACTCGACGTAATTGTCAAAGTGCTGTGACTTTGTACAGTTTCGTAAATAATTAAAGGTATTCATTTTGCACTAAATGTTTTCATTTATTCACCTTTGTAAAAATTACTCAAGACCTTATCAGTAGTAACCACTAAATCTCGTTAGTTCACAAAACTCAAACAACCTTGTAACCCAAGCATATCAACTGTAAAGCTTTGCATTATCATAATGAAATTAATACTATTATTATTATTATTATTATTATTATTATTATTATTATCAACTATATTCTATTCGTATATTTCATCAGAATTTAGTGTGTGATTTGTCTTTGCTTTATTGATATAACCAAGTGCATTAGTGTTCACTTTGTGCTTCACGTCATTTCTTTAAACATTCTCTTTGACAATAAACACTAATGGGTTTCAAATTAGTTTGGTAAATATTTCTATGTGATATGCAGCTTACTCATACTCATTTGAGTAGTACACTGCTCTCCAAAATAAAATAATAGTTCATGATGCTATTTATTTCCTCTACTTTCATTGTTTATACATTGAAAATATTGACATGTAATATTATTTTGATAATGCAATCTTCTTCAACTTTCTTTTCAGTTTTCTTGTAATAGCTGCATCATCCGTTTTCATATCATCCTCTTTGTACTAATTTAAAATAAATGTTGTTATTTTATAGTTTTCCGTTTGAAAATATTTTCAGTGAGACAAATTAAAGATAATGAATAGATCAAGACACAATAAATATGATGATCAGACACCATAAGACCGCTGACTCAAATATTCGAACCCCTTTTTTCTCACCCTGAATGCACTGCAACTAACCGTCCTTTCTTAAATTTATTTAGATCAAATAATTAATACAACCACCAATATATAATCGCGAGCAATTCCAAAAGCCTTATAAATTATGGGAATGCCAAATGCTGAAGAATTTAAGTGATGACATTGGAGTTGTTAACATATTTTGTTCCTTATTTATCTTATGATAAGCAAAAGATTAATATTTTGGAATGCACGCATATTTTGAATAATTGATGAAATATGGTTGCAACAGCTTAACTGGTAGCAAATGAATTGCTATTGAAAATGAACATCAGATATTGACCAGAACAAACTGGTTGTTTAGCTAGAGCTGAGAATTTCATACTGCATCAATATTTATGATGCTGAATGAAGTTATTGTTATTATTAAGAAGAATGTTTGTGATATGCTCCATTACTAAGTGTCGACTGATCATTTCCAAGATTATCTATAGAAACGAATAAAATATTTATGACACTCCAAATAGAAGAAAGTAAATTCTTGAAGTTTTGTGTATTAGTATTCTGCTTCTTTAGAGACCAGATAAGTAAATAACCAAGTTGAATTAACACAAATTTATATAGTACATAGGAATAAATAAAACGAATCACTACAATGACGAAGACAAGATTGAGTATGTTGAAGGTCAAGGTGATTCTAAGTGAGACTTATTTATACATACTCGTGTAGATGTAAAAGAGTGTGAAGAATATAACATTTTTTGTAATGTGAATGAATATAAACAGTTCGTATGTTGATGAAGTGAAATTTAAGCATGGTAAAATATCATTATGAACATTAATTCGAGTTGAATGGATGATGACGCCATTCGTGTGATGCTCCAACTGTGAAAACATTAATTGAGAATTTGCAATCGCAGTAAATAATGTAATTTCAAGGTCAAGTATCTGATTAATGACAGAATACATAACAACATATGGATTAAACAAGAAATTCTAAAGTGTGATGAGTGCCAATTCTATTCCTTATGTGTTCACAAAATTAGTAATAATAGTAACACAGATAAGTGATTTATACTAACAGTAAAATCAGAAATAAAGAAAGAACAACGAATTTAAAAACATGAAATAACTTCCCCTTACGTTTTCAAAGACAATCACCACTAAGTGTTTCTAACCTGATATGTGTGTACAGATGGAAAGTATGATAATCCTGTTTTTACCTATTGCATAGTCATACGCATACTCAGTAGAACAAATTCACTATATTTCATAGCTTTTATAAGCTAATCATACATGTTACAGTCACTGACGTTATGTTCAAAACTATACTTAGTGGCATAAATTCTCTGATTGGGACACAGAGTGATACAAGTTTCAATATTACGTAGATTCGCTAAAAATTAGGCTTGATGAAGAACATCAACTACCATGAAACTTAGGTAAGGTAAGGAGTTTTGTCAATAAACTTCAACTGCTTAACAGGATATATGGTTTTGTTTTGAAATCCGTGAGAAACGCCATTGAGCAATTAGCATATATAGTATTTTTGATTAACTTACTCATGTTACAAATTATGATTAAACATAGGTATTCAAATGTAATGTGTCTGAATTGACTGCATTGGAGTAGTTGTACTCGTTAATCGTTTTTGTTATCATTTCAAATTTCTCATTCTTTAAAACTATATTCTATAATTAAAATTTAAGCGCTTGTATATTCCCGCTGATGCTCTTAAGACTACAATTAACCAGTCACTGTTGTGGTAAATAAATCACACAAATTATTATGTAAGTATAATTAAAGTTGGTTAGCTGTTAGCGAGCGCACTCCAGAACACTCATATCACCCTACTTAGAACTCGTCAGGTTGATGGATATTTGAACTCAATAGGTCATTAAATAGATCACCGTTTGATACGAGTAGAGGTATTCCAACTTCCACAGTATATATCAATACTGGAATACAAATGCATACATCTGACGGGTTCGAAATATGACAAAACACTTGTCCTGGATTCCACTTGACTACCACAACTTAACTTTAATTACATTCTGTGGTCAATTTCGAGAGGCTATTGCCAGAGTCCTAATGAGATGTGATCAGTGGAATTTGACTGTTAGGTGTAGGACGTTGATCATGGTTCAGTATCACGAAGTAACAAGAATTAAATTGTAAACGACTAGATCTATTAAATGCCTTAGTCTTTGGCTCAACCAATAATTAATTTGCAGACACCACAGTGAAGAGTTCCCTCGGTTGTATGATATAGTTTTACCTTTCACACATGTCAATAATAATTATGTACTGATTAGTGACTGACTTATAGATGTCATCCAAAATGCGATTCACCCACATCAACCAGTTGCGCATCTTCAACGTTGTAGAATGACAATAGTGCCGCATCAACTGCACTTGAAAAATATTGATTTTTACCAACTTCTTCAAATGTATTGTACACATTTAGGAAAGTTGTATATTCTATGTTCATTTTCACGTAAAGACATACGTACGCACTGTTGAAAGTTATATAATTGAACAAATAGGCTATAATGAAGCATATATGGAGGTCACTCAGTTGCATTAAAATGCCACTTAAAGCTGATTTCGTGTAGTTTAAGTGAATGTATTAGCTATCTATCATAACCTTAATGATTTCTGTCAAAACACAATAACAAAGTTAAAACAAAAGGGACCACTTGACACAACCACTTCATACGATTGTGGTGAAAGAATACAGCTAATTATAGTTAGCACTAGTGTTAGTCTATACAGTCTACTTCAGGCAATTTCTGTTAAGTGAAGTGTCTTTAATCTCATTGACTATTGCTTCCAGTCGATATCACCCCATGATGTATGAAATCCCTTTCAATGAACGACAAACGATAAAATAGTAATAATCAAGTGAAGCTGTGGTAGCAAGGGGATAATAAGATCTGAGAGAGAGGAGGGGGCATTTACAATATTTTTTGAATATATGACACTATACGTTAATCAATTTATTTGAATGTGCGATATTCATCTTAGTAACTCTACACTTATAAACTCAAATAATAATCCACAGAAAAGCCATATTTATGGCAAGTAAACCACTTAAAATATTAGTGATATACACTAGAATGTAGAATACAACCCACGTTAACTGCAGGTTTCGCTTATATTACATAAGCGAGTAGAATTATCTGTCATGTGAGTGGGCAAAAACTTAATAAAAGCCAGCTAGAAATTCGGCATTCAGGATAAATTTACACATCTACTAAACATTCAGAAGTGTCAAAACTGCAGATACTGATAAACTGAATAGTTATTCCATGGCCTTGAGGAAGAATGCAGTGGTGTTTATAATTATAAACAAAAGTTGTTTCTTTAGCACCGGTATACGTCATGAAGGTTGATCTCGTATCTCTTACTAAACACCCTATTTGTCTTGGAATTCACATCAGCACTGGTATGTTGGTGTCAGACAAAGTTTTGGCAAAGACTCAATGAGATAATTTGCCTTTTGTCAGCTTATGTCACCCGTAATGTGAATAATATGTTAGCCTTCAAACCATTAAACGTGTATATTGCGTAGTATTTCGCCTCATTTCTCCCTTTTTTTGTGAAGTAAAGTGTTTGAAAGTAGGCGTTAGGTGTTGGTTACTAACATTTCATTATAGATGCATTCGAGGCATTGCTTACGTTTATTGGAATCACTGAGTGAACACTGTTAGGCTACTATCCAAATTTGTTGGTGAATTTGTGAGTATTTGTTGGGTACGGTGGTTGAAATATTCATTACATACAATTCATCATATCCCTCCTCTAAATACAACCTTGACTGGTGTAGAAATAATTCGGAAGAAAACTACGAGCTAACATATCAAGATATTGTGTCAGTCTATGTTGTCGCCGTCTACTGGTTTTAGCAACGTTTGTATGTACATTCTATCTGGTTTGGGTCTATAAGCTTATTGTAACTAATAGTTGGATGCATTGGATGACATGACTCCGAATCAGTTGTGAAGTTGCGTTTACTCTCTGTCATCACTTGGTCCTGATTTTCAAATTTTTTATACGTTTTATCTTTCATGTTTATGCATCCCTCCCCTTAAATTATAATGTCATAATTCCATTAAATTTTACGTGTATATACCCTAACCAAGCAGTCCGCACATATCAACAAGGTTCAAGTCAGCAATCAATAGCTTAGTAGTTTAACGACGCGTCTTAATTTATTCATCTACAGCTTCTTTTAAACGTATTATTACTCCATCTAGCATCGTGCCTCCATATGCACAATCTGTATGTATATAATACTCTAGAAATATCATTTTCTTATTCTAGGCCTTATTATTATACTATCACTAAGACTACTACTTTTAAATTTGTCCTAACAGTTTCATCTCACTGTGCTGATTTGGTGTGGAGACTTCGGTTTACATTTATTTTTGCCAAGATCTATGTTTTTTAAGGATGACTGCAGATACTTAGGGCACGTTATTGAAAGCTTCAACGGAGGTAGCGCTTTTTGTAAGAGACATACAAATTTAAGATCTCTTGTGATTGAGTTTTCTTCATTTTTTACTTTACCAAGTCTTCAGAAACGTGGTACGTTACATACATTATTCTTAACACATGCGGAAGGGATCTGCGTTTGGACCTAGCTACTTATAGACGTTCTTAATTATTAGACAACTCAAGGTTCTGAATAATGATATAAAAACGGCATGAATCTTTACTTCTGTAGGATAGTATTTACAACTCTCTTTTAATTACTGTTATTCTAAACGACCTTAATACAAAGAGTTATTTATGCTACTATCAACCAATATAATAATCTAGTTATCTTCTACAATGCCTTTTCAGGTTTTAATATAATTCACTGCTAATATAGTTTTACGTGCTTGAGAAAATTTTCCAGAATGTTGCTAAAATAAAAAAGGCGACATATAAATTTAATCTACTTGGGTTTTCGTATACAGCAGATGCCTAAAAAATAAATGACTGACATTTCTAAGAATACTGACAAAGAGTTACATAAAATGACTCGGTAAATTTATGACATATCTTCCTTATTAAACTCTAATTACTCTTACCAAGATGATAAGCAATATAAAATAGTTGAAAATTGGAACAAAACAATCAATTTCGAATAGGTAGGCTAGATTAGGAAATAAAATTTATTTAATTGCCTTTTTAAACAAATAATTTAATTAATAAATGGAATCATTTATTTGTCATATTGTTCACTGTATGAAGATACTAGGTAGCCTATCATATAAACTACACTTTTTAAGTCTTCACGGGTTACTTGTAAATTGTTCTTTTATCCATTCACTATCTTCATAATACCTATAATCCCCAAGTCTAAAGATGGTTCTTCTGTAGAAAAAGTAGTACAATACTGACCCTTGATTAAAATGCAACAACAACAAACCAAAATTTTAGTGATTTGAAGCCAGATGGCTGGAAGTATATAAAGAGGCCTATATAAAAACAACGAAACTATACGACATGCAAACCCGGGTAAATTATAGGGGGTCTGGGGAATGTTTGTAATATAAGTGAAAGCGAGCTACTGTAAGCAAGCGAATAATCGACGCGGCCAAATTCCCCGTCTACAAGTCGAGATTTGGGCCAAACTGACAATTAGTGAACAGACATGTGTTATAAACATCTTCACTCAGCTTTCGGAACTCATAACAGGAGGTTAGACAACAGAGTTCCGTCTTCCGCTTGGAACAGAAACTGACTAGGTGTCGCTAACATTAGTTACACCACACTTATTACAGTCACTAATACCGCATGATTCCTTCTTATTTCATCAAAGAACTTATTGAAGTTATTATCACATTCGTTTGACCTAATTTTGCGATGTATTTGATATAAGTATTCGTCCAAAGAACGGTAGGAAATGATATTTTACTCAACTCCAGATTGCTTCAGTTTTATTCTTATGAACTCTCCTTAATGAATCAGTGAGGCATTTCTTGTTTACTATGACCCTGTGTACGTAGATAATATTTGAAAGTGTTTCTTACGGTTGCTAATTGTCACTATATATTACTGTTTCAGGTAGGATGTATTTTTCCATTAGTCTAGATAGGGAAACTAGTAAAAAATCTGCTCAATTTTAATTTCGAATTAGTAGAAGGCGAATTCAATTTGACGGACTTATTACACTAACATTAAGTGCACCGAAAAACATCAGTCGCGAGTTACTTGAGTTTTTTAAACTCACTTATTTTTCACATTCATAATTTAAAAATTTTCTTAACAGTCCCACAACTTGTAAATAAATCGCAAGCTTACTACGATTATTTAGATTTAGAAGACCCTCTGCCGTCAATATGATGTTTCAGATGGCTGCAGTAACCCTGAAACCTCCAGGTCATTCTTCATTGGTCATGTCCACCCCCTCACTTAAACAGTTACTTGAAAAGCATTATATGAAACCAAAACCAAAAATACTGCTAGAGAGCATAATCTGTGACACGTTTCGCCCAGGCAATGAACCAAAGTACGATATTATGCGTGAGTATAAAGTTACGATTTCAGTATTTGTTGGAGTAAATGGTGAATTACGATAAATATATGAGAGCTGATTAGAGTAATAATACTTACATATCCTCTGAAAAGCAAACAATATATGATATCCGATTGAGGAGGGTATTTCAAAAGGGGTATTCCATCTAGAAATCTATGTAAGAAAATATTATATTAAACTTCATACCGCTGCCCAGCAATGTAGGGAAACGCTCAGAATCAAATAGCATACAGTAACAAGTATAACGTCTTTAAACTGTGACAAAAGCATATTTATGAAACCTGCTTGAAAAACAAATGTGCTTGACAGTAGCAAGCAGAAAATCAAAATGCAGAAAAGTATACAAAGATCTTGAAGACTAGACAAATATCACAGATTAGAGATTAAAATATTCTTACACGTATATTACCGATAGATTAACATTCACATGGCTAAACAGCTCGGAAAATGAGTTGGCAAACAAGTCATATAGAATTAATATATAATGCACCAACAAAACTATCTGGTAGCGCAACAAGTTCATATAACCTGACTAAACTAATACCTTGGAGATGCAGCTTGAAAGCAGATTTAAACAAATACTCCCGAAAAAATCAATTGTTTAAATTATCCTACGTATTTGTGATTAATTATTGTAAAAATCACTGTATTTTCTTTGAATTTTACTTCTGTCGAATTCTAAGTGATTCGCAATGTCTATGTTTCTTTTCACAAACTCCTTTAGAGATTTACCATTTATAGTAGTTTGGGTATTCCACTGACCCTACAGGCTCATTGACTGTCGTCTGACTAAAAGACCACTTATTTAAATTGGCGATTATTATCATTGATTCTGGATAAATACGTTACATCGAAGACGTTACTCTATGGTTTATTAACGTGTACATTTTTCAGTTCTAAAAACCAGGTGTATGAAACAAGATTTCTTTTTAACTACATTGAAGATGAAATGTTCGGCTTTGTGGGAGGTTATGGTACTTGTCTATGAATCGTTGTAGGTAGTCACTTTTGCATAAACACTTTTTATTGCACTTATATCTTTTAGTTCTTATTAAGAGGGATGGTTTACCAGACCTGTCAAAATAATTTGCGAAATTCCTCTTTCATACCTTGATCAGGGGGGATTTGTCGTCGTTTAGATAGAAATCAGCTTATGTGCTTTACAGACAGTTACATCTCAAAAGTTCCATATTTCATCGTCAGTAACATTTCCTAATTCTCTTTTACTGAATAAATTTGGTAGCTTTGTTGAATGTTTCAGATGTTTTCAAACAATAAACGTGTCATCTAAATATCTAAAGCAGAATGCTGTTCAATTGACTGTATGCTTTAACTTGTACAGACTGACTCAGAAACGTTAATTTCTATCAATCGCTCATTGACGATGTATATCAGTTTTTATCAATATGATTGTTCACATTTGTTCCAGCAACATTTGTTTAGCTGTAATAATCGAAAACCGTTTAAGATTTTGGCTATCATCTGCTTGTTGCTATAACTTAACTAGATGCTGTTTAACCATAAAGTTTATCGCACTACGTGTTAGCACTTACTGTTGCCAACACGCATATAAATGACTGATAATAATTATATCTTGCCGTCATTTAACAGGATTATACCGCATACTATATTGCGTACCCCGTAGAATCCCATCTCATCTGTTATAGCACATATAGTCCTGTAATTGCATCGGAACATGAATAGGCGGATTCGTAATTAGTGTTGTCCTGCAAGAACGTTACCTTTTATTCATTAACATATTACCCACTGGAACTAAATTGACTGTAGAGGCTTCAATTGCCCCATAAACATAACTTTCACTTATTAGTTATTTCTTGGTGGTATGGAAGTTTAAGGTATGAGTGAGCTGCTTTCTATGAAGGACTAGATTTTTTCTTCCTTGCTGCTTGAGCTTGAATCGCCTGCCAGATTCAGTCGGCTTCAGACATGGTTTAAAACAAACAAAAGTATTGACTTCTAATTTGCGTGTTTGAAAATCCTTTCATTGAATTGCACTAAGCAGTTTCCTTTGACGTGCACCTAGTAACTATTCATTGTTCAGCTAACACTGTACTCGCTTATGCTCTTGATGTGAAAGTCACTGGATTCCTGTTTACACATAGGTTATTATATGTGCCTTTTTAATATCATGTATTGTTTTCTATTAATGTATTTAGTTTTATTGAACCACGAGACCTAGTTGTAAGCTATACTAATTACTGGTTTGGTTTATTGCGCATGATTGGTTTGACTCAGTTGGTTGTAAACAGTATGCTTCGCTTTTTATCGGGAACTTATTTCTTGAACAAGTAACTAAATTAATGTGTTTTTCTTCCTGCTTGTTGCGTTATATATTGATTGCACAAACTGCTTGAATCTCTTGGTCTTTGTAAGGGAATGAAACTATTCCGGTTTGTATACGTAATTTGTGTTTATTACTAAATATAATAACACCAATGATTTGAGTTATTTATTACCTTATAGAGGATTCCTACTTAGCCCAATGGCCTGTCGACTCTGCACTGAAAAGTCGTTATTTAGAAACGTTAACGCGACTGTGATTTTTACAGTTCTTAATAGTTGCTTTTTACTTTAGCGAATTTTAATATCTATCGGCCCCATGAGACGTTGGATTTTGGCATAAACAAAACAAAGTTTCTTGTTAGCTATAAGTAAAAATTACAACGAATAATAGTAGTTTGCTAACATCTAACACTTTGAAGCTCTAGCTATTTTTGTTGTTTTAGGTTGCAATCATCGAATTTTCTATTATTGATAAATGAACACAACCACCTTGACAGAGGTTAAGAATCAGATTACGAGGCTGTGATTGTCTTAATACAAAGTAGGTTATTTGGCAATGCCTTGATATTTGATATTCAGGTATAAACCAATTGATTTATTTGGTGGAAAGTAGATGATCTCTAATCATCAGGGACATTTTTCATCGCAGGAATTTTCTGCATGACTACTGTTTTAGTGAAATTTTTTGAAATATAATTTATCAACTAAGAAGTAAGTTTAGGCTATTAATCTTGAAGAACAGCGATGCATATGTGATATGACTTTAGAAATTTATTTGGTTGGTGTGCCTAGTCGATAATTGCGCGTCTACCCTACGCTTACTCAGTCCCAAGTCGGAGTTAGAAGAACGCGAACCGATAAGTCAACCAGACAGAATAATATTATATTTCAAACATCCGTTTATATTTACATAAAGCCTGATCACACAGTCAACCGATTAAAAAACTAACATTTAGGCAAAATAGGGGTAATAGTGAATGTGAACTAGAGTACGTATACACAAGTGATTAACCATAGTTCATCAATGAAAGATGACATAAAAGCTAGTGTGTCAAATAAAAAGATAGGACAGTGGAAACTGAGTGATAGTAGAAATGAATTGTTCACCTCGAATATAAAAAATACTGAAATTGTCTACAGATAAATAGCTCTAGAAGATTATCAAACTTTCTTAGGTGCCCAGTTTATCAATATGCTTGTCGCTAAATTATATTCCAGTTGACATCTGCTAATCTACTTATTTTCGCTTTCATAATTAAGTAAGTCATTTCACTTTTAGTGCCATATGCTAATTTGTTAAAACCACGGATGAATAATAGTAAACAGCCAATTAATTCAACTGAGAGTAGTTTGAGTTATCACCCAATCAGTTTCGCCTACGTTCTAGTCAACACTTTGTCACTACTTATTTACTGAAAGAATGCTGATCTGATTAGATCCTTTAATGAAGAACAAATAATATGAAGTTGTGGTACATACTGATTAAACAGTAAATGTTGTTTTACTTGACCAACTTTTTGAATGCTAACCAATTATTGATAATATATTTCTAGCTTCCGTGAAGACGAATTATTCCTAGATATTGATTAACTGAAAGCACATGTCAACAGTAGGCTTAACTGTTTTGTCATACTATCCACCACATTGAAGTATATGTCATGATCACTGTGCTAAATGTGATCAGTTATTATTATTGATTCAAAAATCGAATCTGAACATTGAGGCATCAAATATCTACATATAGTCTATACATGACACTCATTCATCCGGTTAATGAATCCACTAAACTTGTCAGTTGTCAAATGATCAATGAAGTTATATGAAGCCTACTTTACTGAATATGCAACTGTTAAGTCTATTATGGGAAGCAATACATAATAAACTTGTCTGTTGCCCATGACTTTGGAAATCGACTATCTTTATGTAAACCGCCTTTTTGAACAATTGTATTTTTCACAGCTGTCGTCAAAGCATACTATAAAATTGTAACCAATTAAACCATAACACTTTTAAGCCATGTTCTCTCTGTACTGTGTTTGTTCCAATGCTTGCTGTGCGATAAAAAGACTAAGTGCTGGCGAACTAACTTTAATTAGCACATACTCGAAAAGCACGTGGAATATTTCACATTTTTTACTAAAGAAAATGTGTTTATCAATCACTAGGGCTAAGTTAAAAACACAATCTAAAAACTCAGGACTGAACCTTAAATAATCGTACCCAACAGTAGGCTATCGCACTTAATTTATTCGATTGATGGTCTTTAAGTGGTCGATACATCAGTCTGTTTCGGTAAGCGAGTCCTGTTTGTATGTTAGACTTTCTAAGAAAAAGCAAAGGTTAAAAAGTGCACGTGTAAGGAAAATGACAGCCGAGATTAGTTGACAAACAGGGTATATTATAGTAACATACAGTAGACCGACGAAGACTAATACGGGTTTGATAAAATATAAGGTGACCTTGCATATTTTGTTAAACATCCAATTCAACCAACTAAAATCTGACGTGATCAATAGATATCAAGTCGTTTAAAGACAGCAAGAAGAGGCTATTGATAGAGGTGTAAAGTCAGTTACCCAGTATCGTGTGGAAAGGTGTGGTAGTGAACACTAATTCTTTATACTACTTCTTGTAATTGTCGTCTTAGACACAACACATATCAAGACCCCTCTTGTGGCGAATCCCGATAGTTATATGTGAAGTGAAAGGTCTGCGAGGAGACTTAGGTGGGGTATCATAAACGCAGTTTCCACGAAATACTTATTAATGTTTCCGAAATCCCTATCTATCAATGCACTTATTTTTATTTATTTATACTCATTCATTTATGCCATTGTTTTGTATTGTTTCATTTTGATCAGTTAGTAACAACGCATGACACGGTACATGCGTATATCAGTGTAATTTACTATGCCTCAAATAGCCGATAAAGATGAAGTTGTTGCACCGATTCACAAATTAGTAGAGGTAGTAACATAGTTAGTCTTAATGAAAAGAACTAGAGTTCGGAAATAAGATTTAAGAAAATATAATTCAGCAAAAATAAAATTACGATGAATTAAGAAACTCAGAATTTGGAGGAAAAAAACAAGGAATGGATGCACATACTCTATTGGGATGGATTTCGAGCCATATCACACAAAGTCTCTAAAGATTACTTACGATTATTACGTGGACGCCAACCACGCAACCTGCACTTATTTACATGGCTCAGTCCAATTGCCGATGACTTCATGGACTGGTGTCATGTTTTAGTTTGACAACCCCTACCTTTCTTCCAGCCTTCTCCCACAACAAACAACATTGGTCGTCAAGGTAGGCGATAGTTGGGAATACGTAACACATGTCCTAACCACCTCAGCTGATGAACATTTACTACATCATCAAACGATCTACCATGTTTACCCACTACTTTAATCCTAACCCACATATTGCTTACTCGGTGGTCCCAACAAACACGACTAATGCTTCGGGGACATTTATGATCAAATTCTGGAAGCCTACGAATATTCACTATCCTTAATTGTCATGTTTCTGTTAGCACGAAACAAGCCTGACTAAAGCATGCTCGAAACATGCTCACGAAGCTGTGCTGTGATTGGTCCATTCTTAGCCAACTAGAGCTAACGACCAGTCAGGAAGTCTCTAGAATACTCTATAGCATTGTTTATATAAACCCTAGTGTAATTATTTGCTTTGCTTTGGCCTTTTGCCTCCTGCTGTTATTTTCTCAATACATCTTGCTACCTGCTCTTCTCTTGTTCTGATTTGGGATCAGGTCGCTGTCGTTGTTGAAACGTAGAATACTAAGCGGGATTAGCACATAATATTACTGGGACTAATAGAGATAACAGTAGGCCAATTTAACAGTGGCAACGGAGAAAACAAAACGAATTCACGATGTCTATATCAGATGATCAACTTCATCGCATCCTTCAACAACAGCAGACGCAGCTGGACTCTGACCCAGCAACTCCAAATGCAAATCCTTGTATCATGTACCACATCATTTATGTATGTGGATACAATTGCTAACAGTATTCCAGAATTTAATTATGACCCTAAATGTGGAATTATTTTCACCTCGTGGTTCAAACGATGGGAAGATACATTCAGAATAGAATTTTCGAATCAGGATGATGCATGGAAAACACATCTGTTGGTGCGCAAACTAGATCCCAGCGAATATGCACGTTTTTCTGACCATATACTGCCGAAGTTGCTTCGGGAGCTCAGTTTCGAGGAGGTAGTAAAACAACTGTCAGAGATATTTGGTGAATCTACATCACTGTTTAATATTCGTTATAAGTGCCTCAGACTGGTGAAAAGTGAAACCGATGACTACGGAATGTTAGCTGATGTCGTCAATCGAGAGTGTGAGCGCTTCAGATTACACTCCTTGACAGATGACCAATTTAAATGTTTAGTCTTCATCGGAGCCCTCCAGTCACCTGAAGATGCCAAAGTTCGGACACGCCTTTTATCTCGACTTGACCAAGATCCCAACATACAACTCAGAACACTGATGGATGAGTGCGAAAGACTATAAAGCATCAAACACGACAACGCGTTAGTTGAGCAGGTAAATCCAAATTTAACTAGGGGTATTGTAAATGCAATTAATAGGTTCCAGTCTCAGAAGCCGAACAGAAAAGAGTCAACATCCAACAAACCTAATACTGCTTGCTGGTTATGCGGTGGTTGGCATTATGTACGCTTCTGCAAATTTAAAAAGCACAGATGTCAAATGTGTCACAAACGCGGACACAAAGAAGGCTACTGCCTACCGAATGATATGTCCCAGTCCAAGAAGAATTATAAACGCTCTCGACATACTGTGAAGTCAGTCGTTTCTCAATCACTTTCTGTAGTAGCAGCTTTCAGAACAGACTACAACACTTACAGAAAGTATGTTGCTATTCTAATCATGGCATCCCCGCACGTCTTCAAATTGACACAGCATCTGATATTACTCTAGTGTCTCGAAAAACCTATGACTTGCTTGGCAGACCACCAATGACACCATCTACGAAGACAGCTACAAATGCATCTGGTGGTGTATTGAAACTTGCCGGCTAGTTAGATTGCGAATTTTCCTTCAATGGAAAAAACTCTAATGGGACATGCTATCTGACAAATCGACCGAACCTTGACCTCCTTGATTTAGATATGTTGACGAAGCTCGGACTAATGGACATTCCTATCAATAGCATTTGCAACAAAATATGCTCTTCAGCAGGTAACCAAATGTTGTCAGAGAAGACAAGTGAAAATCTAGTTGAGAAGCTACGGCATAAGTTTGCACCTGTCTTCCATAATAGTTTGGGTTGCTGCACGATGATGAAAGCTCATCTACCTGTGAAAGCAGATGCTAAACCTATTTTCCGTCCAAAACGTCCTGTACCGTATGCTGCACTGGAACTGGCGGATCAGGAAATTAACCGTTTACAACAAGCTGGTGTTATCCAGCCGGTCAACTACTCTGCTTGGGCAGCGCCTATTGTGGTGATCAAGAAGTCTAACGGGACAATACGCATATGTGCTGATTTTTCTATCGGTTTAAATGCTGCATTGGATACATATCAGTATCCTCTATTAGTCCCTGAAGATCGATTTGCTAAGTTAAATGGTGGTGCATGTTTCGCAAAACTAGATTTCCGACGCCTATCTTCAAGTGGAAGTAGCTGATGAGTCTAGAAAGCTTCTAACTATTAACACTCATCGGGGATTATTTCAATATACCCGCTTACCATTTAGTATTAAGACCGCACCAGCCATCTTTTAGCAGATAATGGATACAATGTTGACAGGTATATCTGGAGTAGAAGCATACCTAGATGACATAATCGTAATGGGTTCAACTGAGAGAGAACTTTCGGATCGTCTACACCAAGTACTGAGTAGAGTGATGGAGTATGGTTTTCGCCTACGTGAAGAAAAATGCATCTTCTTCATGCATTCCATCAAATATCTTGGTTTCATCCTTGATAAGAACGGCCGTCGACCTGACCCAGACAACATAGAAGCCATCCAAAACATGCCAGCACCAACTGATGTTTCTTCACTACGATCTTTCTTGGGTTCAATTAGTCACTACAGCACATTTCTCCCCCAAATGCACCGCGTAAGAGGTCCTTTAAATGAATTACTGACGAAAGACAAACCTTGGCATTGGTCAGCGGAATGTCAAGCATCATTTGATAAAGTCAAATCAATGCTCAGCTCAGAGCTTCTGCTAACACATTTCGATCCCGATTTGGAGATTGTTGTTGCATCGGATGCCTCTAGTCATGGAGTCGGAGCAGTGATATCTCATGTGTTCCCGGATAAATCAGAAAAAACAATAGCTCACGCGGCTAGATCACTCAACCCAGCAGAAAGAAACTACAGCCAGATCGATAAAGAAGCCCTTGCAATCATATTCGCTGTTAAAAGATTTCATAAAATGCTCTATGGACGTACGTTCACCTTACTAATTGATCATAAACCCTTAGTTGCAGTTTTTGGTTCTAAGAAAGGAATCCCTGTGTATACAGCTAACAGATTACAGCGCTGGGTGACAATGCTTCTAGGCTACGACTTCAACATCAAGTATCAATCGACGAGCACCATCGGCCAGGCCAATGCTCTTTCTAGGTTGATCGGAGTCCAACATCCTAAACCTGAAGACACAATCATTGCCTCTATAACTGTTAATCCAGAAATCAGGTGTGTAGTAGCATATGCCATCCGAAACACTCCAGTGTCAGCAGATGAAGTGAAGAAAGAGACTTTTCGAGATCCACTCCTGCAACAAGTTAAAAAGTTCCACTTAGAAGGGTGGCCCTCAAAGATTAGCTCCACAGAGCTTCGACAGTTTTACCAACGCAGACTATCTCTCTCGATCATCGATGATTGCATTCTATTCGCCGAACGTGTCGTCATCCCGAAAAAGTTGCAACCGGCAGCGCTTCAACAATTGCATGCAGGACACCCTGGAATAAATTGAATGAAATCATTGGCACGAAGCTATGTGTACTGGCCTCATTTTGATACACAGCTGGAGCAATTATCCCGCTCCTGCACTAAGTGCGTACTAGTCTTAATAGCACCGCGCAAGGCAGAGCTTCACTCATGGCCAATAACAAAATCGCCGTGGCAGCGCATACATCTGGATTTTGCTGGTCCGTTTCATGGTAAGATGTATCTTCTGTTAATTGATGCTCATACGAAGTGGCCGGAAATCTTTCGGATGGAGCGTCCAACTGTAGTGTCTACAGTACGAAAGTTACGACAAGTATTCAGTCGTTTTGGGCTCCCCGAAACAATTGTTACAGATAATGGAACACAATTCCTTTCTGCTTTGTTCACCGAATTTTATCGACGTAATGGTATCAATCATGTCTGAACACCGCCCTTCCATCCCCAATCTAACGGTCAAGTCGAACGCTTCGTTAGTACCGTCAAAAACGCCATGCGGAAATCTAACGGGGAGGGGACAACGGAAGAGATCCTAGGGAGGTTTCTATTCATTTATCGGACTACTCCAAACCCACAAACACCAACTGGTATCTCTCCAGCAGAAGCCCTACTCGGTAGAAAGGTGCGTACAGCTTTCGACGTTATTCATCCAGTAACAGTTACAGAATCTCAAAGAAATATACCTATGGAGATGCAGTTTAACCGACATCACGAGGCGCAGAAACGATATTTCAGTGTCGGTCAAAAAGTGCTCGCAAGGGACTACCATGGCAATTATCCTAGATGGGTGGCTGGTCGAGTCCTGCGAAGGAGAGGTAATGTTATTTATGAGGTATCAGTCGGTTCGTCAATTTGGGTAAGACATGCGAACCAGTTGAGATCAACTTCTGCTTGTTTCGAGAAAACCCATCATAGAATACCACTGGATATTCTACTTGATACCTTTGAGATTCGATGACCTGAAGTAGCCCGGAAGGACAAAAAGGAAAAAATTACTTCCCTACTCCCAAAAGGTGGACAGACAGAAAGCGTAAACCAGTGAGTTTGATGCAACTGGATCCTAATAGCAAATCCTACGGATCTTTTCAAAGGGGGGGTGTTAGCACGAAACGAGGCTGATTAAAGCATGCTCAAAACATGCTCACGAAGCTGTGCTGTGATTGGTCCATTCTTAGCCAACTAGAGCTAACGACCAGTCAGGAAGTCTCTAGAATACTCTATAGCATTGTTTATATAAACCCTAGTGTAATTATTTGCTTTGCTTTGGCCTTTTGCCTCCTGCTGTTATTTTCTCAATACATCTTGCTACCTGCTCTTCTCTTGTTCTGATTTGGGATCAGGTCGCTGTCGTTGTTGAACCGTAGAATACTAAGCGGGATTAGCACATAATATTACTGGGACTAATAGAGATAACAGTAGGCCAATTTAACAGTTTCATATCCATAAAGTGAAACGAATCAAACTACTGCGCAGTAAATACGTCCTTTAATCGGAAGACGAATATCACACCTACGCCACAAGTGACGCGAATTGGCAAAAGCCAATCAAGCCTTCTGTTTACTAGCCGAGATTTCAACAGACACCAGACAATCAGGACTGATAAGACACCCAAGATAAGTGTAGTGGTTTACACATTCAACTGCTTCGCTCCCTATCACTAATTTCGGTGCCAAAGCAAGCCAATCCTCAATCAACATTTCGCATTTGGATGGGAAGAATCGCATCCCAAACATGCTTACACTGATGTTAAAGGTAATTAAAAGATTCTGCATTTTGTCAACATCTTCAATCAATAGAACTATATCATCTGCATATTTTAAGTCAGTAAGTTTATCTCCTGGAAGGAGGTAAACCCCAGAGAAATCAGACGATGACAATGTTAACTCTAAAAGTATGTCAATGATAAAATTCGATAACAATGAGGTAAGCAGACAACGTTGACGAACACCACCTGAGGTAATCAGATCAAACTACAGTCTACCAAAAGCTCTGACTCGACATGTGGTGTTCGAGTAGAGAGCTTGCATGAGGTTAATGTAATTCTCTGGAACACCTTTCAGTGACACATATTGCCACATAACATCACGATCGACAGTATCAAATGCCACCTTCAGGACAAGGAATACAACTATTGTTGGACGTCTTAAAGTAAGCCTATGTTGTAGATTCTGCCAGTGTGAATATTTGGCCTAAACAACCACATCCAGGCTTAAAACCACCTTCGTATTCTCGAGTTTTCTCTTCATCAGCTTTAATTAAGCGTTGAAGTATTATTCAAGTCAATATTTTAGGCACTATATTTGATAAATTGATTCCTTGGTATTTGTCGAAAGAGGACTTCTGTCCTTTTCTATAGACTGAGACGATTAAAGTTCTAAACCAGTCAGATGAGATTACGTTCAGTTTCCAGATTCTAACCAAGATCTCAGTTAATCTCGTTGCTAAAACTTGACCACCATCCTTAAATATCTCAGAGGTTAATCCATCAGATCCTGCTGCTCTCTCTTGCTTCAGATTCCATATAGTCTTCCCAACCCCTCTAAGACATGAAGGACCGAAATCATTTTGTCACGAAGATTGGTTGAGGATGGTAGGCAATTGAGGTTAGGCTGAAGGCAAGTTGAACTGTTTACTAAAATGTTATGCTAATCGGTCTAACTTTCTGGAGAGATAGTGAATAATGGTTCCACCTTTTCCCGAGATACTTTCACTTACAACCGGATTTTCGACACTCATTTACTAGGCAAGTCTGAACAGTTGCCTACTGTTACCTATTGCCGCTGTCTTTTCCATCTCTCCAGCTTTCACCACTCACCACCTTCCACGATCATAACGGAAGCTTTTAACCAGCTTGTGTTTAAGTTGTCATTTCTCATCGTGTTTAGAGCAAAACTGGATGAGTTGTCGAGCATCTATCAGTTCAGTAGATGCAGCTAAAATCCACCGACTTTTTTTTAACCTTTTGTTTTAGTTTACTAGTCGATATTACTGCTGTTTCAACAGCTTTTCGGATATCATTCTAAGCTGATTCAGGGTGGGTATCACTTACATAGTTGACAAATTCGTTTTCTAGTTGTTACTGAAATGGATTCTTGACTATTTCATCATTAAGTTGAACTCTGAGGGGGATTCTTACAGTGGATCTTTCACGTTCAGTGTGACGTAGACTAACACGTGCTCGTACTAAAGCATGATTTGAGTCTAAACATGTACTCCAGGATGAGTAACAGTTTTCTATCAAGACTCTCCAGTAATTGCTTTGGTTAATGTGGTCTATTTGAGTCCAGTGTTGAGTTGATTGTGGAGGTCTCTATGTCAACTGATGTCTTTGATAATGCTTACAGTTGATGCTTGCTACAAATAGACGGTTATCTGGACATAATTGTAACAGACAGTCGCCAGTAGCTGTTCGTTGAGCATCGACACCGTAGAATCCACCTAGGTGCCTTTCGGTTTCGTTTAGTCTACCTACTTGGGTATTAAAATCACTAGCCTCTATCACTACACCAGTGCGCTCAGGTTTTCAAAGGAGGTCGGAAAACTTTCTGTAAACTTCATCTTTTACTCCATCTGAGCTGCAATCGGTGGGAGCATAGACAGAGACAGTGAAGAGCAACGGCGTTTGTCCCTATCTTTCCGAGTTCGTACTGAACCATTTAGACTGACAGCTCACAAGCAACTGTCTATTGGGATCCAGTCAATGAGAGCCTGTTCAGCTTATGAATTTAGTGCTATCCCTACACCAGCATGGCCTCATGTGGTAGCGGTTAAGTCTCCGGAAACACGAAGGATGAACCGAGCCAGTTCTTTATTTTCAGAAGACGAAGTCAAGCGAATGACTGCACTTGGATTCTATGTAGGCGTTTCAAATGCAGCAGACATCGATGGAGCAGGATTCTAGAGTCATACCTAAGGAAACTTGCTGTCTTATTTGGCATAAGGTTCGAACGCTTGAAAGCTCCGATATATAGTTTAGTACAAGGTTTCAGGTGACCAGGAATAACATTTCGTAAACTTGAATCATTAGCATTATAGGCATGAGGTGATAAAGTTATGCGAGAAGGTTTAATTGCAGGGGCGAATGATTTATCAGGAGTTGAGGATAGGATTTGACCTCAAGTAAAGTGATTGTACATGCTAATAGAGGTATTAGGGCGGTTATCACTTCCTGGCTGTCCCACATCATGGAAGGACATTGCTGTTTAAAGCAACTGGCAAGGAACGTGGGTTAGTGCTGGTCTCAGTGATCTGGGAGCGCGATCGCAGAGCCCACGGGACAGCTGCTTGAGGTCGATCAAGCACAACCTTGTTACGGGAAGGTTTTTAAAATGTTAGCTTCGCTCTTTAAAACGCCTTACATCCGGTGACGGAAATCCGTGGAGTAAGGTGAGGTGTGGCATGATTAGGGTCAACCTTTTCTAACCTCTTCCTCCTTTTGTGAGAAGGCAGCATCGCTACAGATGCTGGTTATCCGAGGGAAACACCTTACTGTTGTCACACCCTACTGCAGGCAGCAGTACGACTCTACCCTCAAATCTTAGGTTGTTGCCTTTGGTCTTATCGCTTGAAAACAGACGTATTTGGCACAGTAGAATCTTGAGAAACATAGTTTCCAGCCAACATAGCCCAGTTCGGTTATCACTGGAGGCATGTCTGATTCTTTCATTAAGGTAGCAGATATGATCGGTATTGTTTTATTTCACTATATTATAGCCCTCTCGATCCCCCTCTATTACCCGTTATTGTCATATCCCTGTTCCTTTTTAATGTGATTTCACAACTAATACCTTACAACCGACTGTCAAACATTTTAGAAATGCGAAAGATAATGACTCTCACAGTCCTAATGCTCTAAGGACCACACTCATTTACATGTCGTATGAGTACATGACTAAACAACCACAACTGGGCTGCTAACAGTTTAAGCAGCTCCTACCGTCACAAGTAACGACTATTTTGCTTCGGAACAACGAAGAACTTTGCGAGTACGAAAATACGAATTGCTATATACTGGCTTATCACAAGGATAACGGATAATGAAACCGCAGGATGTCACACACTGCCAAAAAACCGGAATTTAAATTCAATAACAAGATGCAATCTATAATACGCTGATTGGTTTAGACTAACCTGTCACAATGATAATGAACAGATTAGATATTGGAAAGGTTGTTTTACTTTCCGCAACATATAAAAGCCTACGCCGTGGATTACATGCTGCAAAGAGGTCTGAGCGTAAAAGTTAGTGCATAATGACATAGAATCAAATATTATACTTATCGACACTATATGCAGCACAGCATAACTATTTGACATTCATGATTTTATACTTAAGTACCTACTAAGCGCAACCTACCGTATGGCAAGTGTTTATGTCCTTAAACAGTGAACCCCGGTATATGACCAAATTACGTTCGTCGTACAACCAGAGGAACTTCTAGAAATTAGATCCACTCTTACCAATAAGAAGGAATCAGAAGGCAATAAGGGATCGAAGAGAAATTATATTTGATCATAAACAGAGCTTCAATGAGATAGCAACGTATAGGTTGGCAATCTAGAGAGAGTGATGCTTCCTACTGTGGTTTGTGTCGTGATCTGGTGATGGTGAGTGACCGTGCGCCCTCAACTAATCGTGTCGGCCAAAACAAACATGGTCAGCATCAATGTCGAGGGCCTATGCAACTATTTATTTTAGGGACTATTTATCGCTACACATTCAGTACTGAGATATGAAAATATATTCAATAAAATTTTTATGAGTATACAAAAATGACGGTCTATATTGATTTATTTTGCTTGTAAGGGAAACAGTTTGCCTTCAGAAGGCTGTGTACCAAAAGCTTCGCCACACTTCATAATCCATATATACATTATTCAAGAAATATTAATACAACGTAAGAATTTGTTGCAAACACTGATAACCCTGAACATAATGTATCACTTGTACATTTTCCTTCTTGGTATGCATATTGCAGTATGACTGAATAAAGGATCTTCCCGTTCTTAAACTTTCTGGTTTTGTTTTGCTTGGTTTTGGATAGTTGAAATAAATTTTCTCAACTAATCTTTCTTTTTTTATACGTGTGGAAACTTTCTAGACTATCCAAACGTCAGTCGAGGATAGTTGCTAAGATATATAGTTACACTTCATATAAGAGGTAAAATGGATGCCAAGGGGTTATTTAAGTCTCTCGCTGATTAGGAAGCGTTACCAAACGTTTCACCTATTCGACATCGTTGATTCCACATTGCAGTCAGAAAGGTAGATTTGACAGCAACAGTAATAAAACATAACACTCCCTTGACACAAACTATCTATAAGACCAAATATACATTTAAGCACCACTGATTTAAAAGACATGCGTGATACGCTTTGACTATGAGCGTCTACATAGTGTATGCATGCAAGTTATAATGGTAATAAATGTCATTCACTTAGAGACTGAAGTCTATAATTGGATACCCAGCAGAAAAAACTATCGTCTAAGCATTGCGTGTTCAAACTATGTTTAATAATCCACGGATATTGCTAGTGGAGTACAAGCCATTCAACTATCAGTGAGTGCTCGAAATAATAAGTACAGATGACACTCATTATCATCCATGTTTTTCGTCTAAAAATAATGATAAAAGAGAATTAGATGGTTTCTACCAATTCATGGTGATTTAAATGGTAAGTGGTGCACAAAAGGGTGGATATAGTAGAAATCTATGAGAACTAGCTAATGTTAACAAGACTGCCACTCCTCAAATGCTAAATATATATCTTTCAAGGTTTTGCAATGGGCCGTAAGGCGGGAATTTGACCTCGACTAATTACGTGCTGATATTTCGCTATTCTACCTATTAATTTGCTAATTGCTTTTATAAATAATCAATTAGTTTTGAAATGCTCGGGAATTTAAGAATTCAATTCTTAATCCGCTCAACGACAATTACCAGTTTTACAAATAATTTCTTCACAAACCAATTGGGCATCAAGTATCTTATAAGATGCTATAGTCTGGTCAAGCTCGAAAACCTTCTGTATGCCGGGGCCGGGAAAATAGATTTTACTCAACTTTCAAAGTCTGGCGTCGTTTCAGATTCATGTCCGGTTAAGACTGTTTCTGTGAACCAACTAGGTGCAAATAATCCAGTTGAAGATCGATTTAATATTGGTCTAACGCAAGTTTGTACTGTATTTTATCTTCCCACTAACGGTTTTATTTATCAAGAGGCCTCTAAAACTAAGTGGGTTTTATCAATCAAGGGTGGATTAACCTAAAACATTTATTTGCAAATTGAAAATGTACTTAATTGTTTCATACTTCTCACTTCCCTAGTATTGTGTGCTTGTTTTTCGCAATTACCGGTCCGCTCCCCGTAACGTTTCGTTATAATTATACACTTATGTACTTCCCATGATGTTTGACCACCGTCTGTACATATAGGACTGTAATCATCTCTAGTAAAAGTGATATCTCGTATTTGGCAGCACCCAACATTTGTTTTTTAGCAATCCAAACCTTTTTAAACGTGGTGGTTATTTAAAAAAGCCGGCAACCTAGAGTTATGACATTCAACTCCGAACTATTACTAATCCACGAAATAAGGTTAGTTGAAATTTAGTATCAGCTAAGTCATATATTTTATGTGGGTGAGTAGAAAATATTTAAGTGGAACTCAGGTAAGCCTGAAACGGAGTTTGTGGTCATCGGTTAGTTTTCTAATAAACTGCATGCAAAACTAATGTTACTATTACGTTAGGGTCTGGCTTCTCTATCTTGATGATCTAACCGCGCTGTATTGTCTGTGATAATCGTTCTTTAAGGTCCTACCATGTCAAGAGCCGCAAAACAAAGCAACAAATCCAAATGCACAGTTTTTCTGTCGATTTTACATAAATGGGACGGTGGTGAAGTGTCTTCTGTTGACAACCAGCATGACACCAATGCTGTCTTTCCATGGGGAAAGTGCGGGGTGTGGAAAGGCCAACTCCAAGCCCTTAACAAGTACAGAGCTAACATAACAAAGACCTATCACGAAAAGGCCTCGTGTAACCAGCCTTAAGCAGTTGTACGTTGGTCATTGCGATCACATTCCCAAGTCATTAAAACCATCGCTAACCCAATTTCCTTTTCAGTCACATCAAGTGGAAGAACTCAGGGATCACTCCAAATCACAGAGTCCGTAATCAAGTTCGAAATTTTAACATTTTCTCTATTTTCACTCCCAAACTCTTTTCCCTACATGTTCTACTAGTGATTCGATTCCACTAAGTGCTAGTTGAGGTTTACTAAAGCTACGTCCCAAACTTCATATCGAGGCTTTTGATCTGCGTACCTTTTGTCAAATTAGTCAACAGGCCTCACCACCTAAAACCCTTAAACCTCCTGCGATTGGTGTGTGTTGCGTCTTCAAAACATACGAGACCCTCTTGTGGTCATTCAATTGACTTTACCTACTCAGTCCAAAAACCAGCGCGATATACTCCTCGTTTATTTAGAGACCCAACAGCAAGCTCTCATGGCCTTGCTGATTTAGCTATAACACTAAGTTTGCAAGCTGAACAATTTTTCCTCGAATGGATTCTTGTTGGTAGTCATCTAAATGCTTTCTGTGTAAATGGCACAGTAACAACTAGAAAACATAAGGACATGCAAATCCTTTTTAGTCGTTTCTGCATATGCCTCCCACAAACTACAGCTCGGGTGAATTGAAAGGTGAGTTCTAAGGGAAAAACTAAAAAATAACTAAATATCCGAATGTAGTAATTATGGGAGATGGTTTTATTGCCCAACTTTGTAGGGTGTTAAGCTGGGAAATACTTGTGGGCAATTTTAGCATCCCAGCTCAACGAACAGACGGTAAACACCGTCTTCTACAATTATGTTCAGATTACCACTTATTCTTAGCAAGCACAAACTTCAAGTATATGTAGAGACATGTCGACCTCCAACATGAACACAACGATAAACACAGGAAACCATATTATCATTTGTTGAAGAGGCTCCGTAGAGGACTGCCACCCAACCTGGGAAATATGTTTAGATTTTGACCAAACCTTAATGACAGCACGCATTTTTATACGTTTTACCGAACGCAACTGGGAAACTCCATAAATACTAGTTCGTGGACGTGGATCTGATGAAGAATTTACTAAACACTGTCGACTATGTTTAATAGGTACGTCTCGACGAAGTTTGGAACGATTCTCAAGCAGCTGTTAATGCTGCAACCAACCTAATTACAAAGTTTAGGAAAGACCAATGGATTTCGAAAACTTTTACAGAACTGATGGAGGCTAGAAAGCTCGTTACGGTAGGCTCGAAGATTGATTGAGAGATACGACAAGCCAAACGTAGACTAAAAAGAGTCTACGCAAGAATCATGAGTAGTGATGGGCGACAATAGCTAAGGGATGCACTCTAAGTCTAGAAAGCTAGACTATTAGGCAAAGCACTTTCAGAAACAGTTCAACTGGCCTCCAGCTACTCTCCACTTCTCGACTATCTCCAGACTACCTGATCAGAAAATTGACACAAACCTCCTAACATTTGATGAGGTTGAAAATGCTTTAAGTAATTTGAAGTGATGTAAGGCAGCAAGGTTGTATTAGTTGACTCCAAATAGCTTTAAGGACGATGGTCCAGTTTTAGCAGGTAGGTTGATTGATGTATTAGTTACATTCTGGGACGTGAACTGGTCTCAGTCGTTTATCTTTCTAGTTTTTAAGAAAGGATAGAAACCCTCTTGTAACCGCCGAGGAATCAGTTTGACTAACATAGTGTCTGAAATACTAACCCCAGTAGTCACAGGGCTGACAAACTCCGGAAAACTAGTCTGGTTTCAGGTTTGGGTGAGGATGCATTAATCACATATTTACTCTTCATCAGATCGTAGGACGTAGCTATAACTACCATCATCCAACAATAGTGCATTCATTTACTTAAAGGTAGCTTTCGATTGTAGTTCAAGTTCTGTGCCGTTAAAAGGCGTGCCTCAAAAGTACACAAACCCTATAAAGGCTCTACCCGAACACGATTGGTCGAGGTAGAACTTATGGCAAACTATCACAAGAAGTGTCAACCTCAAGTAGTGTTCATCAGAATTGCCCCTTATTCACCTTTTTGCATAATTTCGTCATAGATGTTCTCCTAGAAATCTTTTCTTCATCTAACTTTTCAGGAATTGTCCTCTTTCTAGGAAGCCCACTTATCAACACTCGGTGACATGACTCAGGACCGGTCACAGCGGTGCAAATGTATCCACTCTTTATGTTCTTGTAGATCTTAGGCTCGGTTATTCTTTCCTGCATACGTTTACTTCTTTCCTTCCTGTCAATTTATTTTATGATATTTGTGTTGTAAATTGAATCTCGTGCTGATGCGATAAGGCAACTTGGACCTATTTACATATGATCTTTTCTTTGCTCACGACTTACCAAATGACCGTTTAATCACATCTATGTAATATGACTTATATCGGAGTCAACAATGAATACCTCGTAACGTCATTTTTCACTTATCTTAGAAGCGTTTCATACAAAAGAACACTTATTCTGCAGTAACTGTATATCTTAATATCAGTGCATAAAGAAGCATTTCTTTAAAATGGATACATAATCAGACTATTCACAGTATCAGCTATTACTCTGATTTTTCACGATATAATAATTATTTTTAAACTTGAGGATTTTAATTCTTCCTGTAATGCACGTTTTTAACAAACCATCACCTACTAATCCACCAAAAGCAGGCTTAATATTTAGGTTAACTATTACCAAAATGTTTAGTTACTAAAAAACACTCGTTTTAAAATTAATTGAGGCTCAGGAAAAGAAATATCTTGACTAACACTAGTGATATCAATGGTATGGTGCTTGTAGAGTGATGAGCAGCCACATGGTTTTAAGTGAAAAGGTGCCCAGTTTAGTATTATTATTATTATTTGTACATTAGAACATCAGAAGCTCCCTACACAAAGCAAAATGGTAATACCGTAAAGAATTAAAGGAGAAAAAGTGGTTTAACTAATAAACAAGGGTTAAGAGAGTGAATGAAACTCATTTGTGTTAAGTTGTGTTACTTCTATTTCCTCGATAATATTATGTATTAATCCTGCGCAGTATTCTACGGTTCGACAACGACAGCGACTTGGTCCCAAATCATAACAGGTGTAGAGCAGGTAACAAGATGTATTAAGAAAATAACAGCAGAAGCCAAAAGGCAAAGCAAAGTAAATAATTACATTAGAGTTTATATAAACATCGGTATAGAGTGTTTCAGAAACTTCCCGATTGTTCGTTGGCTCTGATTGGCTAAGAATAAACTAATCACTACACAGCTTCGTGAGCATGTCTTAATCAGGCTCGTTTCGTGCTAACAATTTGGTATGTACTAGTTTATACTACGCTATTTGCTTGAAGGCCAGTGATATTACTCAGCCACTTAAACTTGAATAGTTTACTGTGAATGGAAAACAATTCAGGAAATCCATGGACAATAGGTTGTCTAGTGTCTACAACTCTACCCATTAACGAACCAACAGACTTTGTTTTTCGATACTACCCCATTACTGGCTCATTTGGTCACTTTTTCCGTGCATTCCAAGAATCAGCAACTAGTAGGCATTATAAAAGCCAAAGACCAACATATACAAAATATGACTGAGTCACCAAGACTGGTGCTTTATTTTTATAAAATTTATGGAACTCTCAACTTTAAGCTTAAATACACTTCCGGATGTAGTCAATGGTTCTACAACTGTATTTTCTAGACGAAAGTCTATGCCAGCATTTCTTACTAATAACTGTTGGATATTGATCACCAAACAATTATATAGTGAGATGGAAAATAATCGAACAAAGTGGAAAGAGAAAGTTTTTCAGTTAGTCATTTCCGATGCTCACTACGGTATTCTGAAATACGGACACTCAAAACATAACGCTAAAAGGGAAACGTAAGCTGGAAAATGTATTAATTTCAGTGATACCTTTTGTGTATCAATTTAACGCAACTTAATAATAGTTAGTGTATCCATGCTCCTCGATAATCCCGTAAATCTTTTAACCGCTTCAACTTGGACCTATCAACATATTTCAAGTTCATTAGTTAAATACACAAAAGAAATGGCAATGGGATCGCCAATATCTAGAATAATTGTGAAATCAGTTACGTGGAAGTTTGGGTTCAACATGACATATATTATTATAAAAAATATATATTGAATAGTTTATGATCTTGTCAATAAAATCTTAGACTTAGCATTAGAAAATGAGTTAAACAGAAAGTTTCCATTTTCCGGTGTGCTATTCACTAGAAGCGACATCGTAAAAAGTATTATAAATAACAGCCGTTCTTTTTAATCATGTCCGATACCTCACGTATCCACTCGCCTTTTTTTCCAGATCGATGATTCCACTTCAGCTTGCCTTTTCACCGTACTTGATGGTCATTCAGGTACAGCTTGTGTTCATGCTATCGTTTGGAGTTTATTAGACTATATGTACGCATCAATTATGTCAAAGGAAAAACTTAATACAGCTTTAGAACAATTACGTGCATATGATTTAAATCAGCCTTATCATCTAATACGTCGTTTAGATTTCGTCTCACCTAAAAGTAATAGACATTTGAAAAACCAGGCTGGACCACCATCAAATATGTTATCAGCATACATGCGCGGTCGCCTACGACATTATATGGAAGATTTGTATTCAAAACATAATCGAATCAGTAAGTTTTATTTTACTATGAATTAGCGTTTCACCCCCTATATGATTTTATTCTTATAAAGGAATACTTGCCAGTGCATTCAATTTATCATAATGTTGACTAAAACTTATGTGTAAGATAATAATACCTGTTACCTTGTATTCCGAATTATTTTCGGCTGAAGAAAGATCATACTAGTGACCTATATTTCGTGGAATGTAACTGTTTAAACCAGTTCATAACCGGAAAATACTGCTTTAGTTGTTTAAATAAATTTATATTCATATAACAAATCTTAAAAATCTGGCTAGAGATTGGACAGATAATATATATCTCCAAAGGCGGTATGTTGATAATATCTTAATCACTTCTAAGAAAATCGATGATGCAAGTAGTTTATCAAGTAAGCTGAACACTTCAAAATCATATTAGTTTGTCATATGAAGAGGAGAACAACCAACTTACTTTACTAGATATATTAATCAGTCGGAGGTAGGGAAGTTGAACCAAACGATCTATTATCTACAGGTTACCTAATTGGGCAAGGCAGCACATAAGCTTTCACAGTCATTGTCGGGAAAGAAGGGGCAGTATAAAAAATGGTTTAGTAAGGGTTCTTCTAAAGATCTATTGACGGAAACTGCTAATGTTAGACGAATATACATATGTCTATAGATCGGTGGAGGGATCTGAGCATGGCGGGAACTACTATATTTCTAGCACGTAAAAAATCTATCTGCAGCCTTGTGTTAAAGGGAAAGTTTTTAAATCAGTTATTAACAAGACATTTTATTTAACTAAGGTCATCCTAGTTGAAAAGTCTGGGTCTTTTGTATGGTTTAATTTTAGTAGACAACCTATCGATTTTACAAATTTTTATAAAATTAGAGATTGGCTGAAGTGTTAATGAATTTGTCTGATGCGTAGAGATTTTCTAGGCTGATTAGTCGGGAACCAATAGAGCGTCACAAAATCTGACTAGATGCTGAAAAAGAAGTGTTTAATTTATTTGATTTAGCAAGAGAATGTTTCACAGACATTTGTAAGAAAAAAGTACCTACATAATGTTTAGAAAAAATTATCTCGATAACAACTAGTCCCTAAACAAAAATATGAATTCGAAAATGCGATACTAGCAGAATAGTTTATAAAAAGTGGAATAAAGATAAACGCTAATCACATAGAAGTGTGTGATGTTAAATACAAAACGTAAATCGTAAGATTTGGCTTGCGAAAGTTCAATAAATTCATGAAAAAATACCAATGGAGTTGAATTAAGTTGATGGTGCCAGCAGTTTGTTATTACTATAGTAGTTAGTTTACCACTCACGAACGAGTGCATCTCGTACATCACTCCGTTGGTGAAAATTATTTGCTAGATTGGTTTTTAATTAAATCCTTATAAAATCTGATGTTATTACTGGAAGTAGACTAATAACAATGATAGCGAATATAAAATGATAGTGGAGAATAAAGTATAATAACTCTTAAAATATTGCTAAAAAAATAAGTAGCAGTAAACAAGTTTATAATATAATATTGATTAACGTCATAGTATGAAATATGCTGTTTTAACAGTGACATATGGTCTCTAATTATCATGATGATGATGACTTAATTTTTGAGATGCAAGGTGGTTTGAGGGTAGTCGGCAGAAAACCCTAGACCTTAGTTTTGTGCTTTTTGACACTTACCAGCAAGGTATACCTGCAATCTTTCGGGAAACTTATACTCCCTTACGGATCCGATCCCGAGTCATTCAGTTTCATAGTCTACAACCGTTACCACTGAGCTCTTCGGGCCGCAAACGACCCCGCTGTAGGACTGAGATGTATACGTTCGGACCTCATCTGTAACAGATGGGTCTTGGATACGGTTGTGGTCCTTGGTCAGTGAGGAACTACAAATCCCATAGTGCCAAGGATGTCACCTTTTCAAATTTTGATATTTCATTTTTCATCTTTGCAGCGTCGTAAATGCAATCGACACTATGCATTAAATGGTTTGCATACCCTCCTAAAACTAACGATTAGAATTAAAGTCCTCCTAGTTGCTCATAGGACAAAATGCAACAGGTAATGGTCTAGATAAATTTAGATTTTTTTTCAGGTGTGAGAGAAAATTTTTAAGCGACATATCTGGTGTGAAAAATATTTGAGTGAACAGTTGTTTTCGGCAGCATTGTCATCAGATTCTTGCAGTTATAAAACCACAGAAAATTGTGTTGCAATCACCAAAATAAAGTGTATACATAAAAGTTTTGAGTAAATTGCATAGTTAGACATTGGTGCACGTTTGAATGGTGGATTTTAACATCGACTACCGTCTAAAGTTTGTAAGTTTGAAAAGTCATTTAAAACGGGTTGGAAAAAAATAAAAAATAATTACCATAAGGTGTGGAGTTACATTCAATTCTACAACGAACAAATCAAATCATTTAAATACAATAATTTAATAAGCGAAATGATATTTTGGGTTGGTTATGATGATAAGGATACTAAAATAATAATGCTATGCAATATGTGATATGAGAATTGTTCTCAGGGTAATTGTGATAATAATAATAAATTCATATGAATTAAGCGTTACGTTGTCAAGTTAATAATGATGATAAGATAATTTCAATAACGGAAACTGGCGTGAATTGAGAAAGGTGAGTGTATAATTAAGAATGAGATAGCTTAGATACAAACAGAATACATGTTTATGAAATGGGAGTTTATTGTAGTCAGCTTATGTGATGGGTGGCACGGTTGTAGGCTATGGTAGAATGAGAGGTTGTAAGTACTTCTGGATTGGGTTTTCCAGAGTTTATCCCGATAACTTCAGCAATGTAAGGTAGCCGTTATCTGGCTCCCATAGATAGGTTAGTCGGGACATTAAACAACATAGAGAATGCCTCTTCTATTTTAATTCGGTACTAGTTGTCTTCCAAATGTGCCAGTATTGTGCAGTTGATAGATTTAGCTACTCATTTGCCCAACTATACTGGTACATGCTCAACGAACGCGTAATAACAAACACTGAGTACGGCCTGAGTAACTGACCCAATAGGAGAAGCTAAATTGGTAAACTCACATTCAAGAGGTCATCATCATTATTTTATCCATAACATGCTGCATAAATATATGTCGGCTTGGTTGTAAAAGTAATTAAAAGTTGCAACCTAAGAACTGAGAGAGAAGTCCTACTGCTGACTGCAGTGGGGTGTTACATCATTAAGGAATTTTCTTCTGAATAAAAACAACGGGTTAGAAATGGTCAACTCTAAAAATGTCACAGAATCTTTTGACAAAAATAAACCCCAATGCAACCATGTTCGGAATGCGTTTCTCCCCCTCTAAATGCAATCTATTGCTCTAGGACTGGTCTTCGTCAACATTTGAGCTAAAGATAGAAAGTGAAGTAGTTGAGCACGTCGACCATTCCACTTATCTTGGAAGTCTGATTAGCTCTAATGGGTTGGTCTCTGACGAAATCTCAGTACGAATTCAAAAGCTCATTTAGCTTTTATCAACTTCTGTTACCTATGGCATAGACGAGATATTCGTCTGTCAACGAAAGGAAGAGTGTACTGCGCAACAGTTCGCTTTATCTTACTGTATAGAAGTGAGACGTGACCAATAAGAGTAGATGACACTCGAAGGTTATTAGTTTTTGACCATCGATATCTTTCAAACATCGCTCACGTTAGCTGGGATCACTGAGTGAGTAATAATGAGGTTGGACGACGAGTATAAAGCGAAGGTAGTAAGTCAGTCGATGAGGTTGTGGATCTTCATTGACTGAGGTGATTTGGACATGTGTTACGTTTGCCAAACCACCATCTGCCTCAACGCGCGATGTTGACTGATATAGGAGCAGGATGGAAGAGAGTTAAGAGCAGCCAAATCAAAACATGACATCAGTCCACGAAGTCACTGATTGCTGGTTTGAATCGTATCGCTAGGTGCAGACTACCTTATTGGGATCCTCGCGAATACCTTAACCAGTGGTTGGAAACATTGGGTGACATGGCTCAGAATTGGTCACAGTGGCGCAGATGTATCCACTCATTGTCCTTCCTTAAATCGTGAGCTTTAAATTGTTTCATAACTTTCTTTTCACACTCCGCTCTCTTTTCCTCTTGAACCATATTCTATATGTTCACCGTTCTTTGTCCTTATTATTACTTTTAACATTGAAGTAACTTCTACTTTTGCTAATGTGGTGTTAATCTTGCTGTGTTTCCGAGGTATGGCAACTTGGACCGATGCACACATGTACTAGGTTCTATGCTGATCATATATGTATGCAATTGTACAGTTTTACGAATGAAATCGCCGTAAAGCGACTGCTTTGCTGAGCCATATTGTCGTTTATACAGTTTGCCATGTGTGATCGATCTTTTATACAGTCATTTTTACACTATATTTGTCTACTGGAAAATAGAGAGGGATTGTATCATAAGTTACCTAATAGTTGCAGATATCAAATGAATCACAAAGTGCTACGTAACTGACTAGATGAAAAATTGTTCAGAATGAAATTAATTTACAAATTGGAAGTATGAGCGATAGTCGTCTACTTAGTTTGGATAAAACGGGATGTATCCCAGAGATAGATATGAAAAACGGAAGAGGTTTATCGAATTGATTGTAAACCATCAAAACAGATCAAAAATAATCATAAATAAATGAAGATGTATTAGAGCCGGAGTAAATTCTGGTATTACACTAGCTGTTTCTGAACGCAAAGATCAGGTTTGAGCTGGCAGATTGCTAAGGCTCCAGTAGTGCATAGAATTTTCATCTGTGCTTCCTTTGAACTCAATTGTTTATCAACATAAATGACGCTGATTTGTTGTAAAGGTGAAAATTCTAAAACGATCTAACTCTATTTTCGTCAAGCGACGTTTTTTGTTCTAGCCAATCCAATTTAAAACTGGTCCTTGAATCTTGTTAAGTATTAATATTTGTGATCCATATCGAATGCAGTTTTGCACATACAATAAATTCGTCCATATTAAAATTAATCAATTCATTTTTAACAAATGTTATTGTTAATTTTTAACCCTGACATAGTGAATCCATCTGATTGTCTGATTGATGCTTTCAAACGACTCGATGAGGATTTGTGTTCGACGGACACTCCGGATAATCTTTTGGAAATTCAAAACACACTACTTTCCTTTACACCAGATAGATACTTGGACAACTCGTTGTCACGTGATTTACTGCGTGTTAACTTGAGCGGATCAGTGGGAATAGCTGGTTATGTAAGCTGGTACGATAAATTAAGTGATTATCCAACTGAATTATACTTAGCCAATGTTGGAGATTGTGGTGCTGTTTTACTTAGAGAAGTAGGACCAAATAAAGGTAAGACAAATGTTAAACTATAGAATGTAATCGAATTCCATTATAATAATTAATGTGTTAAGCCTTTTGTTATTTGTTCGATTCACTAGTATTTCTACCTTCCTTTGACTGTAATACGACAAAATTGCAATAATAATCAGAAAGGAAGTACACAAAAGAGGACAATATTGCTTTCAATTCGATTTTTTGTTGGACTTTAATAAAGAATAACATATACAGTCAAATATGAATCATGTTATCACTATCATCACTGTTACTGCTGTTTTTATTGTGGAAAATGTTACCATCTGTAATTCTAGGGTATCGTTTCTTGACTATCATGTTTTGTTTCATTTTTTTTGTCAATAAAATATTTACGGGGTTCATCGAATAGGTTACATATTTCTTCCATTTCATAAATTCCTTCGTCTATTGCTATTTACGTAAAATTATGTAGCTCAATATCTGATCAAAAGGGATCATAGAAATATGTACTATATATATGATTGTGCAGTTTTGAAAGCAAACATATCGAAATGTATTTTCTTTCTGAACTAACTTTTCAAAAATATGAAAATTTGTTATAGTGAAAATTACTAACCTCAGGAACAGTATAAAATTTGACTGACCCATGTCAACTTGATGATGAAGATGAACGAGATTTAACGCCATTTGACTGCCCTAGGTGCAAATTTCCGTCAACTGTCTTCAATAAGCGATGGCTAAAATCAGACCTTTGAAGTCACCTTTTGCGATTCCGAGGAATTTTCAATATTAATTCAATATTAAAAATATGAATACCAGTGAGATAGATTTTCAGTTCCTAGAAATTTTCATATTTTTAGAAGATGCTACTCAGTATTTTTAACCGAACTTGGTTGTCAAACTATGTTTCCTATGGGTTATAGTCATAGTCTTGACTACTTTTTTGTAGCGTGTATATGATTGTTCTTGTGCGAGTGAAACTACTGAGTTCACAAAATAAGCAGTATAAAATCTGACAGATAATTCTATCGGTTCTGGTAGTTTTGTGGTTATGGAATGGTACTTGTGCATACAAGTTCCTACTAACTTTGGATGAATCTGTCTAAGTAAAATTTATTTATAGTGTGAGGATATAGCAAAATATAAAATATTTAGGAAATTGCCGACGCAATGTTATGCAGACGATCCAATTTGACTTAATGAAAGCCGGTGGATAGGATTTTTCACGGACATTATATGTTAAGAAGACTATATGTGATAGTGAGGACTCAAAGTGAAAATATAAGTTCATATATATTGTGCACATTTATCTATAGTATAAATTATGTTCATGATAGTGTTTCCAGCTATTTATTTATATAAACTTCACAACATGTAGCTTAGATTGTATGGGTGAAAAATATCTATGTATAGGTTACGACCTGCGTTAGAGTGAAAATGTTAGACAGATAATTCTTGCCCAATATGTATAAATAGAAATCATAGAAGAGCAAAGTCAGAGCAAATTTCAACTTCGCTAACTGAAATTTTTATTGTTTTCATAATTTATTTCTATGTGCTTGTTACATTGTCTACTTTTATTCTTAGAACACGTGTATTTTTGCTGAAGCTATGATTTATAATCATTGAGGGACTTTTTAATTAATATCTGTAGTTATGGCTAGGTTTACTTAAATTAACTATAAAGGTAACAGCGTATTGATCATATGAGCATTTACAACAGTTTCCTAATAGCGGGTAAGAATTATTAGTTAATGATTATAGTCATCATTTATTGCAAACTAGTCATACTTTGCACTACCAGATTTATTTTAGTGTTGATTGTCATAACACACACTTAATTATTATTCCACTGGCTGGAAGTTCAACTTTCTGTGTTTTAAGGTGAAAGTATGAGGAAACAAACGGTTGAAGTTGATATGTTGCCAAGTCTTTTAATTCGGTAATATAACCGGTGCTAATCCTGGAAACTCGTTTCAATTTTGACAATAGTCTACAATTTGTCTCATCTAAACAATCCACGTACAAGTGTATACTTACAAGGTATGACCTGTAAAACAAATAATTCACGTGCTAGGAATGTTGAATAGGGAGGTGGAGGAGGGGTTGAAGGGAGCAAAAGGTACGTATTTACCTATTTGTAAAATACAATATTTAATGAGCAACCTGCGAAACCATATATTTTATATAATCATGTTAGTAAACTGGAGTGTATACATAAAATCACTTCACAACCCGTAGAATCGCTACAGGTGCAAGAGAAACAGGCTTTAATGTGATTGAATTAAAGTTTGTCGACCGACCACGATGTAGCTTATTACTGTATGGCGATAGCATGCAGTCTTCCCAGTTGATGTTAGGGAAATAGATATTACAATATGAAAAAGTTTGGTAACATTTTATAGTTCATCTGCTTATTGCGTTTAAATTCACCTTAGCATGATGTTTGGGATTGTCTGTCATGATGGACTAATCAAGCTCTACTGTCTAGAGCGATCATTCATTTAGGTATTACCATAATAGACTGGTCGATCGAAGAGCGGTAAGAACAAAATTAACCAAACTAAGACTCAAGGACAAGTCGTACTATCGACTACATAGAGACGTAAAAACAGTAAGGTGTTCCGAGACAACAACCAGAATTACAGAGTACCACCTCACAACGAAAGAAAAGCGTTGGTAAGGGTTGGCCCTAAAAATGATGGCTGACCTTGCCTTTCGAAGTTCCGTCATTGGTGACAAGGCCTTGAATACGCGAAACTCTAGAAAATTTCGCATTGACAGGCTTTGAGTAGTCGTCCTTGTGATCACGCTTCCAGATTGTCAAAGTCACTCCTAACCCAAGTTACTTTTCAGGTACACCTCATGAAGAAGAGCTTTCCTATGGTGTGAACAATCAAAAGTAATAACTGTCCTCATACGTTTAAAAACACTCGAAATCACCTTGTTCATAAGCATTCTTCTCCATATCACGCTTAGTTATTACCGATACAAGCCTATTCTGAATTACCGTGTCATAGTTTATACCTTTTATACGAATTGGATTTATGATCGCCACTCCATAAATGACTACAGAAATAAAACACATTCATTAGTTCAGTGTCAGTTTTTGCGTTAGGATTGATGAATTGATTTTGAATTGTTCTAACCTCCACACCATTCAACACTTCGTGATATCTGATTGTATTTATGTTTCAAGAATAAAATCCTTTTTGGAAACAGGGCTTCCATGATATTTACAATTGTTTCTGTTATCATTCCTTTTAAATGAGTACAGATGGAAAGATGGTGTTGACACCAATTAAATGTACTAAGCCACATAATGGATATTGTAATCTGGATGAAATTAATCGTATAGCTATGGAACATCCAGAGAATTCTGTGTCAGAATTGTTTAGAGAAAATGGACGTTTATTAGGAGAATTAGCACCGTGTAGATCATTTGGCGATGTTCGTTATAAATGGCCTGTTGAACGTTTACTTCAGTTAACGAGGATTTTAGAAATAATGTCGACCTCAAATCCTGATTGGTCACCCATACCTTACCCATATACTAGTCCACCATATTTAACTGCTATTCCAGAAGTAACACGATTTGAAGTGAGTCATATTTTTTCTTATTAGTTTGACTTTGTTTTAGTCGTTGAAATACTGACTGCAGGTTCGTGTCTGTGAGTTGGGACTTCAGCTCCAACTTACTGGATCGCATACATAAGAATGTTTGTTCATATACGTAAGCTGACATAAAAGAGTCTCAAATCGTGACACTTTCGGTGGCAAATACATTATTTGAACTGTTCATTCAGGCTGTTGTTAATTCCTATTCATCTGAAGATTCTGATTAGCTGTCATAGTAATGGAATGAAATTAAGCTGCTGTTTTTTTACGCTTCGAAACTTCTTGAAATCTGCTTACTATATTCCTGATAAAATTTTACAATAATAACCTGTGTGCCTTGAGTCAGTAAGCGAGCTGTTTTAAGCTGATCATACTACCTGGATACCAGACCGAGTTTTCTTAATCTCACTTCTTAAGCGATTAAGCACAATATATCAACCTAGGCAGTTATAGGTATTACTTATTTATTCTAATATCTTAATGTAAATGAAATAACCATGGTTGAAAGTTAAATGATTAAAGTCAAACTATATGAATTATCCAAATTTATTTTGACTTAAAGGTTGAATTACCAAACATTGCAGTGTGATGTATACAAGATAATATCCAACCTACAAGATTAGTCACCATATATACTTAACGTATGTGAATTAGTTTGATACTGATCAAAAACACCAAGAATACAATTACCTGACAGAATATGTAGTTCGGCGATGAGAATCAACCCAAATAAATATGAACATACTGAATTACACATTATCCTAAATTCTGAATCAAAGCATTATGTTTTCCTAAAGTAGTTTGCAATTATCTCACTAAGGGCCAGTTTGATGCGTATTTCTAAATGGTCTCACAGGTAGTCAGCTATCGCATTCTATACGACCTGTGGACTTTAGTTTTCTCACTTCTGATGTAAAGTTTAGATCGTGTAACTAGATTTCAGTAAATAGCTCTTTGACAACAGACTAGTCTGCTAGTCACCATTTCAAGACTTATTATTTCATCTAGTTACACTTACTGAAGTAGGCAGAATGAGTTTCCAACCTATGAAAAAAGGGTTAAATTCAGAACTAACATAATCTATCTGAAGTTCAGTAATGTTAGTTGTAGCATGCTGACCAAAAGAGAGTTCCTATACAAAATATTATACGGTTCTTCATTCGATCAATATTAAGTTGTAGAAGTTAGACGAACCTATATTGTTAAGATATATGTTACACATAGTCTACATATCCATATAAAGTTCTACTACCCACTGAATTTATTTTCTAATTGAATAATCACAGTTTTATTTACCACAGTAGGGTATATATTTATATATGTATATTATTGGAACCGAGATATTGATTTTTAGATAATTGTCTTACTTTTTTCTCGTAGATTACATCGCAAGATCGTTATCTCGTTCTAGCTACAGATGGGCTCTGGGATATGCTGAGTCCAGAACAAGTGGCCGTCCAGTTAACGGAAATTTTACAATTAATTCAACAACAGAAAGACTTTTGTCCAGCTACACAACTTTTATGGTCTAGTTTAACAAATATCCCTTTGCAGATGTCCAGAGCTATTCTTCCAGGTCCAAATTATAGAGATTCAATATTTGAAGATTTACTAAGAACACCGAATTTAATTAATAAACGTGAGCATCGTAAAGCAATTACACGTGCATTGAAGTTATTATCCTTACCACCTGGTTTAGCACGTTATAATCGTGATGATATCACAGTAATGATTATCGAATTTTCTCGATGATGTTGTTGTACATGTTCTTGTTTTTATGTCACTTTAACTTTTATTGGTTTATTTGGGGACATTTTTAAAAGGTGATTTTCTTCATTATAAATAACGGTTTGGTTGGCATGCGTTTTTATGAAATAAAACAATACATCGATGGTACAAAATGTGAATAAATCTATATCATAACGAAAGCACTCAAAATGCTTTGCTCGTTTATCAGTTAGCTTTGTTGTTATGCTAGAACGATACAGTTAGAACAATGCTTACCGGTTGCAATCAATATTAATTAATTACTACAGCATAAAATATTAACATATTTCAGACACCTCATTTAAATACGTCAACATTTAAATTTCAACAACATCTGTTTTCAAAGTGTATGTTGAAAGCCATGTATCAAAACTTGTGAAGAGAATACACAAAAGCTGAACTACCTGTTAACTATGAGTGCTCTTTTACCAACAAATTAAATCAAAGATTCTACACAGATGGACTATAATTTTGTCTCATAGAAAGAGGAAATCAGTTTCTTTGGGACTACGATACCCAAATGACATTTTGAAGTAAACCGACATGTTAGTTAGTACTGCATTGATGTAGTCCTCATCAAAATTATACTCATCCAGGATTAGAAAAGATGTCTTCTTGGTTGCTTCCAGTCATCTACAGTAATTGACGAATACTCGGGAAGTATAAAGAATTATTTATGTGTTTAGAATTTTGATCATGTTTCATAGGATTTTCATCATTTAGTGACGTTTACACTAGTCAGTAGGTGCAAAATTCCACGAACTTTGATTTACTGTAACGATTGTTATTGAATGAATCAAACATAGCATCTGTTAAAAAGTAGTGAATGTCAACTTGAATTCACTAAAATAAACCCTTCTCTTTTCAACACCAAGATATCTTCCTTCTAAGCGATTGAACAAACTGTTGATATGAAAATGTTGCCTGTATTAAATCTGGTTACTTATTCAAATTATATACAGTCGTTTAATATTAGATTGAATTCTTTTTTATTTTGTAAATCTTGTGTTAATAATGTTAGTTAATGAAGAGAATTTAATTAATGAAGTTGTAGTTCACAGTTTGCATTTTAGTTCTACTACTGATGGCAAATTATTTATTATTTTTATCTTTCAATTTTAAATGAATTATTTCAGTGGAATTTCTCCAGAATTTCAAATATGATATACTGTCGAATTAAATTATTGATAATCTTGGATTGTCAATTAATGTCATAAGAGATTTAATTGTTTATCGAGGCATCAAGTGAGATTACTGTTCCATTTAACGACTGTTGTACATGTTAAACTATCTGACAGATTAAAATGGTATCAATAACTTTCACTTCTCCTAGGAAGCTGAAATATCCTCGTGGTTTCATTCATACATTGGTAATGGATTAAAATGAACATGAAATTTAAGTTTACTGTTCCCTTGTGAATTTGTAAAGTTCTTACGCCCATGCAAACTTCTTTCTTTGAAAAAACTTTGTATTAATCACAGTGTCACATTGGATCAACAAAGTTATTCATTGTAATGCTTTCAGTAAAAAATTGCGAACTTAAATTTCATGTCGAGAAATAACATCAATCTTGTTGAAGATCTTCAAAGTAAAGAATTCCTACCAAGCTCTCTTGATGACTCGAAAAAAGTTTACATAGCCCTTTTCAGTAAACTCAGCGAAGTTCATTTACAACCTATCGAGTGTAAAAACGAACCGCAGTAGAGCCTTTTTTATTTCAGTTTGGCGAAGATCAAAGTCCTGTGAATAGTTGTTTCTAGGTCCATTTAACTTTTTTTTGATTGACTGCTTTTGCAACTACATGTTCGGATACACTTTCGCCTCATAATGATTCCGTCGGAGAGTCGGTAATCATCTGCTAAGTAATGAATTCCGGGCTCGTAAACTTTCGTAAAATATCCTCGTAAATTCACTGTTCTTGATGACAGAGAAGGTGCAGGCATATTTAGATAAAAAATTATTGTCAAGTGAGTTTATGAGTTTAATTAGATCATCTCTATTCTATATATGGAGATAAGTTCAATCTAAACAGTCTCCTACTATGCACTGGCTTTTAGAATCCATGAATCTGTTTAATGGTGGCTCTTGAGACCTATTCCAAAAACTCATTGTCTTTTTTAGATGTAAGCTGTCTTCTTGCATCGAATATTCGAGTTAGGCATGAACGAACTCCATGGTTGTATTAATATCTAAGAAGGAAGAGGGTCTGTAAGGTCTGCCTATGGAATATAAAGTTGCGAAATCGTTGTCGCGTTTTGTGCGGCATATTTTGTAATTCTCAAATCTTGAATGATAACGACTCCCTGCAACGAATAACTTAGTACTATTCACTATATTTACCTGTGGTCAATGTATCTCATGAAGTACCTGGAAGAATTGATTACGATTTAAATTATTAGACTTCTACAGATTTCTTTAAAATTGTATACAGTCTCATTTGATTTCAATCGAAATCCATTAGCATATATAAAAACCAGTTACTAAAGAAAAATGGGCAAATCATTCATATGCTATTAGAAAAGCGCTGATCTGAAGATTGCATTTTCGACTAATTCTCTGAGCATCGCTTTCCGGTCAAATAATTTTGAGTCAACCCATATTCTTTGTTTACGTCTAACGAAAAGGCCGTTAATCTATAGAAGTAAATTGCTCTTGATTCCAACATTGCTTAACTTTGATTAAAGTCTGATATATGGGACTCCTTAAAATTGAATCCTGAAATCAATGAAGGCTGCATCTATTATAACCATATAATATTTCAGTGCTTGCTAGCTTTTTGAATACATAATGCTTTTCAATGAGTATTCTCTTTTAATCTATCTAAATAATCCCTTACGAATGATCACTGAAATCATCAGACTTACCACGTACAAGTTACGAAGTTGGGACTTACTATAGTACTTTTCTAGTCGAGGTTGGTGTAATCTTCCTCATGGTTTATGATTTTGAGATTTATCATCGACCAAGCAAAATTCGAGTTGTACGTTTTCGCTTTTGCATGCTGCACGATAGCAGATTTTTTACTGCGTGTACTAGGTTTTACAGGGACAAGTTTTCTAATACATGTCCTAGGTTTTTGCCGTCTTCAGTGGGTCCTAAAATTAAACATTCCATTGTCTAATCTTTTTAATTACCATTTGTGTAACTACTAGTTAAGTACTTATTTTGTTGTGATATTAGGGTGTTGCAACTTAGACCAATGCGCATATTTACCACCTACGTTGGGGATGATTGACTAAGCATCTGCCTCTAGGTGACCGAATATTAAGTATATTTATTTAGACTCTATCTAGTTGACAGGACTTTGATAAACTAAACAGACAATTATCACCTATTCCTTGTATTTTAAGCTGCAACTACTTATTTTAAATGTTCCACTTTCGTGAAATGGGTTTTCGGTAATAGCAAACTGGATAATATTTCATTACTCTTTAGATTCCTGTCAACCATTACTGCTGCAAAATTTTTGAAGGTAAACTATCATGGACAGAGCCAGCCATATTTCTAATGCTGAGATTAAGTCTGGACTGTTCTAGTGTATATGGACATGTAGCTCTGATCCTTAGCTAAGCGGGCTTCAAGGATTCGTGTTGAAAATTTAGAGAACATTTAAGTGTCATCGCTTCAGTATCATTTCCCAATCTTCACAACTCAACAATTTACTATTTTGAAACCTTTATCCCCATTTCCATGTAGCAGCGTGTGAACATCCTTAGCATCGCGTTTACGTTGCAGTTAATACCTACGTTCCACATATTTGTAGTATCTGATGAGTTTATAATGGATGGGCTCAATTGTTTGTTGGCTTTACTAATGTCATCACAGATTCTCATGGTTTTCAAGTCAGTCCAATTTGTTTTAAATATTATGCTACTTAATCATACTTTTTTTGTTGAGATTTCTTTTAGCGACAGATCGGTTGTGTTCTAACATTCCTGACAGAACCATACATTTATTTGCTTACGACGCCTTTAATAGTCTGTAGGTATGAGTTCCCTCCAAATCTCGTAGTATGAATCTTTTTAATTCTAGCACTACGTCCAACTTTCCATTGGTTGTTGATATCCCAGAAGTAGGCAGTTTATCTCCTTGTCCTTGTCATTTTCATTCAAAGGCTCCGAGATAATAACTTGGAGAAAATTTTACAAAACAATGTGGGGCGGAAAATGAAGAAATGGAATAGTACACTAACGTGACAAAAATTGATCTAACCATAATTTGTCAAAAATGATTGACGAATAATAATTACTCTTCAGTGCACTTGGGCTTGTGGCGTTTTGTTTACTGCTTCCAACAACTCAGTATACAGCACCTAACATCATTATCCAAAATTATTAATGTCATGACTGATACCTTGTTGTATTATATACTATATATCAAATAGAATGTTTACTACCAAATAATTTTTACTAATGTAATAGTAGATCATTTCATTCAGAAAATAATTTTACTCAAGATGTAAGTCAAAACATAAAAATGTTGGACGATTTAGCCTTTTAACTTTAATATCAGTCAAACATTCATCTAAATTCGGGTGTTATGGAGGTGGTTGACTGGTAATTTTGATATCACGAATTGATCTGAATTAGACAACCATTGATCACCTGGAAGCACTAGATTGCTCGACCTCATCCTTGCCATCGGTCATGTCTTCACACTAGAACTCCTAGGATTGCCTCAAGGAGTTAGCCACTAGTGAGCTGATATTATTTATATATTCGGATGCTGTGGAAATAACCGCTAGGAGCTGATTTAGTGGTCCAGTCGTAAAGCGTTCGCCGCGGAGCCAGAGGGTCTTGAGTTCGACCCCCGATGGGGTCGTGGATACGCTCCGCTGAAGTGTCTCATACTAGGAGAAAACAACTGTCCAGTACTTCCAGGTGATCAATGGTTGTCTAATTCGGATCAATTCGTGATATCGAAATTCTTCTAAATTGTTGGAAAATAAATTCATCGATATTTTACGGCTACATTTTATTAAATATGATGACCGTTTGAATCCTTTCAAAATCTCAAAATTACTAATCAGTTTCAACAGAATATTCAATAAAAAACTGTTGAGAAAATTATTTACTGATGGTTATTAAATTATTACAAATTTCTTATCGAAAGTGATTTTCATATGCGTTGAATAAGTAGACTGTTTGTTAATCTTCTATCACAAATTAGTCTGAGTTAGACACGCACTGCTGAAAAGTCCCATACTAGAACGAAATGGCTATTTAGTACTTCCTGGTTGTCCAATTATGACCAATTCGTGATATTAAGTTAGTATTTAACAATCTCCGTAACAATTACAGGCTAATTATTGTTATCATTCAAAGCCATTTGTTTACTTGCGCAATAGTTGATTCACCGATAAGCCCTAAACAATAATTTCTCAAGAAAGAAGACAACTTTAATGGTTTATAAATAAGATTTTAGATATCTGTTTATTAAACTGTGTCACCTAGGTAACGGAAATAAAATACATTATCTGGACAACTCAGAAATTACTTAGACCAAATTAATGCCTGAAGTTGGGTACAAACCACCTGTTTATCTATAATCGATCAAATACTTCTGTAAATTGATTAGGTGATCTGATATTTATTACTTTTTTGACCTTATTTCATTCATTGAAAGTTTTGCCCAGCTACCGAAATTTTTTAAGGCAATCCCTTTTATATATTTCGATGGTGTAATGAAAGAAAGGAGTTGGTGTGAATAATCAAGTGCATTTATGTTATGAATTCTGAATAATCTCGTCACACATACTCATCATGGCATTCATATGGAAAAACGTTAAATTATTGAAAATCGACTAAATAAGAGGTCGATTGAGTAAAATACGATAATTGAAGACTAAAGAGAATGATATATAATAAAAAGGATAGCAAATTATCACACCACTAAAGATAATTAAAGATTATTAGGAAAGATTCAAGGTTCTGATAAACTGTTTTCGTACACGAAGGACGCTTGAGTTTTTTAATGATCAGGTCTACTACATACTTATAAATACACCTTTAGTTATTTCGATACAAAGCTTTAAAGCCGTTATGTGGTCGATTATATGATCGGTCACAATTATATATACATAATTGTTGAACTAACATCAATTACTAGTCCAACTTTACTGGATTTGATTGAGATTGTGTAGCAATAATAAAATGTATTATCATTTGCAATAAATTGTAATGGCACCATTCATTACTATTGAAGAAATGAATAAATTCACATTGTAGCCTGCGCTAATGTAGAACAATACAAAATCATGTTAAATAATCATGTAAGTTAATGATGTCTTTTTCAATTTAATTTGATTCATTATGTTAACAATAGTGTAAATGGTTGAAATGTTACCGTCTGTAGTTTTTTCAGTAAACTAAAATGTATCCGTAACATACATCACTTAGTATTTCTAGATTTGTTTTACTAGTTACATCTATCAGTCGATAGACTTGAATAACTTACTCATGTTACTGAAATGTTGCATACATAGTCAAAAACACTCATTAAATTCAACACACCAGTTTAAAGTTGTGACTTATAAATAATGAAGATATTCTAGGGGATGCGGGAATTTTAATAACATTCCTTATCTCTGATAAAGTATATCGAGTAGTGATTTCATTCACTCTTACAGGATTTTTGATATGGATGATGGAAAAAATCGGCATATGTAGTCTAAGTAATCGGTGGTTTGTTCTTTTCATAATGTTGAATGAGTTTCATTTTGCCAGAATTAATTGTGCTTAGTTAGGTGGTCTAATATTTTCCAAAATGACTTAGGAATCAGAAGATAAAGATCGGACGTGCTCGTGTTAAGTAGACATATAGTTGTGGTAATAATAGGTTTTATTAAATTGTTTGTAATTAATTAAACTACTTCGCATAATCATAATTCTGCACTCAGCAGTAAACAAGTTTTAGATAAACGATCGGAAGTTCTAGTGAAACACTGACCAATGGAATCGAGTAAATTGAGAACAGGGTGTACATTAACGAATAAGACGCAACTGTATCTAAAACTGCTGGAATTTAAAATATTGACTGTCCTTTCTTGATTGTATGACTTGAATATATCATATCTCCATTTACATCGACCATTGACTATCAAGGATTCTTTGAACGGTACCATCTGTTGGTGGGAATCCCTTTCATAATGTACAGTAATTTACACAAAACCGTCTCATCTTAATGTGTAAGTGTATTATCTCAGTAACCTCCGCTCTTTATTCCACAAATCGGATTTGCAAACACAGAAGAAAGCGTTCAGTTTGAATCTTACGTAATAAAATTTCAAATGGGATTTTACTTACTTCTTGTTATCAGCTTTATTGTCACTACCCCACACTGTTTCATATGATTTTGAACAGTCACTATTGTGGTGTTCTTATTCCCTATATTTAACTACTATTGTTCTACTATCACTGAAATCACTCATTTATAGTATTAATCAATTTTCACTACTGTCGTATTTGTGAGATGTTGGTAAGTAGCTTCTTCCGCATTTGTTTCAGATGAAAATATTACATAAAATTATTCACCATATATATAAAAATTAGGATTGTTATATACGATAATCATATTCAGTAAAACAACAGAGTGTTGTTATCGTGAATTTGATGATTATTTAGTGTAACAATAGGGTTTACGTATTTTGTTTTAACTAATAAAACAGATGATAGGGAATAAAACGATAGACCGTGATTAATCTCATTAAAAAAATCAATTTGATGTATTAAGTATTAATTAATGTAAATCATGCTAATCAGCATAAATGACCTAAATTATTTAAAATAACACCCATCAAATTGGAAGATAACCGAATATTTAAAAGTAGATACATCATATTAGTGTAAAATACAAAATAAGGAACTTTTCTAAATCTCCAATAGTTGAATATTAGATAAGTAGAATTCTTCTTATTCGTCTACTTCTGAAGGAAATACACTTACTTTATCTTTAGAAGAATCAAACATAATGCATATTTCAAAATGCATAAATTCAACCCTCACTGTAATGCCGTTTTCAGGATATATGCAATGTGTCTGACTATTTAAATGGAAATGCGTAATTGCAGTCATTTAACTGAAAGCTTTGGTCAATTTCTACTTTCTGTATTATTAGGTCAGTATAATGCATAATCATACTATATACATTACTAACCTTAACTCATGCAAGACATTGTCGAATCAACGATATTCATTAACACTTAAATTGTTTCGACAACGATTAGCGAATTTATCTTCGACATCATCTGTTGTAGTAATTTACAATAGTTCATCTTTTTTCAATAAATTATAATTATGATTATAATTTTACAACATTCATTGATGGTAATCAGTAAAATCATGTCTGTATTAACGAATCAAATACTCTATAATACATAGTGAATATCACTCATAATTCTTATGATGTTTCGGTTGATACTCAACCAACTTATTCTATGCGACAATAAAGTTAAATTCAAGCAAAGGACAACGCGACGAAATCATTAAGCGTTATCTTGTGAAGTGGCGAAAAGTGCAAATATCCTTGAAATAACAGCAGTGAATAATGAAGTAATCTACGCTATTCTGAGGATTTGTATAAAATCATCACTCGTAAGAATGAGTTGACATTTTAATTTACTCTCTGTAAACACTTTAACTCATTAATAAGGGATGTCTATGCAAGTTTATCATTTACAAAACCTAAATTACTTCACTTTCGTTAATAACATCAAATAAATTACTTTAGTTTTCATATTATACCTTGATGTTATTTCAAAACTTCTTTCTAACAAACGGTACTATATTCATTTATAAGTCACACGTAGGTTTATTGTTTTGCTGTTAGTAAATTTGGATAGATTTCCATATTAATTAAATCATCTGTTATAACCCATGAACTCTTAGTAATTATGTAACAAAACATCTGTCCAATAGCTTACATCTGTTGTGACGCGTGGTTTGGATTCTTTATTCGACCGCGAAATCTCTGTCGTCAATTGTTATCTCGTCTCGGTTGATCGCTTGATTCGACTCCTAAGCTTTGACTCGACCCCCAGGCTAAAACTGCACTTCAACGTGAACACGAGAGAAGATAGGAAATACGGCAAAATAACACTACTGCATGGTTTCAATTATGTACAGAAACTAGGGTATTTATGTTATCATAAATGTCCTTTAGGCTTCTAGAGATTTCTATATCCTACTAAACACAGTAGTAGCAAGATAACTGTCCAATCAGAGATAAATCACGTGACTTCTCATTGTCTAGAATTTCCCGATAAAAACTATCTGCGTGCTGATTTGATACAATGTTCTCTATTGATTTCTACGCCTTTCTGAACTTGATTTAAATGGGTTTTTTTGGCTTTACCCAACAACATTAACTTACATTTAGCTCAGAAATATCATATATCTTTACATTATATCGCATTTCCAAACGCAAATAAAAGTTATCAAAGACGAGTAGATTAATCGAAATGAGTAAAATATTGTAAATACACTAAGTTTACTGGCTATTTAATTTGTACTAATACAAAAAGGAGCTCAACAGATGTTGAATTTCTTCTGACTTTCAGTTATAAGAATACTAATATGACGTTATTTTATGCATATAAAATCTGTTGATTGTGAGTATTGTATCAACATGTTATTATTTTGCTTAACTCTATTGTGAATGAACAATATCTAAAATGACTGGATCTTCAAGTTAATATTACTGATATCATTGAAATTATTATGATTGCTATTATCCCATAATAGTATTTCAGCATTAAATTTTTAGTTTGACTAAGCTAAAAAGAATTTTTGACATCAATTGAATAATTAATATAAATAACAGATCTAAAACAATCATGAAAACCCAAGATATGTGTCAACTTAACGCGTTTGACCGTAGAACTCTTCGTAGCATCTCTCGTTTACCATGGAACTGTAAAATAAGTAATATGGAGGTTAGACAAATGGTTCTTAGGGGAATATGGTAAATCAGTCGAAGAGATTATTAACCTTCATCGACTGAGATGGCTAGGACATGTGTTGGGCATGCCAGACTATCGCCTGCCTTGTCTCTCAATGCTAGCCAGGGTTGAAGTAGGATGGAAGAAGTGTAGGGGCAGCCAAACAAAAACATGGCATCAGTCCATGAAGTCCTTGACTGCTAGTCTAAGCCATGTTAGTAGATGCAGGTTACCTAGTTGGGGTCCGCGTGAAAGTCTCAATAAATGGCTGGAGACATGACTTAGAATCGGTCACAGTGACGCAAGTGTATTTACTCTTTAACTTCATCTAGATCTTGAATCCTGTTATTATTTTCTGCACAACTTTACTTCACTCTCCTCTCTTGTATTCTGTTATTATTTTACCTCTGTTATCTCGTAGTGCTGATGTGTTATGGCAACTTGAATCTATGGGCGTATGTGCCCGGTTCTATGTTGTTAATAATGATGAACCCATATATTGCTCACTCAGTTGTCCCAGAAAATACGGACAATGCTTCAAAGACATCTGTGATTGAATACTAGAGGCCTACAAATATTCTCTTACCTTAATGGTCATGTTTCACATTCACAAAGTAGAACGTATCGAACTGTTGTGCTTACACTTGTTAGGGATTCCTAATCCCTAAAGATACAATGATTAATTTAATTAAACGAAAGGAGTTGTATTGATTTTTCGTAAGCTTTATTTGTAAACTTTCATCACGTTAATTTGATTTCAATGTGAGTCCTACTCCTGAGTACAGTTTGACAGTATTTCATTGTATTAATTAAATGTTGATGATTTCACTTGACGAATACTCACTGTAAATTAACTGATATAAAAATAGATGTATTTGTGTAAATAAATTCGCAGTTCACTAGTGTTGTTTGGTTGGCTTGTGTTCTTCCTTATTTCGGCTTGGGACTAAGTGGGCATAGTGCAGACGCGCATTCATCGACTAGGCCCACCTCATTTGGCATTCAGTCCCACACCTGCAAATTTCACGCATCACAACAACACTGATGCTTGAGGTAGTCAAAAGATTCCGTATTTTATTAGCATCTTCACCCAATAGGACTATGTCATATGTATATTCTAAGTCAACAATCTTGTCTCCTGATAGGAGATCAACTTTATAGAAGTCAAACGACGAAAACGTCTTAAAGCATGTCAATGGTAAACTTAAATAAAAATAACGAGAGCGGACAACTTTGGTGAACATCACTTGGAGTAATCACTGATGAAAACAATCACTGAATCTTAATTTGTGACTACTTAGAAGTCTGTACTCATATGATATCATATGCCTACAAACTGTCATATCTCATGGCAACTGAGTTGCATTCTAGTGTTCGTTTTTATTGAAGCCTAGGTCAATTTATCTGATGATGCAACTATCATTCGAAAGTAATAATGGGTCAACTAATTACGAATGTATAATTAAGAGTTATAGAACGATTTCCTATGCAAACATAGGCACAGATTACAAAAGATTTTGAAATTAGGATGTAAGTGTTTTAATGATTATTGGCAATAATTAAAGAAGTCTATCGTTTTATGACATCAAAGTAACACTTATCGGCAAAGAAAATTCTCCCTTCGACGTAGTCATTTACTAGAGTTGTACATTCGTATTAATAGTAAATTTACCAAATAATAACTATATCGTAAAATAGAAAGGCATTGTATCATTTACCGAAGTAATCGAAATCGCTCACAACACCGAGTGTCTAATTAGTTTGGGAGGTGAGGTGTTCATAATTTAAGGAGTAGTTATTTAAGATAGTGTTAAATAACAAAGTTGTCAAAAATTAATTATGCTTCTCAGGAATCAGATGTAGTAAGTGTAAATAACAGTTATAAAAATGCAACAAAAGAGCCGTAAAAGGTAATCATCATCTTGACAGATATTAAGAAGATGAAGAATAATTGATAATAGTAACATGTGAAAAAAGAAACCAAATAAGTTAAATAATAAATACAAACCGAGAGGTAATACGACCATGATAAAATCAGGGATTGAACGTGTTTCTTCTGAACACAGAGATCGAAACGGAATTATAGGATTCCCAAAACCTCACCTGAACGCCAATCCCTAACCTGCACTACCTTCGATCCATGTAAATGAATTTGAAGGCTGATTCTTGGAGTAGCACATGATCTGGACAAGTTCAATCCACTAATTACTTTTAATCAAAACACATATCATCCACTAACTACATCAATATTAGGGAACATTAAATAAATTGTTTAAAGACACAATGATTTACTCAACTCAATATTTTCATTAGTGTTATTTACTGTAACTGTAAGTAGTTATTTACACTTTTATTTAAATTACATTTTTGTATTTTACGCTTTTCTAACGCAACTTTAATTTAAATCTAGTTTATGTTAGATAAACGAAAAGTAACAAAGTTATAATGAAACTTAAAGAGAGAATCTTCTTTTCTAAATAATCAATTCCTAGGCGCACCACTCTGTTCCATTTTATTTATTTATTATTCTGTTTTTATTTAAACTAAAATGTGTACAGAATAAAATTTGTTTAATTAATTATTCCTTTTTTTCTTACATTAATTATTTTCTTTTCATTAATCTAAATAGAATAAAATAGAAAGGAGAATAAAACCTACCACTTTTTCAGATGGATACTAGTTCCTATTGTAGAGGCATTATTCACATTAAAAGTAACATTGGAATAATTAAACATGCAATACATCATCTATCATTCAGTCGACTTATAAAACAGCATCTTGTTGTCTTCATCGTCTTCTTCCTCTTTGAATTTCAGTTGAAGTGAATAAACAAAGTGTTTAAACTAACGATTTCATTCTTGTTTCACAGTCTAGTAATTAAATAAATGCATTAAATACATTCAAAAAAAAACACTGAAAATTTTGAAAATACAGTTCCTCATGAAATGATATCATCTGATGAGTCATTCAGAACAAATGAGTTTCTACCTTATTGTAAGCTGATAGTAATTTCTTCATTATCATTTATATAGTTTACTTAACATTAATACGATCTGTATAATGAGTATTTTCAACTTTATGACTCGTAAACACAAACTACTGTAATCAGAGGAACATGCATTCTCATCTACCCTCTGAATTACTTTAATGTAAAATCATGCTAATCCATTCAAATCAACATTTTATTTCAGTTTACTAATTGTAATTATTCCGTTGATTAACAGTTCGAATCCAGTTATTCTTTAAAACAGTCTCCATTCAATTTTCATTTATTGTTAAGTGAATCAGTTGAACATGTTCGTCACAAAATAAACGAAATAACAATTTAATTATAAAGTAGTTTGATAAAACAACTAAAATATCCTCAGTCAGTATGTTTTCTCAAACATTCGCTGATTGTCCTAACTTAAACATGCATTCTCTAGTCAAAATAAAGATAAAAATCAATGGAAAAACAATTAAACTGTATAAGCATAACGTTGTATAACCTGATTAGTTAAACACTCAGTTGACAGAAAGTAGAACTGTTAAGTGGCGTGAACTACACCACTTACGGTTTTCTTCAACGTTCTGTCAAACTTTGAATCAATCAATAAAAGTTACTTGTTAGTCAACCTAATTACAGGAATTTTATTTAGGTTTGTCAGTAGTCCTTAAATTATAATATTAATGTATTATGTTGGTTTTGTTTGTTCATTTAAGTAGAATTCTAGTTAATTTAGGGAATGAGAAGTTAATGATGAGTGTATGTACTTGTTTACCAGCTCCAGTCATTTTATTCATTTTTACTAAAAACGTTGATCTAAAAAGTGACAAATAAGAAACCAACTATTTTGAGGTAGTTATTTCCAACAATTTCATTTGTTTACTCCAATCATATTGATCTTTGGGCATTGTGTAACATGAATTCTGTATTATTTAGTGTGATTCTGTCACAATCTGCAAACTTGTAAGTTAGTGTATCCAACCACCGTACTGAAAAAAAAATCCAGGTTGAAGAATAGACGAAATCAATGTAAACATATCCATCTAGGTATGATTCACTCAGTCCCCACTGTGATATATAATATTTGCCAAAGCTATTACATTATAGTCTATTGTGGTGTTAAGTGTTATTTCTGTGGTACATTATCCCTTAAAGTTTGATATTTTTACTTGATGATGACCTCCTACTAAAGCTGGAATATTATTCATCTATGAGTTAGGACGTGAAAGGACTAGGATTATAAGTACAAGAATAATGCAATTAATAACTGATAACAGAAAACCGTATTTGAATAGGATCTTACTCACAGTTTCAGAAAACTTATAGGAAAACCATTCTTAATATTGCAAATTAATAAAAAACAGCAAGTAGTTACGACTTGTGCTGCAGACAGTAAGGCAACCAACCTTATTCAATCTATATTTCGCGCTAAACAATCTTCGAAGCATTGACTACTGTTGAACTCCCGAAGATTCTTTACTGATTTCTCACTGGATATTCTACTACTGTGTAGACAAAGAGCAAACAAATATGACTAGTGATCTATGAACATACTGATAAGCATATGTAAATGGCAAATAGAGAGACTAATTATTATGAAATGATCTGACTGTCCTATTTATCGTTTCAGTGGTGCTTGACTCTCTATCATTGAGCAACAGTCATTCTGTTAGATATATCAGACTATAAAACATATTTTGGGTCACACTCCATCAATAAATTAAGAAAAACACATACTTGAATTTCATTTGTCAGAATAACATAGAGGAGTTGCAGCCTGCTTGTTCGAGAATGACCTTGTAATCTGAAGATGTTAAGAAATGAATTAAATTAATTTTAGACTGAATACAGAACTGTAATCTAGTAATGAAATTCCCCTTTGGTTTTTCAGTTTCCCTTTAACTTTACATAATCGGTAGCTTGCATCACATGACAACGTTATCGGTTTCGCACACAAAGTTGAACTCTTAGACCACCAGATCATTGTATTTCGATGAATCAGTCAAGTATGATAGATTTTAAAACTTCAAGTGAAATGCATGCTAACTTAAAAGGATCATTTAAAGTTCATTCACAAACTTGAAGGAATAACGTAAACCTCATTGATTAAAATTTTATAAATAATCGCTATTCAATAATCTAATTGTCTTACGTTTGTCTATGACCTAATGATTGTTAAACCGAATATTCCCGGAATCAAGTTGAGTGTCTGCAAATAATTTCTTCTGAGACGCGAATAACGAAAGTAGCTGTGAAACATTTAGTTTGTTAAATATAAGATGGATGGCCAACCAGTGTTTTTGATTTCATTCATGTGTTTTGTATCTAAATTCAACTACACTTTGTTTATCGTCATGTTCTACTGTTCAACCTATAAAGATTCTTTAATGATCGTTGTTCGTAACCTAGATTTCATTTAACCATTAATTTTTGTTCAGTGGTATAACTGACAACAATAATGGATCATGTAATGTAGAGGAGAAATTATTTCCGTATTCAGTTGTATGTGAATAGTCGTAATTATCTTGCAATAACAGTATAATCTACTAATATCATACATAGTAGGTCATGTGAATAAGAAGTAAGAATGGCAAGTTGCAATAAAAACACAGGAACATTTATATAAGATTGGGGAGAAGGAAGTTAGGGGCACTGAAAACGAAAAACATGTGATCAAATAATTTTGCGGTGATATAAATTACTATACATTTTACCAAGTAAGCAAAGTTCTTTAAAGACCTTTCCACGTGTTGCGAACAACAGTCAAAGAGACTGAGTTCAGATGGATTCCCATTTAATTTATCTCACTTCTTGAAGAAACTTACTTTGAGTCCGAACTTGAATTAATACGATCTGAAATGATGTCCATGATATTTTGTTGATAAACATTGTATAAATCTGATCTGTCGGTGTTAAGTTTCAAACATTCAATAATTTCTAATGAGATAAATACACTGTATTGAATGTAGTTTAGTGAAAATGTAGAATTAATGATTTCATTTGTGTGAATATAGCTGATCATTCAAAGAAATTATCAAAAAGGTAAAATATCCTCTCAAATTTGTTCATCTAAAGGATTCTAGTGTAGCTAATATCAATAGTGATGTTGATAATTGTCCTATACATTCTAACCATGAACACTGGGTGGTATCGCTCAGATTCAGTCACCGTGGAGTAAGTGTATTCACTGTTTATCTTCTCCTAGTCTAAGTTTAATAAATATTTTGCGAACACATTTAACTTATTTCCCCACTACCAACCCACTCCCTGTTTTATTCTTCTGTTATTCTCGTAAATTTAATGTCGTGATAAAGTGCCATGACATCAAAGACCTATGCGCCATGACTGACTTAGTCAAGAGCACCTTTGACTACATAATTTTCTCAGACCTATAATAAACTGACATTTCACTTTTAATTCATTACGTATTACCGTTATATTGCAGTGTTTTACTGTCATCGGTGTATATTTGTTTACGTTCATTAACTACTGATTAATACTAAAACAAGTAGTGACTATTTTTTAGCTAAATCTCATTTAAATTGATAAATATAAATTACCTCTGTTTATTCTTCTTCGCTCTCATCATTTATTATTTTGTTAATGTTGAAAACTTAATCCACAAGTATTTACTAAACAGATTAGTGTAGTCAATGTTAATTTAACTATTCTACACTATATGTATCCTCTGGGGATTATGAATTTTTGTTAAAAGATAATGTAATTTAAGGAATACATTATTGAAATTACAATAAATGGTAAGAAAACATTCATTTTAATTGATGATAATATTCGGATATTCTTATCATGAACATGTATGATTTAATCCTTCATGTCATCATGTTTCGTAATTACTCTGAAAGATGACTTTACAGGTCAATTTTCTCACAAAGATTATGTAAATCAGTGACAGTTTATCCACGAAGACATTGTAACTAATGAATGACTACGTAATTTTATACAAATTATGCTCTATAAAACTTTATCCTCTTTGACGGCATAAATTTTAGCACCAAAGCAGAATCAATTATGGGTAAGTTTAATGATTTCCCCTAATGTTATCGACAAGAGATACAAATGTGCCAAACAGTGTTACTTCAGTATTTCATCATGAAAGTGGTATCATATTTGAGATTATAGCTTTAGATATAATAAAGGAATCGGTTGTTAAATGTCACTTTTAGATAAAGCGTAACCATTCTTATGAATTTGAATCACTATAAATGACCTTGAAAAGTATTTAAACAACGGGAACACAGCTGTAACGTAGATGAGTAATATATTGCGAAAAAATGACAAAAAATCATTTAGATACTACAGTTGTACATAATCAGTGAACATATAAAGGTTTATTTTTAAAACTTTTCTAAACGAGGCCAAAAGTCACCGATATTTCTCGTGTGAACTCCGTTATTTTCGTCCATCATTTTCTTTTTTTTCCGATGGCTGTCTCATCTACTTCACACGATTTATTTCTTTCAACCTTAAATTATTCCGATAATTTCGTTTGTCATTACAACTGATGTATTAATGTGTTGAAATCAATGTTACTGATTAGTCATTTTGTTACTAACAATCTGACTTCGATAACCATCATGAAATCAAACACTGTTAACTTTAAAGTATAATTCTGCCTTTCATTTTGGGTTATAAGTTTATTTCAATCCTTAACTGAATAGCTTAATGATAGTTGTTCGGAAATAACGCTTCATATTATCTTGAATATGTGACTGACGGAATTACTACTAAAATAATGAATGTTTCAGTATGATACCTTATAATATTACGATCTTTACAATGTTTCATCCCACGTTTGGCTTATTATCTCTTTGACATAACCTTCGGATAGTAGTAATGGTAGATTACGTAACCATACAGACTACTGAAATATTTTTATCATTATCAGCCCCACAAGTTACGGAATGTGATGACGGCTCATTATGGTTATAAAATACACCATTGTTCCACTGTTTGAAAACTATAGAAAGAAAATAGCATTTTATGGTTGTTTAGATTCGATATAAACCATTATCATATTTCATGTTAACCACATGAACTGTTCATTATTCTCTGTATTAGTGAATCAAACACCAATATGCGTGAGCATTCTGAAACGCGTCGGTGGGATACTGGCAAGTTTGTACACATTATCAATGCTTAAACAATGTTTATTTCACCATATGTTTATTATTACAATGCATTGTGATAAGTATGAATTAACAAGTTGATCGTGAAATCACCCCATTTACTGAACTACAGCTAGGTTTTCCAATGGTTATTTGTAACCATGTTTTTGTTTGGTCACAGTGGGAAGGCGTGAAGGATAGAGATAAAGGGGAGGGAGAAAGGCATGAATTTTAGACTTAAAAAATTAATTTCTTGCAGACTGTATAGTAGCCCTTAAATGCAGTTTTCATCGTAACATGTTGATACTTTTAAAGACTTCCTATGAATGTGAGTAAAATATTTTCGTTGAAAGATTTCACTGTCTTTAGAATCTTTATAGACTGAACAGATATATGCAAAGAGTGGTTGAATAAATGAAACTACTAATATGACTAAATTACTTTCATTTAAATAGGAAACTTATGACTTTTGGAACCAACTACAAATATAACTTTTCAAACTAATTGATCAACTCTGAGGAGGTTGAAGTAAACTATAGTGTCAATTTAAAAACGGGATCTAACGAACTTTAGCCAGTGCCAACGATAATCGTTTCTTAATAAGAATACATAAAAATTAGAAGACTTATATTAGGTAAATTAAATTTATATGATTGATAAGTATTTCAAAGTTATTTAGTCGTTCTACGTCCTTAGATTTGAAGAAATAATGATATAAAAACTCATTTATATGATTACATAGTGTATTTCTGGACGATCCCTAGTATGATGTCAGGTACATTTTTCGTCGACTCTACATTCCCCAAATGTTTGACAAACACTGTTGTTAATGGTATTTCAATCAGCCAACACTACCAGATATATAATTTACATAGAAGTAAATTTCGATTTACTGGAAAAATATCCGATTCCAAATATTTTTTTCCAAAGGCATACATGACATTGAAATATGTACCTGTCATACTTCTTTTCATATCTAACTTCATCTCCTTTGCGTTCACAACTATAAAAACTGTCTTCTTAAGAATTCCCTTTACACAAATATAGGTTAATAACACTTCGCCTAAACTCCGTAGAATGCTCTCTAGCATAAACATAATCATTTCAAGTATGCGTCGCTACTTTGAAAACTGTCTCCTAAACCACATTGGTCTATCACTGTAGTTTAATATTATTACTATGGATACTAATTATAGTACACTAATAACAAGATTCAACCAGTCAGCTACAGGAGTTACGTTTTGACCATTTCTTTCAGTAGAAGTCAATAACTGAATAAGTTGACATGGACTTTTGCATTGATATACTCAAGGTCTAATATGATTAGGCAATAATTCATTCTTATTTGGTACCCATTTCAATGAACAAAATCCTACTGTATTCACATGAAAACATAAATGTTAATCCATTACTTCCTGGTTGTTATATTGCTAATTATAAATAGTATAGAAGTAAGAAGGTAATATGTTATGTTTAATGAAATTACACTGTGCCCTTGATAACTGCCAATGTACTGTGTACTGACAGTGTACTGATACGTTTGCCCCATGACTACCAGTCCCCAAGCCGGAATGGAGGAAAAACAACGATTGATGAGCCAAACAGTCAGAATCAGAATCGAATTATATTTCAGTCTTGCCTTTATATATGCACGAAATCAGACCATACAGTGAACCAATTAGAAAACTAACATTAATACAGAACTAAGGAAATAGCGGTAGTGAATAGGGACAACTTGTACACAACTAATTAACTGTAGTCCATAATAAAAGACAATATATTAACAACAGATATGCTAAACGGGAGAATGGGGTAAGAGGAACGTAATAATAATAGAAATATAATGTTTACATTACTCATGACCAGAATAAATGAATTAGTTCTCTAAAACACAGTTCTGGAAGTTTTTCACTCTTCTTTAGTGGTCCGATATAGCATAATATAGTTATCTAAAAAGCATTTCATTTATTTCTTAATTTAAGCTTCAAAAATTTCCATTTGTTGTTGAATTGTGGTATTATTTACTTGTTTATCAATTTGTCGTAGTGGTAAGTTGTAAACAAAATGTTAATAAATTCGAGAAGTTTGAGATTTTTGTATACCTTCTTGTTTTCTTTCTAGCTGAATGATAATAAGTAGTATTATAGAATTCACATAAAAATTTGCATTGTTGGTTTGTTGAAGAATACAACATGAGGAAGTTATCATCAAACTATGAACCTATGTTACATATCTTCTAATGTATGAATTATAATTCATCTAACGAATGGTTTCTGACATATCTGGAAGAAGACATGTGATTGGTTAATATAGTGTGACAGACACATGAATCAAAGGCTACACCATATATATATATATATATATATATATATATATATATATATATATATATATATATATATATATATATATATATCTTGTATTGTTGTTGTAATACATGCGTGTGACTAGTTGGCTTCTTGATAAATCAGTCAAATTACTGTGCCTGAGTGAGCAATAGATTAAGGCAAGGCTTAGTGTTAGCTGTAGGACATAGTACTGCAGATAACAGAATCGATAATATCGGCCATCCCTGTTCAGATACAACAGTTTTTAAGAGAATAATTTTGACAATTCAATATTAAAAAGATTAGTTTAGAGCGAAGCTTGTATCAAAATGATTATTAAGTGATGAAGAATAAAGTCTGAGATGATCACCAATATCTAATTTTTAGAATGAAGAATGATTTTTTTTGAATAGAGTGTAGGTATAAAATAAATCCACATATGACGCCTTCTAGGAGAACTGGTGATATTGAATCGTCGTGACTTAGGTTTCGATACGTAAGTATTCTTAGTTCACTTAATCTCGCGTATATCACTTTGACTTTACGCACTTATACCAGCGTTGCATCCACGCGAATTAAGTAGTTACGTCATATATATGATGTTCTATATTAAACCTGTTAAACTCAATAAGCAAGAAAATGTAGGCCAACAAGTAGAAAAAGAGAGGAAGTTCAATCATACATTGAACATGCATGCATAAAGAAATGTACAATGCAAAAGCTGACATCGTCAGAGAATAATCTGGGCGTCTGCAAACTAAATAATCAAGCACAGGATTGAACCTTAGGACATAAGATGACTGGATAACTAGAATTAATCTGCTGTTTTTGTATGAAATATTCAAATAGTATATTATAGATGTACACTATTTATCGATTACCCGATAATAAACACAAAAAAGTGAAATTTAAACAATAAGCATCGTTTCCTTCGTTGTGATTGTATTGTTTATTTATTTCCTTCTCACGAATCCTACTATAAATGTTATTTAACTCCTCTATACACAACTCTAAATAAGTGACTAATTAAGAGAGTTTTATTATTTTCTGAGTTAAGGTGACATTGAAGCAGTAATGTTTAAATAATTGAAATTAAGACAAAAAAGAAGTAATGGTGGTGAGCTATAGATATTCATTTTACTTACCATCTACTAGTAACTTTAATGCTTGCTATATACCTTCATGATTACAAATAGCCTGACTGTTGTAATCGACCATTTCAATCGAAACCAAAAAATATTCATGCTTAATAGATTAATTCCATCTAAAAGAGGTCCACACTAACTAAATAACATTAGATTGTCAATCTGTCTTTGCGTGCGTTTAATTTACCCAGAAGACGTAAGTTACAAATTCAAAACTGTAATCACCTATATGGTTTATTTTGATTTCCTACTAATTGATTAGAATTGTAAATCTGCTTTTTCTAGTCTCTATCTTAATTATATAATCAAACGCAACTATTCTCAAAATTTTTTGTCATTGACACTTGTAACTGATAATACTTATTGTTGAAATACAGTTTTAGATATGTGATACCACTTATATAGTGTAATCAATTAGCGTTGTTTAGAATAATAATTCAGAAAGTGTCTCATTTATGCAGACGTGATTATTTAACTAAAATTAGATTCGCTCTTCCAATTAATGAAGATTTTATTTGTACATTTTTTAATTGCGCATAATTAGTAGCTGTCAGCCAAATCTGTGATGCCTATCGATCAACTCATTTATCTTAGGCTATACACTCTGGTTAACGTGTTATTCTTCGTAACTAAGTTTTATGATATTTTGTGGTAATACATATTTATTTACAATTCTAATAAAGAATACTGACACAGACGAAAGTATGTTTATTTTAAAAGTTATAAATGAGATGTAAAGTACACCTTATATTCTAATATAAAATGCAACTAAATAATGTGAAGATATTCTATGGTGTCAGTGTATTAATACTCAATAGCTAAGTGAGATTTTATAAATCAATAGAAAGGGATCTAATTAGCTTATTCGGACATAATCACAATCATTTTTCAAATAAATTTATTCAGAAAGTCATCATAGACATCTTCAGGAAAGAAATTAATTTCAGATGAACCTGAATTGACAAGAAAATTGTCAATAATCTACTTTGGTAATTAAACAATTCAAAACATTAAGTTTGACCTGTTTGAAATGACTAAGAATGTCAATCATGACTGTCACACTAGAAACTACTGATAAATACAAACCATCTGAGGTAATTTAGTTGTGTATTCGGAACAAAGTGACGTGACCTAAAGTGAAATTATTAAAGTGCAAAGTTTTCATCGCATTAATTCTTCTAAAAATTGAATCACTATTCATTACTCAAACAGTAACTAAACTAAATATTGAAGTGTCCTGGAAAATGTTCTGGTTAAAATAATTTTCTTTAGTGAAGAATTAATGAAAGTTAACAACTCATCAAAAGTAGATTATGTCGATTTCATTTAACTAATCAAATCGAGCCAAATGATGATGATTTCCGAGGACAACAGTTCAAAAAGCGTCATCGTTAAAATTATATCCTTTTAAGTTGTTACCTGATCACAATTTAATTAGTATCTATGTCAGAAACTAGGCTTTCAAATCACAGAATGGAAATAAAGTCCGTGATCAAAACTGTTCAGTAGTTAATTAATCACATGTAATCACAAATTAAACGCTTTAAAACATTCTCTGTGTGATCAAGACTACTTTGCCATATAACAAGTGTATGTTATTGTCAATAACAAAAGCTTAGCATTCGATCTATCGAGTTATATGTAAATATATTTGTTGAAACATGTTTAGTCGAAGATAATTTAATCAATATTTGAGATAATCACGCAATTTCGAATCCGATGCAATCGGTGAACATTTTCCACGCTTCACTCTCAAATGACTTATTGATTCGTTCTTATATGAAAGAAGGTATTAATAAGTGCGTACCAAGTTGACATTCTGAACTTCATTCAATCGTTTGGTATTCTTCCCACCGTTTTACCGAGGAAACTTTTGAAAATTGCAAACAAAAAGCGTGTAGGTTATATTCGTAAAAATGTAAGGCTTATAATTCATCGGATATTTTCTAAACTTCCAGCAGTCAAAAATTATATCGTAATTTAGTACAAACAGTTTATGACTCCAAAAGCTAGGCTTTCTATTCCAAGAACAATCGGATTGGGATTCCGTGAACAAAATGTAAGAAACATGGCATTACGTTCTCATACGATTCCTGCTACATTTTCCATGTTTGTTATAGATGGATCAGAATGATGGCGAACATTACAGAACGCAGTGTTATTAGATTATTTCTCGAGGTTTTTGTCCTAGGGATCAGATAACGGCGACGTCATTATAAAGTTTTTTTGACTAATCTTAACCAAAATTCATTTGCGGATAACTGTTGTCAGTGCTTCAGACCTGCTGAGACAGTGAATATTTAGAAAGTTCTTCTCTCCTCAGGTGATGAATCGGGATTCTCGATAGGGAGAGCTAATTTAGCTATCATGTACCGCAGACGATTGGTCACAGCTATGTACTGTTTAACAGATTCTGTTTGTTCCAACAAAGGAGTAACTATTTCATTTATCTTAAGCTGTAGTATATATTTTCACTGCGGTTTGTAATCTTCTTCATTAACAGTTTGCAAATACTTGTCAAATACTGACTAACTATCACAAATGGTTTCTATTGGATATTGATCATGTAATACAAAGACGATCAAATAGTGGCATGGTAACTCGTATTCTCTCAAAAATACATAAGAGCAAAAACTAGGATGCAGTTACTTGTGAGGAAACTGTTGTTACTATGATACCAGTAACAAGCAGACAAACTTCACAATTAACAAGCTAACATGCTGCTGAAATTAAACGTTCTCGCAACATTGGAAGAAATTTTATTATACTAATGTCAAACTAATTTTTGTTATTCTGGATGTATGTCTGTACTGGAACTTGTGTCTAGTAGTTAGTTGGAAGTAAAAAGTTGATTATCGATGGCAAAGCCGGTACTGGCCTTGACAGCTTGTGCAGACTCACTATCCTGTGCCTTGTTTAAAAAATGTATTGTTCTGCTGTAGAAGCACTCCTGTGGCTCAGAAGACAGCTGTTCACTCATCCTTCTTTGACAAAAGTTATTTTGCAAATATCTATGAAAAGATGAATCCTACGTCTACAACAAAGATAAAGTTCAAGCAAAATTGGAAATGTTTATAAATTCTGCATTGAAAATTGTCTATCGAAAATTTTTGTGTAGATCAGTTGGTAAAACAATAATAGTATTTTGGGTTATAGTTGCTATAATTTACTGAATTATTACAAATACTTGATTAGCGTACTCATTTTATAACATTTTGGATTATATGTACACGACACAACAGTGCATGAGGATAAATGGCATCGATCACGGCTACTATCATTCCTGCATGATATGTTACAAAGTACTCCCCATTTCTGTTCTTTGTGGCTTTTAGGAAAAAAAAATCAGAAACTCAGCGACCAATGTAATAGTTTCTCTTCTGATAAAAGCGGATAATATTAGAATAGCCATCAAATTAAATTCAAAGCTACCAACTGATTTAACGTCATATTATCGCTGTGAGTTTTGTATATCCCATGCAAACCAATGACTTCAACAAAGCGGCTACTTAAAATCAACTGATCGGCCGTTGCAAGAAAAGAAATTACTCCAAGCTCGATTCTTCATACACCTGATGCCTAAATGCTCCTCCTGTTTGTGAACTCAATTAAAGATACATACGTGCCAATATTAAAATGGACTAATTGTTAACCAGAAAGAATGGACTGTGAGAAAACTTTGCGACCCATGTTGAAGTTAAAGACTCTTATAAACTATCGAACATAGAAAGCCAATAACAACAAATATCCTACTTTCTGAAAACAGTAGAGGTATGGTTGTTGCAACCTTTATTTATGGTAGCCACCTCATCCAAATGTTGTTGTTGTACACCAACGAATTTCATGGGTGATAATATTGCACGACAATTATGCACACAATGGTCATGTCTTTTTGTAAAGATAAATGACCTGTATTTACTTTTTGACGATGCCTTACGAAAAAACTTGCTTCCTCATTTAGGGATAAACATCACTTACTTTCAAATGCTGTCAGCCACTTCCCCAGCAGTGAAATAATATAAAGTTTTTCGATTTTGATAGAAGTAGTAGTCACAAAGGGTAAAGTGACAAAATGTCCCTTTTTGAAATTCTTTCAACGCATTTCTAAGTTCATTCAGGTACGGAGATGTAGCTAGGAGCATAATGGCTAAAAATAAATTTTTCGTGTTTGCTACAACACTTCGCGTTGACTATAAAGGTACGTTATCGTCAGCAGGGTACTCATTACCAATATCGTATAAGCTCATAGGTTAGAAAGTGGTCATTCTATTGATATATTTGCATTTTATAGAACAATAATTAAAAGTCAAACCAATAATATTGACATCACTAGATAATTTCTCGTCGGAAAAATGATTCACAGTTACGGTTAAAGAAACTACACGAAATAAAAATATTTTCTAGCTCACAAAATTTATACTACTATTATGGTAAGTTTATTCCTATAATTCCGTCGTGATTTTAGTTTACTGAAATATTTAAACAAGTAGTATACTTTCTAAACAAAAATAACCTTCAGTTTGTCAAACCAATAAAACTCCAGTTTTCTATTTTACTTATTGGATATACGCGAACACTGCAGCCGTACTAAATATGGACCACATAAACTTAAAGATGAAATTTTACAGAAACGTATTATTGGTGGAATTACTTCACGTATTGGTGAATGGCCATGGCTAGTTTCATTATAGTTGAAACCAAAATTTATCAATTCAGTGAACTTTGATAAAAGAAAAGTAGGTATAATGATAATATTTTTATGCAACACAGAAAAATTTGACGGTATTCAGATTGTACCATTGTATCTAAACGTTATTAAAAGATAATAACAACAAAATGACGATCATGGGATAACGAGTTTCTGATTCAATACTCTAGTGGTTGAGTTGCTAAGACTGATGACTAAGCAACCCATAGTTTTACTGCGTTTGATTGTTTTATGCACTACTAAAAATAAATCCTCCACTTCTATTACTGTATTTTAACTATGATTACAAGCACTTAATAATTTCATTTCGTAACTCCTAATATTATACAAGCGAAATGTACAGCTGTACAGCGTACAACAGTTTTGAAATTACATGTACGCCTATTAAACGCTTTTGATACAAAATCAACATGTTCATAGGTGATAAATATTTTTTGGCAATCAATCAATAAAATGACAGGTTATATTTAGAACAACACAATAAACAAATAAATAAACCTTCTGTTAAATACTCATTAATTAAAAACTCTAATTGATTAACCTAAGTTCTGTACTTCTATTTCTTTTCTAGTCACTTTCTAGTAGAATTCTAAAAATGATAGACATATAACCTTTTATATTTCAAATCTTCTAATCTTAATTCAAACTAACCATAAGTAATCAAGCTTACTAAATAATCGACTGAATTTTTAGATGAATCAGTTTATAGAATTTAAGCAGATCACAGTTTAATTTTGATCTTGCTGAAACTTTCCCATATTGTTTGGTGTCTTTTTATATTTAATAAATACCCATATAAGTTTGCTGAATATTCCACAGAACTATAATTTTCTTTGTGTTACATTTGTTGTTTCATAGTGTTCATGAGTGATATATTACTCATATGAACAATAAACATTTCATATGGTTTTTGTTTAACTTTATTATTATCAATAAAAACATTTTATTACGTTTTGATTTACTGATTAAAATTCAATCAGCCTTCTAGTAAACTCTGTGAGTAATAAGTGGTGAACTGTTAGTTTACTTTGACTGAATACTTGAATGAGTTGTTTAAAAACTAACAAAATTTGCGTCATATTGCTTAGCTGACAAACTAGCACTAATCCTTTTCGACTGGTCAAACAGATCAGTTAATGGCAGATGTTGTCATTTACATCAATTACTAATCTCCCTGAGGTTCTAAATAAAATATGAAGCTCAGGAAATGGATTCTGAGAATCATAACGTAACTATATTAAAATATTCATTCTTGTTAATATCACTGCTTTACGAAGACTTTATTATTAGCATTAAGTTTAACTAAAAACATTTTTTAAATTCTTTCTCTCCATAATAACTTCATATATATAAATAAATTTACAGAACAGTGTAACGATATACTAAATGCATGATAAATCATCAGAGTTGCCTTTTTCAGAATTAACGAACACAGATTTTACTAAAGCAACCCCAGTTGTTGAGTTGGTATCAGTTCTACTTTAACTACGTTTACGTCTAAAAGAACTGTCAGCTGGTTGATTGAAAGAACAAGAATCTAAAAACAAAACAGTAAAAAAACTGGAGGGTCATATACGTGGTGGTGCATCAATTAGTTCACGATGAATTGTAACAGCAAAACATTGCTTTGAGTAAGTTTGATTCATTTATTTATATGATTTTGATATGTGACTTGCACTTTATCTTATGAGACTAATTCCTGAAACCTAAATTCCAATTTTATGGGTTCGTAAATAATAAAAAGTTTGAATATGATCTTAAAAGCCAACTAACCTTAGATGGAAAACTATTATGAACTTTGTGCTGCTTAAGTTAGGATCTTCAAGTCTTCAAATGAACAGTAAACCAGTTGCTACCCATATGATGATATAGAATCCAGTGATTAGGATTTGACAATCTTAGTCGATGAAGATTATTGTTAAACTTGTATCTCATAATTATTTGAGTTGGACTGGGAGTGGCAAGCAAAATGCAGAAGGTGCGTTTCGTTCTACTTGGGACTTATCATCTGGATGTGTACCACCGCTATATTGAGGCAGTCTCCTCAAGATGTATATATGGTAACACAAACTGACCAGTTTCAGTCCATAGCAAATCAATCAGAAGATCCAAATACATTCGAATGATGTTATCTCATAGGTAAGAATTTATTCATGTTCTAAATGACTTTAGTTTATTATCGATTTAAGGATGAGCATTACTGAAGTGACCACGACTGAATGATACAGTTGTTTCCTTTGGCAAATAATATTCGTTACGGATAGACAAGTAATCTTAAATAAGCAGAAACTCAGAGGTTTTCCAGTAAGCTCCAATGAATTCAAAGCACTACAATATTTCTAGTCCATACTAGTAAGAAATATTGATTTTTTATGAAATGATTGGTATTCATGTGTTATAAGTAAAACATTCAGTAGCTATGCATCTTTCCCCACTCTAGAACCAAAAGGAACCATTTTCTAAGTTCGAATTCAAGGGACTAGAGTACCAAACTTGGTGAACTTTATCTTTATAATAATGACGGTCATGAAGATGGATAGGAAATTAAAAAGATCATTACCTATCCTGATAACCATGATCAAGGTGATAATGACAGTGATAGTGATGATAGACGTAAGTTGTTTATAATAGTGTTGAAACAAATACATGCTCACTGGACCATTTTGCAAGTTATATTAATGGAACACCATTATATACAGTACACTATAAATTTCAAGGTTGGTATTTCGGTTCATATGGATAATTTGTTAGGAGTGATGTCGTAAACACTACATAAACTGTGATTGCATTACAATTTAAAGAATCGAATATGGCACAATGTACATGTTGTTCGCTGAAAACATTACTTGACTGACTGTTAACCATCTGCTGATATAATCTGATTACATAAAATTTCTGTTATTTAATACATTTGAATAAAAAAATGCAACCAAAGTAACAAAATAAGATGAATTCCCTTACTTTGCGGTTTTCCTATAATATTTTTTAAAATAATTGGATGGACGATTCATTGATTTGTTTTCAGTAGTGCCATTGCCTATTATGCACTTGACAGTGGATATGAGATTGATATTTTAAAATTCCTAAAATAATCACTGCTCAAGCAACGTTTAATTTAATACGTTTAGCCAAATATGCAGTTATCAGTTTGGCACTACCTTGATAACTGTAATTTCATTATACGCCTCATTTAATAGTTTCAGTTAACTATTTGTTTTTTTCAATTTAATGTTATTTTCATTTTGTTAATCTACTCATTTTGCAGTTAATATTACATAACTTTTGACCTTGATTTTGATTATCAGAAATTTTGTTTCCATGTATTTCCAAACATTTTTTAGAATTTTTACATTCAACCGTTTTGAACATTTTTATACTTTGTTCATATTATTGCTTTATCTCTAATTCTTTAATAAAGTATGTACAGTGATTCTCAATACCTATTACTAAATTAGCTGAATAACAACGTCGATATGAATAGACTTTGATTAGTTGTATACAAGTGAAGGCTTTTACCAGACGTTAAATTGTATAATTTCAGCATTTTAAAGTCATTTCGTGGACAAGTTTGTAGAAGTAGGTTAAGTCTCTTAGGTTAACAGCATATTAATTTACCTTAGATGAATGTCACTATATTAGAATTTTAAATAGCCAAAGCTTCAGTAAATCACAATCCCAAAAACAAATGTGTTTATCAGTCTTCCATTTGCAAGGGATAATCACAGAGTGCAGAATAGATGTCTATTAGAAACTGTCATGGTGCCGATGTACCCTGCTGCAAGTCTGATTATTGCTTAGTCTACAAAAAATTGCTCAACCAAACTTAGAAAACAAACCTCTTGTGGTTATCTCTAGTTGAATTTACCCTTTTCACATGCATAATCAGCAGCAAGTGTAGAAGAAGAACGTAGAAGGTTATTTAGAAAAATTTCAGAACATATGCCATATAATTTGATATTTAATGGCTCTAAATAACCTAGCAATACCATACGGTAACAATATAATGGACATATAAAATAAGTTATATATAAACAACCTATCCAATGCTCAATTTATTTGAAATTATCAAAATTAACCTTGGTAATGATGTATATAATGGACATATGTCATTCAGTAAATCCCGATGTTGCCATTCGAATAATAAGTAGATACAATAACACGACTCTTCATTATGCAGAAGAAACCGCTGTTCATCGCATTTATCCAGATTCATGCACACTAACAGATTAACTCACGTACCACTGTCATAGTGAGTGGTTCCGTGGTGTTCCGCTGCTTTCAGTTTCCATGTCTTTATTTTGGATTTTAACAGTGTTTCAAAAATCTTCGTATTTCGTCTTGTTTGTTCTGCTTATTATCTTTATCATAACTCTTATTTATTCATAATAGAACCTTCAGTGTTTAGCATAGTTTTATCACTTCCTAACATTATTCACTAAAAGATATGACTTCCCATCAATTTGCCATTCCATATAATAGTATTTTTTTTAGCACCATTGTAAACTATTATTATCATCACTATCATCAATGGATGGTAATTAATATTGATTTTCATCAATTTTTCTACTGTTAGCATAACGATTAGTACGTCTCTTTCATACTCGATTACAACATAACCTACCTCTCTCTCAACTATGCATGCCATTTATCTATAAATTGAACTTGTCAGTATGATAGTTACTCACTATTGAAATCAAATGACGATTGCTTGCATGTAACATTAAATATCTAGATGTTATGAGCTATGAGGTGTATATAGGTAGCATATAGTTTTCAGATATATAATTACAAATACAGTTAAAAGATATTCGGTATACTGGTAAATAAATCAAATCGTAAAATTAGTTTGGATGTATTAATAAATTAACAATCTCTTTCTTGAAGTTAGTTCAAATTAAAATCACGCTTTAGAAGTCCGTAGGCAAGCAGCAGTATTGTAATGAATGAACTGATTAAAAGAAAGCCGAATTTAAACTTTTACGACTACAGTCAGTGAAAGCAGTAGACAGCGTGTAACTAGCAAATTGACACCACAACTTGTAGAATGATCGCAACTTACACTAAAAATTATAACAATTCTAGTCCTATGTATGCAAAATTATAACATTGAAATGTTGTGACTTTATATGAAATATTGCTTACCAGTTTCCAATAAATAATGAATTCGAACATTTTGAAGTTTCACTTGAGGTGTATTCTGCTCAGAGGTTGTTTTTTAAATTTAGACTATTTGAGAGTAGCGATCTTAAAAACGAACCGTAAACCATTAGTAAAAGGATTTTAAAGAGAACAGTTCTCTTTGAGTTTTGTAATTGAACGCACTATATTTTCTAACATTTTGAAGAGTATACAAGAGGTGAAATTCAAAACTTTAATAAATCATAGTGTGAATAGTTTATTCACTTTAATTCAATACAAAAATATTAAATAAATAATATTTTTCTTTAAGGTAAAACCAAAAAGAATAAAAGTGACCAAGCTTCCAGACTAGTAATTACTCTACTGTGGAATGCAACAGAGGCTTAAACAGTCATAAATTCGACTACTAAAGTGGCCATTCGGAACAGTGACACATAATCTGAGTTCATTATGTAAATTCCATATTGTAAGCATTATATGAGCACGAATACTTGCAAAGTACTCTTTTAGAGGTAAAGTTTGTTAAACACTAGCGAAACATCCTCCGGTCACAGAGGCCATGTTTAAAATATAGAAAGTACAATCGCTTATTTTCTGTCTTCTATGATCGATTTATATTTCTCTAAACACAGCCATTCAGGCATGAAATTTGTAACTGTTTTCAATGTCACATTACCAATGATGGGTCCAGACGAAGCTATTATTACCTAGTACATATGTCATAGTACAATAATACCACATCTTCTTCGTACAAAAGACCTCTGATTTGGGTGTTTTTCAATTCACTAATCAAATATATTGAAATTCGTCAATTGTAAATAACCCCTAAGAATATATATGCTTCTTAACAATTTCCAAACTTTTCAGCTGCAAAATTTGATAATTTTTCATCATCTAATTTAATACAAAACGATATTGCCTATGAGATTACAGTTATGAATTAGATTTATGGTTGTTTGGAAGAATTGTCCAATAAAGGCTTTTTTTCTATTTAGTGCAGTCGGCTTTAGCAACATATATGAAAAGCCTCAGCCACTTGGAGAACAGTTCTTGAATTATTTAGATGTTTGTAATATCGAATAAATGATTGTGGAGAATAGCATGTACTACTTTTGCTGATTTTATTTGTTTTTCAAGATCTATGGGATTATTAAGTAGTCTTTTTGTATAACTTAGACGCTCTTTGATTCAAGTTGAAATTTCCCGAGAAGACTCCTTAATGTAAAATGCAACACAATTGGCATAGCCTAGTTTGTATACGTAATTTCGTGTAAACGGGAATAAGATATTTTCTTTCACACTAAATAATCTATTGCGGTGTTTGTCGTTTTAAATTGTGTAGTTCAAGAACTCATAATTCTTCAATCATCCCATAACGATAGGGTAGAACCATTAAACCAATCCACAGAGTATCGTTTGAATGTTAGCCAGATGATCAAATCGTTTTTGGATATTATTGATAACGTTAATAGGAAAATTGTTATATTAGTCATTTCTTTCTTTTTATCATCACTTAATGTAATAATTCTGGTGGCTCTTAGAAATAGAGTGACAACAGGAGAAATTTTCTCACTAGATATGCTTCACTTCTTTATTTTCTGGAGAAACGAGTTAAGTTTAAGCCGTGAAATGTCAGTAATTTGAAATTCGTACACATTTTTACACAAACACACCATTTTTTATAGACTTTATAAACCAATGCTCAATTTATTTCAGATTATCAGGTCAACCCCCGGTACTAATATCTATGAGAATTTTTACATATTATCAGGGGATATTTTTAAATTTAAAAATGAGTCATTATTATAGAAGCATAATTGTTTTATTTATTTGTTTAGATTGAAATATTTGAGTAACACCACAACACATACACACATCGTTAGAATCATTCAATGCATGCCAAAGATTACAACTCTATTTCTACTCGTAAATGATGTACGTATCAAACCGTCACTGATATTCCCAGGTGAAAATGAACCCGAATACGCCTATCAGGTATGCTCGAAAATCTAAAGCGGGGTAAAATGATATTTTATAAATGTCTTCTATGCTTATTTCCAGGTAAACATACTGGCAAAAATATGAATATTGAATTTAAAAAGGTGACCAGTAATTCAGTTAGACGTCTGCAACTAATTATCTCAACTTATTTGAGGTTAAGATAATATTTTTAATTGCAAAGTGAATCACTAATACTAGTTGACGACTGTTCTTGTCTATGACAAATAAATGGACAGTATAATATGACGAATTAATTTTCATTTATGTATTGAGGCAGTTTTCATTTCTCCTCCCAATACACGGTTTGTCCTATTTTAGGTTTCTGTTGAGGTGCATAATCATCACCTTTGATTATGTTAAAACAACGGTCTTTTACAGCTGATACCAGTCACTGATGACATCTTTATTTGCAATACGTGATTTTGTTTACAAACCACCTAGCTAGAAAATGGAAATGTACTTACGAATGACTAAACTTCGAAATTGATATTCCGAAGTTGTAGCCTAAAGCGACAATAGTAGTCAGTTTGCTCGAAATGAGACGGAAATATCTTGGGGATACAGGACTAAAGTCGTATTACACACCCTAATGAATTAAGTTGGATGATGAGGAACTACTGGATTCCTCCTCAGAGTTCGAATTGTATTGTGTTCGCCACGAGACCTGAAACTTCTGGTTCTAATCAAGTGCAAACGAACTTTAAACTACGATTAATGCGAGATCCTGTCTTTCGCCATTTCCGAGAATATTTTTGATAATATTAAGCTAAAATAAAAAAAACATCTTTGGTGTATCTTTAGTTGAGACAAGTGTATGATCTACTCCCTTAGTGTATCCAAACCATCGACTAAAATAACTTGTAGTTACATCAGTATTTTGCAGGTATTTATTCACATTACGAAGCATAATTTACAAATAAGCGAATGAGATGACATGAAATTCCAAGAAATGCAAAGTAGGCTTTAGTGTGTACAACTGAAAAGCACATTAAGTAATATTTAGTCTATTAAATACCATATATATATATATATATTTGGCTAGGCGAACAAATTCTGTGCTACCACGTCCCTGAGTCTTCGGTCTACTATGTCAATAACACATTAACTACGATCAGTTAATAATACTTGGTGCTAGTAGGCATTATTACTTTACTGGTTCTTTTCAATTTCAGTTTGATTCTGGTAGGGAGTTAGTAAGCACTTCGAATAAAGATCAACTATGGATTGCATCGGAGATTTTATCATATGGCGTACGATGTGTATCTGTTTACCCTGGAATATATACGCGTGTTTCATACTTCTTTGGTTGGATTAAACAAACAATATCAAATAAATAAGTAATCTGACATCCAACGTTTAATAATTGTCTAAATTCTTCGGTTATTTTTTAGACCAATATCATTAGTGCTTCAGATTTGTTATTTTTAAATGATACTACTTAGTTTTGCCACCACCTTTTCAATAACTAAAAGTCTAAGATGTGTTACGAACGTGTCAATAACCTATTATTTACAGTAGTATCTTTACATACCAATCAGTGTTCAGTCACTCTATTACAGCGTGACTTCAACAGGTGTATAAGGGTGAAAACGAAACTTCAGACATTTAACGTAGAAAACATGACAAATATTCGCTAAAATAACAAATATGAAGCTGGTGTTAATTCTTAAATTTAGCTAATCGGTCTAGCAAATGTTTTAAGCTCCATGATTAATAAAACTCTAAACCGTAGTTCGCTACGTAAGAGAAGAAATAAACATTTTAATCAATTACAGAATTTTATTGGACAAGATTTCCAAAGAACAATTCGATTAATCGTGCTTAAACTACATCAGTTTCTATTTTGTGGTGGCCAATTTGTAATAACTACAAATATAATAATCCTTTTTCACAGCGAAAAATATTGAATTAAAGAAATGTCCATCTAAAGGAGGATTTTTAGGCTTTAAACAAGTAATCAGCTCTAAAATTTCAGAGAAAAAAAGGGACTTAATTTTGTCACATCACACTCAAGAGAATATCACATCATGAATAAGGTTGAGGAATCTAAACGAGCTTAAAATTGTACTGATTCATTATTTTTCTTCAGTCCCTTTTCGTCGTTAAAATAATTCACTCGCGTTTGTTGCATAAACTAAAAGTTGTACTTATTAGTGACTCTACAAAGCAGATCTTCAAATTAAGACAATAAGATGACGTGTCAGCACGTCTGTCTATTTTAGTAAATTATAACTCACCAAACTACAGTAAACTAATCAATCGCTTTCGCGTGACTTCATAACTTTAAGAGTGACTTATCTCAAATGTTTTTAAAATGTAATTCATGCAAAATTCCACTATTTTTTACGTATTTCGTTATCTAATTGAACCAGGACACATATTACTGATTGTAAAGCACGAATTATAGACTCACAAATATAAGGTCTAGTGACGACGTTATTGAAAACTCTATAGGGATTTTTAAGTTACATATCACTGTCTTAAAGTGTCATACCACCATAACAAAAACAAGCGACAAATTATTATCAATCATATTGAAAAAGTCATTTTATCAGTATATGATATAATAAGATGAATACCATAACTATCTAACTTGAATAACAAATACAAGTTAAAACACGATATCTAAGTTGAATAAAAGATCAGATAATCATCATCAGTAAAAACTAATGAAAATAACATTCAAACACTACTACTACACTAGGTAAAAGTAAGAAAAGCAAACAAGTTAATTAATAAATAATTGGGAAAGATTAAATAAGAGGATAGAAACACTATCTTTAATCAAATGGACACGAGTAAATAAAACATGTCTAAAGATCGTCACTCCAACCACATCCCAAATAAAAACACAATGACGATGATGTTTAAACTAAGATCAAGTAAATAAAATTAAAAAAAAAAACAAATGTCATTAGAATACAAAGAAATCAAATGTATTCGCCAAAAGCAAATACTTGTTATGGTAATTGAAATATATTTTAACGTCGACCGCTGCGTGTTGGCAAAACCACAGGAGGCGGTGAAAATGTTTGCAAAATTGATTCACATTGCATCCTAGGTATATAGCTGGAAGATTGATCAGGACTATATGGTGTACAACTAACAGTGATGCATCCAGTATTAGATGTGACACTAACGACAATTGCACCATCCGAAGCAGTCACATTAGTTGATGTATTTTGGTTACAGTTAACTGCGGTATCGCGTGATAAACATGTTTGTGACTTACTCTTTGATTCAGAGCGTTTTAGCGATGCTTTTGAAATGAGCACAGATTGAGTTAAACTTTGTCGAGATGATTTTAGCATACAGTTGTCTGTTACATTGAAATTTGGTTCTTGTTTTAAGTGAATATCAGATGTTGATGATATTGGTACAGAAAATATAGATAATACGGATGACTTTTTAGGGTACCGAAAATGCTGCAATAATGTTTTGCTTTCGATCGGTGACAGAATACCATGGCCTATTCGAGATTCACTTTTTACGGAATCTACTGGTTTTCAAAACAAAACAAAACACACAAGAAAGGATAAAATAGTCTCTGTTAAAATAACAGCGGTCTATAAAAGATGAGTGAAGATATTAGACAAAGGACATGAATATCAGTAGTCATCCAATAAACAAAGCTTCGAGAAATATCTATCACGAGAAAGCTTAAGATGAATAACCGTTTACAGTATAATGCTTGAATGGAAAGCTGAACTTCAGATCTAGTTGTTGAAGGAAGCACGTTTAAACAATCAAATCACTAATTTGATTTATAACGTGTATTGAACGTAATCAGTAACTATAAAATAATAACTTACGTGCTCGATAACCATGATGTGTCCACGAACTAGCACAATACGCTTCAATAACTTGGAGAATTCTTGCATCATCAGCTGTACGAAGTTCATTTTCACCTAAGCATTTGAAAAAACGTGGGAAAGGAGAACAAAAAGATTATGAATGACTGAACACTAATTGGTTAGCACAACATAATTCACATTTCCATTCAATGGAGAAATGCAACATGTGCAAAAACATTTTGTAAAATATAATGAAATGGATAATTGTAAATACCAATACTTTTAATCACCAAATCAAGTTAACAGCACTTTTGCTATAATAAATCTTACCAAATATGACATCAAGTAAAATCAAGAATTCGATTGGAGATGAAAAGGAAACTGTTGTAGCTGTCGCTACTGTTGTATCTGAGCAGGGATGGCCGATATTATCGATCTTGTTATCTGCAGCGCTATATCCTACAGCTAGCACCCAGCCTTGCCTTAATCTATTGCTCAGGCATAATCGACTGATTTATCAAGAAGCCAACTAGTCACTCACACGCATGTATTACAACAACCATAAACCAATAATATACAAGATATATATACAAGGTCTAGCCATTGGCTCATATGTCTGTCACACTATATTAACCAATCACATATCTTCCAGATATGTCAGAAACACAATCGACTTCACATGGAAACATTATGTTGATTCACTGTGTAGATTATGAAAGACATTATTACAATAAGTAATCAACAAATTTATTTATCATCCATTTGGCGAAAATTTATCAAATAATTTATCAAATGCCTGACAGGGAATTTCATGTTGTATTTGTCAGTAAATAAGTAGCAAATAAGTTAAGAATAATCTAATTCTACGTAGCAGGAGTTCCATAAAATTAATCACTTTCTCTCTGAATGAGAGTTAGATACTATGAGTAGAAATCAATAACATATATCCTGAATGCCCCTATAGATACAACTCAAGCGCTCCAGAAAGCTACACATGAAAAGATTAAAAGAACTAAACTGAATATTAAGTTACACTAAGCTAATTATCTTATCATTGATACATTTAGTCTAAATTATTTAAGCAATCACAAATAAATAATAGATGAGATAGTTATTCTATATAAGATAGCCTGTTCACGTTAATATTTTTACTGTCAAAATGAAGCTTGATTTGAAGGTACTTAGTAAAAGTTTGTGGACATTTGGGAAAAACAAGCAGTTTCAGTTAGATCTTAGGCAATATATCTACACACAAAGAACAAGCGTACATATATGTAATTTGAATAAATATGATTGATGCTAGATATACATATAAGAGCCCGGCAAAAGCGACTTGTTTTAAGCGTCATCAAACAAAAATTAGAAGTAATCACCTTTGAGGAATCGAAATTAATTAACGAAGAAAACAACCGATCATTGATAAAATGAACTCAACTAATTAAACTTGACAGGTTTAAGAATATGAATGTGTCTTATTTAATCAGAGAATACAGTAACACAGTCGAAAGGAACGCACCGCTACTATTATAATCCATACTAACTGAAAATTTCAACCATAGGTATAGCAAACAGACACACCGAAATATTTACTAAGTGAATATAATACATGCACATAGTTAAAAACCATATTTCTATAATGAAATAATAATTAGAAAGCATTTACTAGCAGGTAGCAAGTACTAACCGATGGTTTTAATACACAATATTAAATATTGCATGCACTTTATAAGGATTTACTAAAATTATCAATAAAAAGAACATCAATTGTATTTACGAATTTTTCCAACTGAACGTAATACATCTTCTGCAGTAATAGAACTTTTTTGACGATCTAAATTAGAATTTATTAATAAAATTTGTTAATATATTCATCATCACGACAACAGAATATACAAATATGCATAAATAAACACGTACGTATATGAACAAAAATGACTAGAAGAAGGGATTGATAACCAGTGAAAAAGTAAACTTGGGTATATATATTTAGCCTCGATTCAAACAGGGAATCGAGGATACGCACTTCTCAGGAGCCTCATACAAGAACAAAACAGCTGTCCAGTGTTCCCTGGTTTTCAGTGGTACTCAAGTAAAATTAATCTGTAACGAATGAAAACAACGAAACTCAATAACAATCTATCTTCTCAAAGTCACCTCAATTTAATTACCAAGGATTATCGAAGTGGAACCCGACGGAAACTTTAGTTAGTAAGCAAATTATCAACAAATAGGTTACGGGTTCGAACTCTCCAATGCCAAGATCAGCCTAGGGAGACAAGCTGTATCACCAGCGCTCAAACAAACAATATGAGTATACTGTAAATTAATTATAATCTTTTAAAGAAAAATAATATTAAATTCAGTTGACGAGCTTAGGGGAATACAAGATAAGCTCTAGATGCGCGCAATGCATTAGAAGCAGCAAAAATTTAACATTCTATTTTTAATAACGCTATCAGTTTCATATTAGAGGTTAATAACTATTTCTTAAAAATACTTGAAAAATGTGAAACAAATGGTAAGAAACATTGTATACACTAAGCAGTATTATTAACATTAAACAGTATTAAGTACATTCTGGCGAAATTTACAGAAGCATTTAAATAACAAGTATTAAATTAATTCACTCAGTCGGAGAAACAGTTGCACACACAAGTGTTAGCAAAGAATAGACAAATAAAGTAGATGAGTATGTGAAGTGAAGCTAAGTAAATTTACATACAAAAAATAGGGAGAAGAATAACTTACGAGTGCATAAAAGTAGTTTATTTCCTGAAGGCAATATACAGACTTAATCACAGTTTGATTCTCAGGTTAATAAAAGTAAAAACCGATAGCTCCGATAAATGTATAAATACTTATTGTGGCTTCAGTTTATTAATTACAGTATGTTTAAGCTTTACACTCATTGAGTATATAGGCAACTCCCCTGGTGGTTTACATAGGATTAGAGATAAAATATTAGGGAATTTGGTGAACACCAATCACTTAGTAGAAAAAATATTTTAGCTTAATTAGTACAAGTCTTCTACACATCAAAATATGCAGCTAACATCTTTATAATAAAAAAATGAATTAGTAAAGTACCGGTGTGTAGGAACTTTTAATTTATGACGTTTCACGGCTTTAATTTACGTCACTTCTTTAGAGAATAAATAAATAAGTGTATCAAATTAATATGAGTTTAAATAGTACAGTAAAACAAATCAAACATTAATTATAATAACTGGGTAGATTATGTAAATATCGCACATGTCAAATGTGAGACAAATTCGTACGTACTAACGGAAAAGAATGTTAGTGGAGAAGGTAAATGGTAATATTTGCAATGTAAAAGGATAGAGTTAATTTGTATCTTTATAGTCCGAGATTTTTTTGGAATGGATTGATTCTAAATATATTTGGAAATTTTATGAAACGAGAATGAAATATTAGGCCTTCCTATCTACTAAGTGTAGTTCAATTTACATGAAAAGCTCCAAACACTAGTCACATTACTTATTGTAAACAATGTAGAGCGATTTAGAATAGGCATGTATCTTTCCGTTGAGCCAATGAATCCCAAATAGGACGAAACGCGAGTCCTGGATTCCACTTGCCAGCTTAAATATAATGCGTAACAATGTTCAATTTATTTTAAATCACTAAACACGCTTAAATGTTTCCAATTAAAGGGAATTTGTGATATCGTCATTGTTTATTTGGCTACAGAATATTGACAGACGAATTTATCAATTTTCCCTACTTTTTGAACTTCGGTTATTTCACTTCTTATCTAAGCGCAAATTTACCCCACTAAACTGATTAATGGACGTTTCAATGTTCAACAAACAAGGTGAAAAGAAATGTCTGACAGAAAAGTGCAAAAGATCGAAACTAATTTATAATAAATAATTTTAAGAATTGTACCACATTAAGATGAGATACGAAACAATTATTTACAGCTAGATTTATGGAAACCATGAATTTTACTGAATTCTTATTTCTTTAACTACAATCAATATTTTTGGTGCAGCAAGAAGACGGAGTTGATATGAACAGTGTGACGGATTTGCGTTACACATTTTCAACAATCTCACCACACATATACTCATCATGGAATTTACATGGAAAAATGTAAAACTAATGAAGGTCAAACGAATAAAATGTGACGATTGAAGACTAAAGAGAGTGATATATAAGAGAAAAAAGAGAAAACTATCACACCAACAAAAATTATTAGGGCAGATTCAAGGTCCTAACAAACTGTTTTCGTACATATAAAAGACACTTGGATTTTCTAATAGTCAAAACTACTGCAAACTAATGAATGTGCTAATGGTTATTCCAATGTAGAGAAGTCAAACTTCTATAATTATTACGTTTTAGTCATTCGACATTTTATTTGATTGATAGTCATTAGCCTTAAATTTTTATGTAATCAGATTGGTTGAAGTGTATCGTGCAAATAAATCGGATTTTTTTAGACTAACTCCACCTACTTATTTCACAATCAAAATTTACAAAAGAAACTGACTAACTATCTTGAAATCCACATTACCAAGTGACTTAGCATCAATATATTTTGGCTTATCCAACAGATGACCCAGTTCAGAGAATACATTATCATAAAACACGTGTTGAATCTTCTCACACTTCCCTATCATGTATTTATCCACACAAATGATTAGCTTAGATTGTACAGCATAGTCAATCTATAATGCCCTCAACAATCTTTGTTACATTTGCAGTATTTCTAATGTTTGATTTATCATTATTTTTACAATTGCATCGTTCATTGAATCGTAACCGAAAGTTGAAAAGTGCTCAATTTTACTGATTCTCTTTTGGTTTTCAGCAGTTTCACCGATTTACGCCTACAAATGTCGCTTCGAAATCTAGACGTCAATGTGGGTACAGATACAGCTTCATTGGTGTTCGTTACTCCCCACGTTTTTTGTGAATTCATATTATTTGTTGATGTTGAAAGTTCTTTTTGTTGAGAATCTGATGAGCCACAGACGCCCGACTACCTCAAGAATTGAGGTTTGCATTAAATTTCTTAATTTACCATATCTAAACAGAATCTCACATTTACAACAAATTCTTTGTTTTGACTTTGGATGTGTGTATTTCTCTTGATCTTATGGTTTTAATCTTCAGAATAGGTTTAAGAATAGCTGTACTAATAAACTATGAAAAAAAATTTGCTGAATATAAGCTAAATGGAAACCAAGTATCAGATTAACTTACTATCGCGTTTACGACGTGATTCCTTGCTTGAATCGGCAATTTTAGGACTCTGAGGTCTTACGCGATTGTATTGATTCATGTACGAAACAGAAGAATCTATTGACACACCTGACGTATTATGGTCACCAACTAATCCAAAATTATTTAATGCACTGACTGAACAGATCCTATAATTTCTTGTGAAATCTGTCGGACCATCGACACGAAGGTAACGAATCGCATGAACTAGGTCATCACTAGATGATAAATGTTCATTATTTTTATTGCAAATAATACTAGACAGATGACTAGATGCTGGAAATGGATGTTTTTTACAAATTATCGACTTATCAACACCTAAAAAAGAGAATATTTACTCATATGAACAATATGATTCACGGTAGTTGTTTGATATCGACAAAATTATATTATTTCGTCACAAATATTTCTCGACTAAAGCTAAGTGAACGTAGTAGCATACACTTTAAACTTGGATTAAACGGAGAACTATGTTTAAGAGAAATGTGAAGTATTAGAAATCAAAAGCGAAGAATTCTACAATCTGAGAATTTTAGTCTAATTAGATACCAAAAGTATCATGCTAAGGTAGCTCGTTAAAACTAGAAGTAGGACTGCATTATTGAAAGGAAGATCACCTCTAACTACTGAACCCATACGATAAATCCGATGATGTGCACGATAGGAACTAATTATTGGAGAAATGCCTTCAGAAAGCTCGAAAGCGTAAGAATTAAGAATGGTAGTTTGTTGTCAAAGCTAAATTGGGAAGTTACTTCACCTATTTGAAACTCTTTGCTTAATGAGGAGTGATTATTTCAACCTTACCCATGTATGTGAAGAGCGTTTGCTCTCACAGATTCAATCGTGCTTGTTAAAAGGATATTTGCTGAACTGGGTTACATGATGACTTATGTGTCTTGAAGAAGAGTTATTTCGATATAAATAATTGACAGGACTTACTGTGATCGATTAAATAAAAATTTGATTATCATATTGTTTTATTTTAATCTAAGACTTAAGATCGAGCCTAAAGGTTTTATGTCGACTAGGAGTTGAGTATGTTGGAAGAAGATTAAAGGTTAAGGGTAGATACCACTAACTACTAGCTTTACTGATTTCTGAACAGTGGTACAAAGAGGTGAAGACTTGCTAACTGAGATTAGTAAGTTAATAGTAACTTATGGCTAGAGAATTTAAATAACACAGATGAGAATCGATTGTAATGACGAATAAGTAATAGCCCTTACTTCCTGTTCTCTAACTTGATAGATCCCTTTTGAATAATATTTTTTATGTTTAGTAACAAACGACAACTGATTATTACTTTGACTCCATACATTTACATTCGTTAGTCTCCCCTCTCTGTCTTTATGCGATGTGTGCCAGCTTGGGTCAAAGATAACTAAACTGAAGTTCTATCCTGCTTGTGACTTAAGGGGCTGATCTCTATTTCGCTAAGACCAAAGCAACATTCTGTACAGCAACCAAACAAGGAGTTGTAAACTACTTGGTTAGTGAAATGTTTGATACTTTTATTAAACATATCTAAACCATATCAGAAAATCCATCATTGACACTAAAAAATATGGCAATCAAAACTCTAAATACACTCATATCTTACCGAATCAACCAAAAAAGATTAAGTCTAGAAATAATTTACTAAAAAGCAATGAATTCAAGCAACTGCCACTGTAAATTGTAACGATTATCTAAAAGAAATTGTGCATTGACAAGCTGATTGACGAAAATCATGCTAAAGAGACAGTAGATTCTAAGAAAATAATTGTACTTACCAAACGAACGAACATGAGCATCAGTAGTGATTCTATGAGGTAAAAAAAGCAAGCTTGAGGATGATGGTGCAGTTAACACGTCAGAACTCGGAATTTTTGCATGCGTCCTCATTGTTGTTATAATTTCTTTTGATTGCGAATGATTATCGGTTAACCTTGACACAATAAATGATGGCTGTTGATGCTGACTTTCAGTATTTAATTGGCCAACATACATCCATGATGGCTCAGTTAATGGTCTAGGTATTTTACTTCTTTTCAAAGATGATAGCCGGCATTTATCATAATAATTATTATTAATAGTATTGCTGAAGACGTTTGTACTGGTGTTTAAATTATTATCATTACTATTATTCTCATTAGTAGTAGCAGAATCGACAAAAGATGTATTAAAAATATCTTTCATAGGACTTTGTTCAACAACAAAATTGTGAGTGTCAGAATTTTTCGTGGGGAATGTCATCATCATAACCGGTGACTGATGATGATCAGACTGAATATTTTCACTTTCAATAACTTTTGGTGATGACAATTCCAATCTTTCACCCTAATAAGTAAAACAATTTATTTTTGAAGAAATTAGAAACATTTAGAAAACTAATTCCATTTCCCAAAGTTAATATAAAGATATAACTCACTAGTGAGCAACAATCTCAGTTCTAGGAAAATATATGACGGCACAAGATGCTCCATTGTAAAATTTACAAGTCGATGAGCAGATACATTTTGAAGCATTGTAAGGCAAATAAAGCAATATTAGATCATATAAACTACTGATTAAAATTAAGGATGTTGAACTATTAGATTTTACAACTGATTATAACCGAGTTCCATACAAATTCATTCAAGATCACATTCATCCACCTGAAAATATCTTGACTGCGAAAACTAATCATATAAGGTTGATCGATTAAAGACCCATAACAGATAGGCTTTCGCTCTTCGAATTTGAAGTAACTCACTTATCAAATGCAAAGTAATGAACTGAGCCTTGAATTACACATTTTCTGTGAGAAGTGGTTCTAACACTGACGATCAAACCAAAGTAGGTAGACAGTTTGAACTTAGGAACTAGTGGTTCAAAGTCAGACGCCTTAAGAATGAAAACAACGTACAGATTTCTTACATTATTATTATTACTCTTTAGCTAGTTGTTTTGTAGTATCTCAATGTAAAGTCGATAATAATAGCGAAAATCTTACCTCTAGATCGTCCTTTCTTGAAGGTGAGGAAACATAAGATATATTTTCCTGATTATTCATATCAATGAAATCACGTTGACTAAAATAATCGAAATAAATACTACCATTTATTTCATGACTTTGGTCAATATCTGTTGGCTCTTGTTGCTCATTCAGGATTTGATACTGTATTAAATCAGTTAACGTAGATACTAGAAGATCCCTAGCATTCTGATCTGTACATGTAAGCGTGATTTGACATGGAATAACTTTTATATTCGTAGAACTGTGATCAACTAAAATAAACAGGACAATGTAGATGAGGCGAAAGAATGTATTCGGAAAATTTACTGCAAGGAGACATAGGTATATATATTTCTAGCAATTTCTCAATCTGCAGATGTACAACTAAATGTATTGATTGTAAGTTTGATCTGTGTTGTAAAACTGTCGAAATCATAATAAATAACAATATTAAAGTAGCGAATATTAGACAATAACTAAGGAAAACAGTTTTTTATTAATTAAATTTTCGAAATTGATTATGGGGGTGATATTGTCCTAATGTGCAGTGTTACACAAACCATCCAAATCACACCTTATCAATTGACAATTGGTGTTCTTAATTATAATGTGTAGTTTACAATGCCTAAAACTAAAGTACTTCAGAAAGACCAAATGGTGCCAATGCCCTCAATCACCTCTGGCTGTGGATTGTCAGAAATAGTTAAGAAGTTCTTCTCCCTGAGTAGCTCTACATGAGTACTAATAGTGGTGGGGCAGTTGGCATCAGTCTACGTATGTTGAAATCTAGAACAGCTTATGACAACTGGGACCATCTTTGGTGCCGTCGTGACGTTAATCGGTTTGGAAAACTCATGCTCAGAACGAGTTGGTGACAGTAGTTTCGCACTGGGTTTGTGAAACTGTGCACGTCAGACGTGAGGATGTTTTGTAACTGTTTGATTGTCATTACCACCGAAAGAATGTTGGCGTTCATAACAAATGCCTAACAACGAACGCTGAAGGTCGGTAGTAAGTGTTCGAGTAAGGTGACAAGAATGTAATAGGTACCACTACCTTGAAGAATTAGCTTTAATAGCTGGAACATATTTCCCGAAGATCATCCTAGGGGTTTCCATTTCATGCATTTATTATTCACGCAGGGACTGAGTGACGAAAACGGAAATAATCAGTCTATTACACAGTGTCGTGGTATGGAAGTTGTGTAGAACTGGGCTCCACCGGTCCAACACGAATCTCCGGTTGGGGTACTAGGGATTGTGCCATTTCAGCTTGAGACACCGTCAAGTATGGTTCAGGATATACGTTAATGGCGGTTTCGACGTGGTTTTCTCTTAAGTTCTTCATTAAATTAGGGAAATTCTTAACCGAATCAAATCCCTCGGGATTAAAGTTGATGTCGAAATGAATTTTATGCAAATTTCTTTCCTTCTTGTTAAATTTTAACTTTTGATTATGATCTCCTTCCTTCTTTTATTTCTCCACACTATTATCATTCTGCTTGCTCGTTATCATCAAAACTATATGTTTAAACAAATTAATAAAGTACGAGTAGTTTGTTGTGAGACCATTACAACGTTCAATACATGTACAGCACATGTCAAATCGCTACTGAAATCTGGGAGTTTTGTTGGCTAAAATTGCAAGTGGGTTTACTGTACAGACAAAGACAGCTTCACTCAATGACATTTTTGAGTGGTGATTAAATTCACGTATGTAATTATGACTACGATCACCACTCCACTCTTATTTATTCACAATATTATCATTTTTTGTGGCACATACAATTATTTCGTGCACATATGCACCAAAATCTAGTATTTAAATGAACAAATCACTATCAGTCAGTCACAGTCAACGTAGAATATCGAACATATGAGTACCGGTTCATATCACATTAGCACCACGAGATCAAATTGACGGGAATAATGCCGTAATACAGTAAAACAATAAGGAATGAAACAAAAGTGTGTATGACAAAATTATGGAAATTAAGATCCACAAGAAAATAAAGAGTGGATGCGTTGGCACCATTGTAAATGACTTTGAGCCATATCACCCCGTATCTCCAGCCACTGATTGCGAATCCAATCAAGTGTCTGCGCCTTACAACAGCTCAAACAAACAATCAACGACTTCATGGACGTGCTGGTTTGATCGTCCTTAGCTTCCTTTCATCCTACCCCAACGCCAGCCAACATCGTGCGATGAAACAGTGGGTGGTTGTTGTACTTACGTAAAACAATTTCCAACCATCCAGATCGATGAAAGTTAACAACCACATCAACAGATTTGCCGTTTTTCCCAGTACTCTTTACCTAGCATCAATATTGCTTACTCGATCGTTCTATGATATGCGAGTGATGCTTCAAAGACATCCATGATCAAAGACCCTTACTATGTCTTCTATTTTAGCATCCCACGCCTCACATCCACAATTTAATACTGAGAGAGCTGCTGTGCAGTATACTAAACCTTTCATTGAAAGAGTGATATCTCGCCAAAGTTGGCAAAAGCCAAGAGAGATTTATGAATCTGAGCTGAGATTTTGTCAGACACCGACGCACCAGGGCTGATGAGACTTTGAAATAAGTGAAATGGCCAGCGCATTCAACTACTTCATTCCCTATGAATAGTCTAGGAGGTGATGGAAACTGGTCCTGATATAACATTTTGTATTTAGAGAAGGAGAAACGTATCCCAAATATGCTTTCATTGTTACCTCTTAACGCCTTAAGGAGACTGATATCGTTAGTGACTTTGCAGAGCAGAACTATATTTTCTGCATATTCTAAATCGAAAAATGAATCACCTAGTAGAAGGGTTAGTTCCTGAAAAGTTAGATAAATGTGTATCTTCTAGAACGGTAAAATTAAATAAAAATGGAAATCATGAGCAACCCTGACGAACACCACTTGAAGTTGACAATTCTGATGAATGCTCTCTTCAACTCCTCGCTCTCAAGCTGATATCCAAGGGGTCTTAGTGCTGTGGCCTTTCTACGACTAGTAAGACACATGAAAATGAGTGCTCCCACAAGGGCATAATCGAGGTTGAAACATGTTTTCCAGAACGTGTGGTGGTCCTCTCTAAAGCCTCTCTAATGATAACTTATGACAAAATGTTTTATTTGTATCCATCATTGGGTTAATGCTGGAGGTCACTAAGTTACACAATGTCCCTCTTTATGTTTAGAGTTTATGCTTGCTAGGAGTAAATGGTAATCTGAACATAATCGAAGTAAATAATCTTCATTATCTATTTGTTCGGCTGAAATGTTAAAAAATCAACCTAAGTGTTTCTTACCTTCACGGAAATGTATAGGTGTGCGTTACTATCTTTCCGAGTTCTTAGTGTACTATTAAAACAGACAGCACATAAGCGACTGTCTATAGGAATTTACAGGAATCTGTTCTGCTTGGAATTTTAGCAGTATACTTACACCAAAGCCATGAGAACTTGCTGTGGTGTCTCAATATAAACGGAGAGTAAATCGCGCTGGCTCTTTGTGTTGAATAAGCGTCAGCTGGATGATCACGCTAGGACCATATGTGTTTCAGAGGCCCAGCATAGATTAATGGCAAGAGATTGTATGGCTTTAGTTAATGAGGTTTGTTGATCGACTTAACATTAGGTTAGAGAAATAAAATCTCCAACGCGGAGCATAAGGAGCAGCTTCAAAAACCTGAGGTAGGACTTCGAGAACTCAAAATATTAGCACAAGTAGCATACGTAAGAGAAAGAAAATAGGGGTTGGAAATGGGATTGAAGAAATATTACAGAGGAAAAGGATGAGATTGTAAAGAGAGTGATCTCGAATGCCGTTAGAGGTAAGAGGGTGGTTGTCACATTTAGGCTCCCCACACTGCGCAAAAGTTCTTCTTAAGGCATCTGAAGAAACTGGATTAGAGGTAGTCTTGCCAACTCGATAGCGTGACCATGATGCTCAAGGAGGAACTTCTAGAGGCCGATCACACATAAACTTTATACGAGTAGTTTTTAATGTGTTAGATCAGGGACTTGGAAAGGCCTTACTGTCAGAGGCGGAAATCTGTAGAGTAAGGTGAGGCGAGTATACTTAGGGTCGATCTTTCCTAACCCTTTTGTTTTCAGAAGATAGCACCGCTATCTCTCTGGGAGTCTGGAGGAAACACCTCACTGCCGTAACACCTCTGTACAGCTTGCAGTAAGACTCTGCACTCCGATCTTGAGTTCGCTGCTTTTGCCTTGCTGCTCAACAACCAACACGCCTGGAACGATAGAGTATAAAAGAACAAGTTTTCCAACCAATATAGACAGGTTGGGTCATCGCGATAGGCAAAACCAACCATCATTTCAAGGTAGCGGTGGAGAAACTAAGTACTATATATTACAGTAGATTCTCATGAAGATCATAATGAACCACCATTGTTCATTGTGTGTTGTTCTAAAACGTTTTCCAAAATTCATTTAGGCGTAAGGCAATTTACTGGCTTAGTATGTTTTAAATTAATAGTCTAGGTTTTTACAGCAAATAGAAGGATTACTAGAATTAAAAGCGTTGACATTTATACGTCAAGTAAATCTGTAACTATAAGTGTTGTAGCTAAAGATAATGCTACATGTTAGTTGAGGAGTCGTTATACCAAATGGCTGACCGAGCCGAAAGCGTAGTGTGACTCAAACTCGTGACCTAATGCCTGATAGTTGAACGATTTAACTACTGATTTACTGCTGTAAATACATACATCTGGAAATTATGAGTATACTCTACTACACTCTATACACTACTCTTATAAAAAAAATTCTTAATTAGCAAAAATCATAAGGAAAGTTATCTTTTGGTCAGAATTACAAACAAAGTTGAAACAGGATAAATAAATCGGTAAAACTATATAATAGACCAGTGGAAGTAGATCATTTAATGTGCTTTATGATGACAGAGCATTACAAGAGCTACCTCTATAAATTGTAACTATGATAGCTAAGTAACTTTGGGTAGCTTTATTTTCTAATATATATATGATTAAAAGAGATTCGGCTTAATAATTAAACCACTAGATCCCCCTGATTCATTGATCCACAAACAAACGAGTGTGAATCACTGCTGCATACACGAAATGGCAATGACCATTTCATTTAAAAAACTTTATATTGATTGTAAATCGAATAAAAGTACAAACAATTACTTGTAAAAGCATTAAGTGAATTCAATAGGTTCCGTGCATTTACCTTTAATCCATAAATCCAAATCTGTTTCACTTTCAGTTGAACTAGTCACAGTTAAATTATTCAGTGGTACTTTAGTCTGTTTCCAACAAACAGTAGGTAAAAAAATGAAAGTTAATTGGTCATAAAATATGATAGTAAACAGGTATTTAAACAGAAAAGGTATATTACATGAAAGTAATAGGGAAGAACTATAGCAACTGAATTCTGTACACTGCAAATCTATTTAACTAATTTCTTTCTTTCTTCCTCAGTCATAAAATGGGCTTCTTTTATTACTATAAGGAAAGTTAGTCAGTCAATTACAGCGTAGAACTTAGTACATGCGTACATCAGTTCAAGTTGTCATGCCCCGATAAGCAGAGACTAAATTATCGGATCAAATCCCAGAGTAGTTAAAGTAGTTATAAAGTTAGTATTAATGGAAAGGAATAGAGATTGGAGATAAGATTTAATGAAATCCAATTAAGTAAAAAAAACTAAGGTAAATTCAGAAACTCAGAATTTGGAGGGAGATAAGGAATGGATGCACCTGAGCTATTGTGAACGATTTTGAATCATGTCACCCAAAGTCTGTGACTATCGCTTACAATCATCACACGGACACTAAGCAGGTAGCCTGGACCTATTAACAATGCTCGACCCAATTACCGATGACTTCATGGGCTGGTGCCATATTGTAGTTTGACCACCCCTAGCTTTCTTTCCAGTCGTCGACGTAGGCGGTGGTTGGGTATACTTAACACATGTCCACAACACCCACGTATTACTAACTCAGTGACCTTAACAAGCACGACTAATGCTTCGAAGACATTTATGATCAAATACTGGAAGCCTACGAATATCCACTATCCTTAATTGTCATGTTTCATATCCATAAAGTGAAACGAATCAAACCACTGCGCGGCAAATGTGTCCTTTAATAGGAAGACGAATATCACACCTACGCCACAAGTGACGCGAATTGGCAAGAGCCAATCAAGCCTTCTGTATACTAGCCGAAGTTTCCAACAGACACCAGACCATCAGGACTGATAAGACACCCAAAATATGTGTAGCGGTCTACACATTCAATTGCTTCGCTCTCTATCATTAATTTCGGTGCCAAATCAAGCCAATCCTCAATCAACATTTCGCATTTGGATGGGAAGAATCGCATCCCAAACATGCTTACACTGATGTTAAAGGTAATTAAAAGATTCTGCATTTTGTCAACATCTTCAATCAATAGAACTATATCATCTGCATATTTTAAGTCAGTAAGTTTATCTCCTGGAAGGAGGTAAACCCCAGAGAAATCAGACGATGACAATGTTAACTCTAAAAGTATGTCAATGATAAAATTCGATAACAATGAGGTAAGCAGACAACGTTGACGAACACCACCTGATGTAATCAGATCAAACTACAGTCTACCATAAGCTCTGACTCGACAAGGAATACAACTATTGTTGGACGTCTTAAAGTAAGCCTATGTTGTAGAACCTGCCAGTGTGACTATTTGGCCTAAACAACCACATCCAGGCTTAAAACCACCTTCGTATTCTCGAGTTTTCTCTTCATCAGCTTTAATTAAGCGTTGAAGTATTATTCAAGTCAATATTTTAGGCACTATATTTGGTAAATTGATTCCTTGGTAATTGTCGAAAGAGAACTTCTGTCTTTTTCTATAGACTGGGAGGATTAGAGTTCGAGACCAGTCAGATGAGATTACGTTCAGTTCTTAAATTTTAGCCAAGATCTCAGTTAATCTCGTTGCTAAAACTTGACCACCATCCTTAAATATCTCAGATGTTAATCTATTAGGTCCTGCTGTTCTCTCGCTTCAGATTCCATATAGCCTTCCCAACCCGTCTAAGACTTGGGGGACCAAAATCATCTTGTCATTGGGATTGTTTGGGGATGGTGGGTAATTGAGGTTAGGCTGAGGGCCAGTTGAACTGTTTACTAAAATGTTCTGCTAATCGGTCTAACCTTCTGGATAGACAATGAATAATAGTCCCACTTTTTCCCGAAATACTTTCACTTACAGCCGGATTTTTGACCCTCGTTTACTTGGCAAGTCTGAACAGTTGCCTACTGTTACCTATTGCCGCTGTCTTTTCCATCTCTACAGCTTTCGCCACCCACCACTTCTCGATCATTACGTAAGCTTTAAACCAGATTGCGTTGAAGTTGCCTTCGCTCCTTATTGTGTTCTTGACTTTTTCATCATTAAGTTGAACTCTGAGGGGGATTCTTACAGTGGATCTTTCACGTTCAGTGTGACGTAGACTAATACGTGCTCGTACTAAAGCATGGTCTGAGTCTAAACATGTACTCCAGGATGAGCGACGGTTTTCTATCGAGCCTCTCCAACGATTGCTGTTGGCAATGTGGTCTTTTTGAGTCCAGTGTTGAAGTTGATTGTGGAGGTCTCTATGTCAACTGATGTCTTTGATAATGCTCACAGTTGATGCTTGCTACAAATAGACGGTTATCTGGACATAACTGTAAAAGACAGTCGCCAGTATCTGTTCACTGACCCTTGGCACTGTTGGATCCACCTAGGTGCCTTTTGGTTTCGTTTAGTTTACCTATTTGAGTACTAAAATCACTAGCCACTATCACTATGCTAGTGCGCTTAGTTTTTCGAAGGAGGTCGGAAAACTTTCTGTAAAATTCATCATTTACTCTATCTGAGCAGCAATCGGTGGGAGCGTAGATAGAGACAGCGAAGGGGCAACGGCGTGTGTCCCTATCTTTCTAACCCATTTGGAATGACAGCTCACAAGCAACTGTCTATTGGGATCCAGTCAATGAGAGCCTGTTCAGCTTATGAATTTAGTGCTATCCCTACACCAGCATGGCCTCATGTGGTAGCGGTTAAGTCTCCGGAAACACGAAGGATGAACCGAGCCAGTTCCTTATTTTGAAAATGTGAGTTCAAGCGAATGACTGTACTTGGATCCTGTATACGCGTTTCAGAGATGTAGCAGATATCGATGGAGCAGGATTCTAGAGTCATACCTAAGAAAACTTGCTGTCTTATTAGGCATAAGGTACGAAAGTTAAATGCTCCGATATCTAGTTTAGAGCGAGGTTTCAGGACACTAGGAATAATATTTCGTGAACTTGAACAATTAGCATTAAAGTTGTGAGATGATAAAGTAATGTGAGAAGGGTTAGTCGCAGAGACAAGAGATTTATCAAGAGTTAAGGATAGGAATTGACCACGAACAAGATGATCTCGTGTGCTGTTAGAGGTATGAGGGCAGTTGTCATTTCCTGGCTGCCCACATCATGGAAGGATGTTACTTCTTGAGGTACCTGAGAAGGAAACTGGGTTAGTGTTCGTCATAGTGACCTGAGAGCGCGATCACAGAGCCCAAGGGACAATCGTTTGCGGCCGGTCAGGCACGACCTTATTATGAGGAGTTTCTGAAGTGTTAGCTCCGTTCTTTAAAAAGGCCTTACCGCCGGAGATGAAAATCCATGGAGTAAGGTGAGGTGTGACATTTTTAGGGTCGACCTTTTCTAACCCCTTCCACCCGTTGAGAAGGTAGCAGAGCTGCATATGTCGATTATCCGTAAGAAACACTTTACTGCTGTAACACCCCGCTGCAGTTAGCAGTACGGCTTCGCCCTGAGGTCTAAAGTTGCTGCTTTTAGACTTATCGCTCTTCAACAGACTTGGTTGGCATGGTAGGACCTAGAGAAACATGGGTTACAGCAAATATAACTCGGTTAGGTCATCAAGGTAGGCAAGCCCAACTACCACGTCAACGTGGAAAAATTTCGAAAATGAAATTTCAAGTCATTGTCTGCTATCTTTTCGTAAAATTGAGTAAATGAATTTAACCTGAATTAAAATTACTCATTGGTTTAAATAAGGGAGATTAGTATTCAATAAACAAACATTTCTTAAACTGAACTGAAATCACCTAGAGAGATGTGTCCTTATTATCCTTAGTATTAAGTAACATCAAAATAGGCATACGATGGGTAATATCAACATCAGCTGACCTTTAACTCTTTATGGAAATAGCCTTTTAGCTGACCATACATTAGAGCATATTTCAATAGTATTTTAGTTACTACATTACTTTTATACCGATCACATTCAATATTCTCAACTACTACATATAGAAAACTTATACGAAGTTCAATCATTGAACTAGATCTCAAGTGAATACTGTCCGTTCCTTATTCGAGAGTCAGTGAAAAATATCATGTATACCACGAGAACCGAATGTTTTGGGTTTCACACTGTATCGGTGCGGTGAGTGTGCACTCCAGAGGTATTCTAAAATAGAGCGAAATAGCTATTGATTGTATATATGTTTCCAAGAGTTCTCTAGATGATGCCATTCTATGGTGAGAACTATCTTAAAAGTCAAGGTGTTTGGATAGAAAACTCCAACAAGTAACTCAACTCATTAAATATTTTATCCTAACAATAAAACTAAGGATCTACTTAGGTGGATTGATTAAGAAACCACATGAAAATAAGAGATTATATACGCGTAAGTAATCCGAAATAACTGGAACGCTTTTACTAGAACCGTTTAGGTTCTTAACCATTAAAAATTTAGAAATGCATTTATGATTAACATGATATTGTGCAACACTCTTATTAGTGTCTATATTAGGATTCTAGGAAATGCTATGCAACAAAAGAAAAATTGATTTCGAAAGGAAATGATAAATGATAAACAAACCAGAAATACCATTAATAAATACTGGAACGCAGTGTCAAGTGTTTACAGCGATAGTTTCGACACAAACCTAAATTATAGGAAGTTTCTTATAAGTAGCGTTTAAGAAAGTCGGAACATTTCTGTGTACTACCAGCTTGTAGTAACTAAGTTAAAAAGTAGTGGTTTTCAAACAGTCTACATCCATATTCAATTATAACTTCGAGGTAAACCAGTGACAATTTTGTGAAATATAAGCTTACTTATTTACTCAATGAAATATTGGTAAATTCAACAAATTTACTAAAACCAAATAATTAAATTTAAGTGTAATGCATAGATAAGCACAAAGATACAAGGACAGACTTCACATACAGTATAATCATAAACATTGGATTGATTCGTCCTAGCCAACAAGAGAACACATGTAGGAAATATAACTAGCAACGATAATTGTGTTTTTATCGCCATTAAATCATCTGTACAAATAAAATCTAGTAAAGCCACATGGGACTGATCTATTTGTATATTGACTAATAGAACGCGTAATGTAAGGATTGGATCGCCAAGCTGTTGAATAGGCTAAATGACATACAGAACAAGACAAGCAATTAGTCAATAATAATAAATGAGAGGTACTAGATGCAGGGAAAAAAATTATAAGTTGCAAATAACAAATATTTCATGCACTGTAATTTACACTTCAATTTCGAGTTAGCTAAAATTAACGGCCAAGTGTGTCCGACTAAAACACTTCCTAATAGAAAGCAATGCGTGCAATCTATTGCTAACTAATAGTACATCACAAATTTTGTGACGACAGGATCGGTTACATTATTAATGCATATATAAAAAAGAAATTCTATGTACTAGTTAATGGTGGATACTTCTGGTGTGCTAAATGAAAATGCGTTTGTAACAAATCTTACAAACTAATAAAATAGAAGACGGAGAATAAGTAGCTAACGCAACAAAATACATAGTAAATAATGTGTTTTAACTTTAAATGATAAATGTTGGCTTGTGAAGTAACCAATCAGTTGTGTACGAAGTAGATCCTAGTACTGTCTGCATGCGACAATGAAAGTTAAAACTAGATAATATAATAGTAGTTACTACTCAGCAATCGACTACAGGAATTTCAGAAACCTGAAGAAGAGAAAATATACTAATTGATTTTAGATTGAATAGCTAAACACGAAACAAAGAACCTTTAAAAGAAGAACTCAGGTTTCGATAAGCAATAAAAGAGAAAGATTGTGTAGAAATCAAAAATGCCATTAGACTATCTAATTAGAATGGTAAACGGCTAAACTGACGATTATTATCAACTACCTACATTATAGTCATACCCCCCCCCACCATTATTACAAAATAACAAATTGACTAAATGCCGATCAACCAAAAAAATGTTATAACAGACTACTTGGTTGGGGTCGTGATCAATAGCTAGAGACACGGGGTGATATGGTTCGGAATCGGTGGCAGTAGTCACACTTTGTTTTCTTACAAATACTAAGTTACATTATTTTCCCATGTATACGTTTGTATCATCCCTTTATGCTGGATCATATTGTGGTGTTAACTTTGTAAATTTGATCTCATCGTGTTAGTGTGGTACGGTAACTTTGACCTATGAGCACATAGTGCCAGGTTCTATGTTGTCCATAAGTAACTGACTGACATTTGGTAAAATTACACTTGTCACATAAATGTCAACTGAAACACCCACAAACAAACTCAAAACAAAAGGCTTTAATGAAGGAAGAAAAGGCATACTATATTCAAAAATGACTTACTGGTCCATGCCATCCATTTATTACTGACAGTAATACATTGATATCATACTCTTTGAATTTTCGAAGGATTGCACATCTTTCCTATTTATTGTCGGAAAAAAAACAAATGGTTAAAAGATCTAACTTTTTAAAGGAAACAGACAAGAATAATCGTAATACATTTTGAACTTTATCAAATTTGACCAATTGATTTTGAATAAATAACATACTTTCCATTATCGACTTGAAAGGATTTAGAACAATGGGCTGGGATATAACGGTATTCATGTTTATCTCCGAACTGTTAAATGTTATCAGTGGCTTTCATTGACTAAAACCAGGTCCATTCATTGTCCTCTGTAATCATCGGCTCACGTCTACTCTCATCTAGATTCTTAAACAGAAACCTTTGTTTGCACACAATAATCACAATGCATCTGCAGGTTAGACGCAAACTTCTCGACGATTGGGCATTACATTACAATAATAGTTAAAAATTTGTTATACAGTACTAATACGTTTAGCCTGTGACTGGTCAGTGATAACGCAGACAGAGAATTAGGGTGTCACAATTTAGTGAATGAAGAACTGCAACCAATACATTTCTGTCCCTTCTGTAACTGATTTCAAGGATTTCATTGAGTCTGTGCATGAAACTGATGTGTAATTAGCGTCAACATACGTTGTAAACACTCAACTCGATCTTCCATACATAATCAGGATAATGAGTCTGATGTCGTGTTCCAAACTACTTAGATGAATCGATGTACTTTCTCATTCGCATAGATTCCTAATTCCCTACATTTCGTTTGTCGAAAAAATGTATTCATTCGATCAAAAGAATTATACCAACCACATCTACCAGTATTCTATAACAATTCCATTGTAAACAACTAAGACTTGTAAGGATCAAAAGAAATAGATTTTAAATAGTTAACCCAACAATATAATTACTATGAATTAAGTACCTGAATTTACTTTTTCCTATAATGTTACATAATATCAACTTTCTAGTCATTTTGTGTAGTTTAGTTTCAAATGATTATAAATAATTTTTACAGAAGGCATAGACTGGAATAGACCGAATGGATTTAAGAAGCAAAATACAAAGATATATGTACCTTACACAGTGTGCTCCAAGACTCCTATTCCAAATTAATGATTGCAAATGAATTTCAAAATTTCGCACAATTTAATATAATAGGAATTTTCAGAACATCAAAGGAAAATAGTTGATACTCGGGTGCTTTGTAATACATACCCATCAACAGTATATAATAATATATACCACCCCAAACTTCCACTTGACGAAAATTAGTAACTCAATTAACTGATACGTATACTCTGAGTAAACATAAACCTTTAACTTCATTAAAGATAGACTCGGTAACTTTTCATCCTGAAATAGATAATTCAAGCTTGCGGCGCATGAAATATTTACACAGTATTTACTACTAAAGATTCACAGTTCAGTTTTTATTAAACGATTTGTTAAATAAATGAATTTTCGTCAATATCTGAATGAACAGTCTTACGAAAATATTGAACGATAATCTTTATGATTTCTCTACGATAATGTTTATACTAAACTTGAATAAAGCTATTATTATTATTATTATTATTATTATTATTATTATTATTATTATTATTATTATTATTACTATTATTAAAACCTCTACATCTCGAAGGATATTAATATGCCACCACTGAGTTCGAATCTGGTGGTCTATATTTACCCAACGTCCGTCAACTTGAACTATAAGTTCGACCATTATATAATAACATAAGGATAAGAATGGATGATCAATCACCACCAAATATTGACCATATAGTGAAGGTTTTCTTAAGACTAATGCTATGAATAAATACATAAATTTGCTATCATACTACTAACACAATAACTAATGTACTCTACAATCTGATAAAGATTTTGAATATACGTTACAAAAAATGCCATGAGAATAGGATATGTGGACATGAGTATAGCACGCAAAAGCTTTGCAATTGAAACTGTAATTCAGTTATTATTGATTGTCAAATATTGACTAATAACTAGTGAGTTACAACATATCGAACTTCCTTCAGTCTGTGAATCCGAAAGATAAACAGAAAAAAAAGTGAACTCCAGGAATTAAACTAATGCGAAAGTATTTACTATTGAGTTCAACGAGTAGTTTAATGTATAGTCATTTATGAAACTTTTTAAACTTCTTTACTACGTAGCAACCGAAAATAAATTATGTAAATCTAAATATCCTTTTATCAATGTTCATTCATTATGACCATAAAAGCAAACCGAATAAACAGGCAAGCATCATTTAATGATAAACGATCTGTAGAAGTTAGTAGTTAAAAATGTATCTAGATTTTATATTTGATGACATTCATTATCAAAATACAATTTGATAAGATTATTTAGAGTTATCGTTAAAAAAAACACTACTATAAGCTATCAGTGTTTCAACTAACACTCAGCATAACTATGTACGCAAACGAATAACGCATCCGTTCGCTGTGTCAGTCACCATTATTAAACAGAGTTTTACAATCAAATAATGATACACAAATTTAAAAACTCACTGTTATTTCACCATAAATATGTATTGCACGAAGAATATCGGCTCGATCAATATGTAGCTCCTGAAAAAGAGGAACGATTTCACAAATAGTTTGGGAAAACATATATGGTCAAAGCTCAGACTATTATCATATTTTGCTACATTTAGTGACTAACGCCTAATCTAAAAAACTAAGATTTGCAAGCCTCCTAAAAGCAAAATCGACAACTTAGAAAAAGTGGTCAAATCACAATCACTGAGTTGATGACGTATCCCAGGTAGCTTAAGCAAAATTAGTAGCAATCATTACTGTGTGACACCCGAGGACATTGCAACAGTGATGATTGGTTTAAGAATGCTACGTAACATTTACAATACCAATTAGCTACAACTTAAATCAATTACTTTTAAGTCACTCAGTCATCAATAACACATTATAACGTAAAACTTAGTATATATGTACATCCGTCCAGGTGGACACATTCATTAGCACAACAAGATGAATACTAAAGTAGTAGAAGTAGCGATAACATTAGTGGTAGTAAAATAAGATTGAACATAAAAAATACAAATCAGAAAAGACAAAACGAATTCACCTGTGCAATTGTAACCGATTCTCAACAATGTCACGTAGAGTCCGTAACTATGATAATCTAGTGAACACCAACCAAGTAATCTGCACCTACCAGCAAGACTAAAACCAACAGTCACAACACTTCAGACTGGGAGTACGAAAAGTAAGTAATATTGACGGATATTAAGAAATAGTTTACTAAGGATAGTTCATAATTATGGACCAAATGTCCTCATAATGTTAAGTAACAAATGACTTGATTACGTCCTCCCCCCCCCCCTATAAATCCATGCAGTTGACAAAAATGAAAAACGATTGATTGAGAAAAGTGAACGAAGTTTTGGACGCCTTTTGGACGTCTTTTTACTACAATTTAATAGGTACTACTGACACAGGTATCTGAAAAATGTATGCAAGGAGTTCAGAAGTGAGCCAATATATTGAAGAAACTTTCTATTATTGTTAAAGGTAAAAGTATTTAGTGATATACGGAAACAAAAACTCACCAAATACTCGAATGCGTGCAATAACTTGATTAATGTTCATGCTAAATTACGTTTCGTTGCAGTGAGTGTATTTAACAATATGATGAGAGTACAGGAAAAAACAAATGAAGTTTATGAATTTATTTAACATACCTCTAGATAACGTTCCATTTCTTTCAAAAACAAAGGGTAACGACCAAGACGTTCAAATACGAGCATCAGTTGCTGCTTACAATCGGGTAAATGTAAATTAATATTAAATGACGCCATATGCTTTGTGATATCTGCACTGCATCAAAAAAATCAAGAAACAAATCAATCAGCAAGAAGTAAAGTTTGTTGTAAATTTGTAAATTCAAAGCAAAATAATGTGCATGGAAGAAATATATTCCGACGTTTATTTTATCATGGCCTTAACTTTCTAATTATTATTCAACTCTACTTAAACTTTTGTCGTAGGCATTAATTAGCAATTGTTGCCTCATTTAATTATTTCTTTTTTTTACATTCATGAAGTGGATAATTATGCTGCAAATTATATCTTCATCTTATAAAATTCCAAAATAATTTAAATCATTACGCAACCTAATATCGACCTCTTGTTATTCCCAAGATTATTACACAGCTGATAATTGATACTTGGAATCTTTCAGTTCTCTTTCATTTTATTTTGATAACTTTGCTTTTAAAAAAAATCAACCCAATTATACACCAACAAATGTAAAATTTGCTATGCGAACGAATGTATAGTGTTGAGAGCATTATTTGACTTCCACCGATGACATTAGATAAAATCGAAATGAATACTTAAAATACATTTTCCTTGAAAGTGGCACACTTCACTTCGCTTCGCAGATTTATGGTGTTGACCCGAAAAAAACGAGAGAATGCATCATGAACTACTTGCAAGAACGACGTGTGATGGACATTAAGTTGTTGTCCCTTAGGTTCTAAGGTCGCGTTCATAGATTATCAAGACGGCTGCTAACAAGTCTGTCGAGAAGAAACATATATCACTACAGTGTTGCTGACCGGGAATCGATAACAGCGAGATAGCTTATCTTGTTCCTTTTTACATAACCTAATAATTTCTGCATTTACACCAAAAGCACTCTTGTTGTGAAAAGGGTGCATTAATGATTATCTGAAGAAAACACATTAACGCCATCAAACTTCTGTATAGTTAAAGTACAGCTTACTCCTCAGACCTTACGCCTGTTGCCTTTCGTCTTGCCACTTTTTAACTGATCTACCTCGTACAGTAGGACCTAAAAAAATGACCTCTCTAGTCACTTTAGACGAAATGGTTCGCCATGATAGGTGGGCCCGACCACTACATCAAAATAGTGGCGAGTGTTAAGGAACTTTAGACAAGTCAATGATAAATGTGAGCGTTATATCAACAAATGCTGATTCGTTAATCGAATGGTAACACCAATCTACGTACAAAAGATATGACTTAGGCCAAATTACACGATAATGTTGCTAAATCGCATTAATTCGCTAAACTCGATTAATGTTTTTAACTGGATAAGTATCCTGCTGACGTCCGTTGATGATTAACGAATATAGTCTAGTTCTGCAGCTGATAACTTTTCTAAGCATTGTTCTTTATTACACTTCAGACTGCTGACCAGTGTCAATGAAATAGTTTTGTAGCCCGTTACAAATAGTCTTAGAACAAGTTACTACAAGAAGATGGAATAAATTTACAAATGCACATTGAATCAGATATAAAATCACGATGAATAAGATGATAGTGCATCATTCAGGTTAAACAATTCAATAACTAAGGTTTTATTATTGTACAGAACAAAATCCTATACCTCTAGTAGTAGCAAGGTTCTTTGCATGACCCAAAAGAAAAGGTTCAAGCGACTAGGTAGTTTTATTAATTCGAACTTACCTGAACAATGATAGCACCTCGGTATACATTAATAACATATCTCCTGGGAACGTTTGCTAATGGATTTTACAATCATACTGAATAGTTTACCTTTCATCAAGAATTTCACGTCTGACCTTAACAAATATTACTCTATAATCTCACAGAAGATAATGTCACCGATTAACAAAGCTTGGAATCTCCGTACGATCTATCAACAACTACCAGCCAGCCATAGTAGATAACAAGTACCATTACATTGTATATGTTTTTATCAGTAGAACAAAAGTTTTGAAATGAAAAGGTCTTGGAATGAAAAATAAATTCAGTGGTTAGGATAACTCACATGTGTTCTTCTAATCCTGTTATAACATGTAAATAAATCTTCGAATAATCACAGCTAACGGCATTAATGGCTGGGGCAAAATCTAAAAATAAACGACCCATGCATTTTGCTCCATGTGTACTGTTGGAAAGGAAAATACACAAATAATGTAGGACGAAATGAATACATGATCAAAAAAGTGAGAGGACACTAACCGTTTCATTTCGCTTAGAGCTGAGGCTAAATGTTGGTGTATGCTAATAGTTTGAGATAATATATCTCTTAAGTGAATAAATTTGTTTAAGAATGATCTAAAATAGGTTGTATTAAGTAAATAAACACATTACAAGTGAAGTAGAGGCTCCAAATCGATCATAAAAATTGACAATAACTGAGATAGTTCACTAACTTGCCTCAATTCACCTTCTAAAACATGTTGTATAATCTTTTGGACAAAGAAACAAACAAATCTGTAGACAATATGTTAGATCTCTTACCTCATTTTGAAAGCTTTGTAAGTGCATCAACAGACTTTCATCAGTAGTTGTATTATTCTTAATATCTAAGGATAAATTAATAAACTATATAAGACACTATAAATTATGAGACTACCTGCACTAGTAGTATACGTTACATAGTTACTAGGAAACCAGCCAACAAATCCATCCAGACTACCTTCCCACCAACCACCTTCTAATTGTTTAGATACTTGTAGCACATCACCCTTTTTAAATGAAAGCTAGTAACAAAAGACAGAAACACAGTACTATAGTAAAATTAATTTAATGTGAGTGTAAAATTACAATTACAACAAAATCCTCCATGAACAATGGATGAGTGAGTTGAGGCTGTGATCATTTAATTTTCAGTCATTAAGTGACATATTTGAACTCGACTTCATCAAGTTGATTTATAAAGCTTGGTAGTATTTCAACACTTCAAAAGGTAGATATAAATTACGCTCCAGTATATGAACTCGTAATTAGTTACTAAAGTTTATTAGTCTGCTTAATAAAAAGTGAAAAGATAGGTCTTATTTAATGAAAATCATTAAAAATTATATAGTTCACCAATTGGTATCTAGCAGAACTGAATCAGAAAAAGCCGATAATACTCCATTAACTAGTAAAAAAACATTTCACATAGGCGAAATATGGGCTACAAACAGCTCTATATGTTTTTCTTGCATTTAATTTCGACTTTCCTCTTTATTTTCACATATTCAACTATCAATTAGGTGAACTGAAAAGCCACATACAAAGCGAGATGTCGAAAAGTAGCTCAAAAAGGTCACACAGCATGGAGTCAGTTCACTAGTACAGTAACATTTGGTCCAGACGACATGTGGAGGTATGTAACACATTTAACTGGAGTGTGAAAGACAATTATTAAATGTAAATCACGCGATGTGCTTAAAAATCGTAAATAATGGGGCACATATATCTACTTGTTCTCTGTCTTTGGTTCTGAAAGATATAAGTGCGTTTTAATTTATTCCTTTAAACTTCTTTCTCTTGCTTTAATCATTAGTTATCCCTAAAATCTAATTTCTATTATTCTCCTCGTTTTTCAGTCATGAAACAAAGTTACGTGGATAGACACCAATTGGAATTGTGTGGCAAACTATCTTATCCTTGTCAATTCGCAAAATATTGTTGTGTTGAACGACTATTTATCAGTGTTACACAGATGTACCAAATAATGTCAAATATGTAGGCATATTTGGCATCGGTTATTTCATCTCGTAACCCATAAATCAATCATTCATAGGAAACAAAGGAAGAGTGGTATATGTCTGTATAAACATTCCTTAAATGTAGTAAATGTCATGTACCACCAGACTATACATTCTTAAAAAAGCAGTCACAAAATGTATTTATACTAAAGTATATTTAGGCATATATTTAACAAGAGATCATAAAATGTACAGTACTGTGAAGATAATACGTAAGTAAAGTATGCCAATCGACAAAATCAGTTGTTTATTGATGAATAGTTCTGTTTATAGCCACCAGGTACGACTATAGTTGCTACCTTGATATGGTGGTCAAATTCACCTATCATGACGAACATTAGTAGAAGTATAAGTAAGTATAAAAATATATATACATTTATATAACATATAGAATATGGTTAGAGAGGAAAAGAGAGCGGAGTGTGAAAAGGAAGTTATGGAATAACTTTAAGCTCACGATTTAAGGGAGGACAATGAGTGGATACATCTGCGCCACTGTGGCTAATTCTAAGCCATATCACCCAACGTTTCCACCCACTGGTTAAGGTATTCGCGAGGATCCCATCAAAGTAGTCTGCATCTAGCGATACGACTCAAACCAGCAATCAGTGACTTCGTGGACTGATGTCATGTTTTGATTTGGCTGCTCTTAACTCTCTTCTGTCCTGCTCCTATATCAGTCAACATCGCGCGTTGAGGCAGATGGTGGTTTGGCATGTGTAACACATGTCTTAATCACCTCAGTCAATGAAGATCCACAACCTCATCGACTGACTTACTACCTTCGCTTTATACTCGTCGTCCAACCTCATTATTACTCACTCAGTGATCCCAGCTAACGTGAGCGATGTTTGAAAGATATCGATGGTCAAAAACTAATAACCTTCGAGTGTCATCTACTCTTATTGGTCACGTCTCACTTCTATACAGTAAGATAAAGCGAACTGTTGCGCAGTACACTCTTCCTTTCGTTGACAGACGAATATCTCGTCTATGCCATAGGTAACAGAAGTTGATAAAAGCCAAATGAGCTTTTGAATTCGTACTGAGATTTCGTCAGAGACCAACCCATTAAGGCTAATCAGACTTCCAAGATAAGTAAAATGGTCGACGCATTCCGAACATGGTTGCATTGGGGCTTATTGTTGTTAAAGGATCATGCATCTTATTAGCGTCTTCGCCAAACAGGACTATGTCATCAGCATAGTCTAGGTCAATACGTGGATCTCCTGATAAGAGATCAATTCCTGAAAAGTCAAACGATGAGAGTCTAATTTCCAACAGTAAATCGATTATGAAATTAAACAAAAATGGAGATAGTAGACAGTCTTGACAGACAACACTTGAGGTTACGAGTTCAAATGACAGTTTGACATAACTTCTAACACGACTAATAATGTTTGAGTAAAGAGCCTTCACAAGCTTTATGTACTTCTGGAGTATACATTCTCAATGAAAGATACTGCAATAGAACTTCTCGGTTTATACAGTCAAATGCCGCTTCCAAGTCAAGAAAAACTATTATTGTCGGGTGCCGAAAAGTATGTCTATGTTCTAAAACCTGATGGATGATGAGTATCTGGTCTCTACAACCGCGACCAGGTCTGAAATCAGTCTGGTTTTCTTGCATTTGATCGGTAATGGGTAACGAAATTGAAGATTAAAACGGCAGCATAGATAACTAATTAAGACAACTTATGAAAGAAAGCAGGATCAAACTGTTAAGTGTTACTGAGTTAATCTTCAGAACGACAGAACTTTTACCAGCTTTTAGCCCAGATGTTTGGAACAACTGACAAAGCGCTCCATATAGCAATTCAATTGGCCTACAGTTACCCACTATTCGCAAACAATTTGAGTAGAAAACCAAAATAGTCTCAACCCACCCCAACTCTTAGCAATGTTGATGAAGCTATAGCTAACCTAACGGACAGACAGATACAACGTAGGACCAGGCACATAAGTGCATCGGTCCAAGTTGCCACACCTCAACAGCATAGCAAGATGATCACCGAATTCATAGAATCAGTTACTTTATTGGTAGTAATATATAAAAGGAAGATTGCATATAAGGATATAATATGTAGAGAGAGAGAGAGAAAAAAAATTAGTTTGTAGAAAGAAAGGTAGAGTAATTTTAGTCTCAAGGTGTACGTGAAGACAAAGAATGTATACACCTACGCCATTGTGATCGATTCTGAGCCATGTCACCAAGAGTCTCCAACCACTGGGTACGGCAGTCACGCGGACCCCAACCAGGTAGTCGACATCTACCAATGTGGCTCAGACCAGAAGTTAGTGACTTCAACGACTGATGCCACGTTTTGGTTTGGCCGCCCCTAACCCTTTTCCAACCCACCCCAATACTAGTCATCATTGAGCGACGTGGTAACCGGTGTTCGGACATACGTAACACATGCCCCAACCATCTCAGTCGATGAAGTTTCATAACCTCATCAACAGATTTACCATTATTCCCTAATACCCTTCGTCTAACCTCATTATTAGTTATCCGGAGATCCCAGCAGGTACGAGATATATTTCTAAGACATCTGTGATCAAATGTTAGTAACCTACGAGTGTCTTCTACCCTTAATGGCCATGTTTCACAGCCGTAAAGTAGAACAGGACGAACTGCTGTACAATATACTCGTCCTTTAGTTGATAGACGAATATCACGCCTACGCCATAGATGACGTAAGTTGGCAAAAGCCAAACGAGCCTTTCGAATTCGTGCAGAAATTTCCTCAGACACCAACCCATTAGGGCTGATCAGACTTCCAAGATAAGTGAAGTTATCAACGCATTCAACTTCTTCACTCCCTATCCTTAGTTTAGGGGTTGACGCAGGCCAGTCCTGAAGTAACAATTTACACTTAGAGGGAGAGAAACGCATCCCAAACATCCTGGCATTGTTGCTCAGTGCGACCAGAAGACTCTGCATCTTATCAGTGTCTTCACCAAACAGGACTATGTCGTCTGCGTATTCTAAGTCGATAAGTGGACCTCCTGGAAGGAGATCAATCCCAGAAAATTCAGCCGAAGAAAGCGTTACTTCTAGTAGCACGTCTATGATAAAATTAAACAAAAACGGAGATAGTGGGCAGCCTTGACGGACACCACTTGAGGTCGCAAAGTCAGATGACAGTTCGCCATAAGCTCTGACTCGACTGGTAGTGTTCGAGTAAAGAGCCTTCACAAGGTTTATGTACTTCTGAGGTACACCTTTTAATGACAGACACTGCCACAGAACCTCACGGTCAACTGAGTCGAATGCTGCCTTTAAGTCGAGGAAAACCACCATTGTAGGACGCCGGTAGGCGTGCCTGTGTTCTAAAACCTGACGAATGGTGAATATGTGGTCGATGCAACCACGACCAGGTCTGAAGCCAGCCTGGTTTTCTCGTGTTTGTAGTTCACGAGTCTTTGTTAAACGTCCGATAATTATTGAGGCTAGTATTTTAGATGCTATATTGGTCAAACTAATCCCTCTATGGTTATCACAAGATGATTTTGGTCCTTTCTTATATATTGGGACTATTAGTGATTTAGACCATTCGGATGGAATTTTATCTAGTTCCCAGACTTTAGCTAAAATACTAGTCAACCTAATCGCCAAGACTGGACCACCATCTTTGAAAACCTCTGGGGTTAGCCCATCTGGACCAGCTGCTCTTCCTCGTTTCAGGTTAGATATAGCTTTTTGAACTTCAGCTAATGTCGGGGGGCCTACTTCAATGTTCCATTTAGCTTGAGTGGAAATGCTGGGTAATTGTAGAGTAGCTGAAGGCCAGCTAAACTGTTCCTTGAAGTGTTCGGCCCATCGTTCTAAACGGAAGAAATACCTGAGGAATTTGATTGGTTAACTATGGAGATATTTAAGGATGGTGGTTCAGTATTAGAAATTAGGTTGACTGATACCTCGGACATCTGGGAGTTAAGCGTAATCTTATCTGACTGGTCGCAATCTACATATATACATAGAGACCAAAATCTTCTTATGCTAAGGACAGATAAAACAGTTTGACTGAAATAATATCTAAAATATTAGCCTCAACAATCATCGGACACTTAAGTATGACCAATGAACTGCTAACTTAGTAAAACTAGCGCGCTATAGGCTTTGACACGACCAGTAGTGCACAAATAAAGAGCCTTTACAATATTTATGTATTTTTGGGGGCGTCTTTTAACGGTAAACACTTTTACACGACGTCTTGGTCTATGGAGTCGAATGGTGGTCTAAATTAATGAAATATCACAATTATTCGAGATTAGTAAGTACCTTTATATTCTACGGTCTAATGAGGAGTGAATATCAGATCAATCAAATATTATCCAGGACTGGAAGCAGCCTGGTTGTTGCTGTTTCCTAGCCACTAGTAAACGTTGTATGATCACATAGGCTAATACTTCGGGCACTACATCGGTCAAACTGATTACAATACGGTTATCATAAAATGATTTTTGTCCTTTTTTATGAGTTGGGATGATCAATAATTAAGACCAGATACATGGGACTCAAGCTAGTATCCCCACTAACTTAATTTCTCAAAAGACTATCAGTCTTAGAGTTAACCTATCAGATCCCAGTACCCACTTTCACATTATTTAAAGTATTTCAACCTAGCTAAGAGCTAGGAGACTTGTGTTAATTTTACATTTGAATTGTTTGGAGGAGGTTAGTGACTTGGAGGCAGCTGAAGTCCACTTGAGTCATTCCTGAAACTGTTCAACCTACCAGTATAACCTTCTGAACAGAGAGTGGAGTACGGCTCAGTAGTTTTCAGATATAGTCTTACTAGCAGTGTTAATGAATTAGAACATCTCACACTTACCATTTATTGCCGCTGATTTGTCCATCGCCTTAGTTATTATCCAGAACTCATGGTTTTTGTGTGAACCTTATGCTAATCTATGCCCAAGTTTTCATCACTCTTTATCATTCTTCGAGTCAGATGAGATGCGTTTTTAAGCAGCTAACAGCTCAGTGGAAGTTTCCAAAATTAATTAGTCTTTCATAGCCTTTTAAACTCAGTCACAGATATCGCCGATTTATTTAAAACTGCCTTAATGTTGTCCCGTTATTTTTTAGATGAATTGTTTTTCCATAGTTGATCAAGTGCTTAGCTAATTCTTCTTTGAATGAATTCTTGACCTGTTGTCTTCGAATTGAGATCAAAGGGTGTTCGTTTTGTGAATTTCTGAGGTCAAGTAAAATGCATGAAAATGAGGGCTTTCTCAAAGTATGATGGGAGTTCAAACAGGTGCCACTGAACGAGCGGAAGTATTCTATCGAGCATCGCCAATGCTGGTTAGTAGCGATGTTGTCTATTTGAATCCATCAATGTGATTATGAAACGCGATGTTAGACAATCTCTCTTATGCCTAAAGTTAACACATGCGAAAAATAAACTGTTTTCTGAGCATAATTACAGGAGACGGCATCCTTTATCCTTTCGCTGAGTTGAAACATAAAATAACATATATGTCTTTCAGGTGGACTTAATCTACCTACCTGGGTGTTACAATCACCTCCTATGATTATCATGTCTGGATGGGAACTGAAAGCTTCCTGCAAAACGTCTTTTACTCAATCCAAACTGCAGTTTATGGAGACGTTGACAGAAACGACGAAAAGACGATGGTATTTCTGTATCTTTAAAGTTATTACTGTACCGTTTAATCGGATAACACGAGCGACTATCAACTTTCTTAAAACTTAGGTCTAGACAATAGATTAGTGGACTTTTACGTAGCTCAGCAATCTGAGGGTGTCATTAGTTTAAACAATCAACTTCTAAATAATATGTCGTCAGTCATGTATAACCTAGAACCAACAGAATATATGCATCCGTCCAAGTTGCCACGCTCATTAGCAGAACAAGATGAATTAGCAAGGCAATAGAAGTAGGAATAACATTAGTGGTAGCAAAGTAAGATCGGACATAGAAAATACAAATCTGAAGGTAAGGACTAATTCTCGAGAAAGATATAAAAGAATTTTATGCCCAGGATTCAAAATGTGATGTGAATACACCTGCACAGTTGTAACCACTTCCTAGCCATGTCACGCAGTCTGCAACCAATAGTTGTAAGGCGCGTGATCAGTTGAGTATCCTGCTTCCGCCTATATGGCACAGACTAACAGTCGATTATTTCATGATCTGACGCCATGATGTGAATCGGCTGCCTCTAACTTATTCTCATTCTACTCCGATGCCAGTCAGCGCCGTGTATCAACGTTGAGCATACCTAATACATGTCACAACCATTTAAGTTGGTAAGATTTTAAATTCTAGCCAACTGGTCTACAATTTTTCATAATATCCTGTATTTAATTTGATTATTACGCGTTCGATAAACTCAACAAATGCGTGCTGTCCCGAAATAGAAATTGGGCAAACGGGAAGCTTTGACTAATACTGCTTGAGGCTAACTATTCTTGTGACAGGAGGAAACAAGCTCTGACCTGACTAGTGTTCGAGTAAAGAGCCTTAACTATTGAGGTACACTCTTCAATGATAGATAGTGCCACAGAACTTAAATACTACCCTCAAGTTGCAAAATACCACTTTGTTGGATGCCGATAAGTATGTCTTTGTTAAAAAACCTAAAGAGCGTGGATACTGATTAACGCAACCCCTGATTTCTCCACGTCAATAGCTCCCTAGTCTTATTCGACATTAGTCAAACTGGTTCCTCTAAGCGCAGTTTGAGTGGACCTAGGATGACATTTAGTGAGTTCAAAACTTTTGGACTGGTGGTAAATGTTGAAGGATTCGGAACCAAAAGATGAGGGTGGCCAAAACGTCAAGTGAGACGGGGTCCTGGTAACATGGGGACGTTTAGTCTAATGTTTGGTCGACGTGTTATAATCAGTACAAAGTGATTTAATACCACAATGCTGGTATAGTATGGTAACTTGAGGTTAATAAAGTTATGATATGCTTCGCTTTTTTATTACTGTCCGAGCTATAATTCAGTGTACCGACACCACCGAAACTGTTAGAAAAAATGTAGGGATAAACATACGAACGGAACTAAATAGACTACAGTATGAAAAAATAGCATGGGAATTATACCGCGTTTTCGGTATTTTGATAGTTATTAAGCGGGAATTAATTTATTTTTGTGCATAGAAGACCTTAAGCTTAGAGACACATCCAAAAACCTCAGTATAGTAAGGGACTAAAAAGTTAATGCAATCGACCTTTTGCATGGTTTGAAGTAGTTTCGCAACAAAAGCAAGACTATAATGAAATTTTCAAGAGCTAAATCTCTCAATGTACACTAACAGAAAGTATATATATGCAGTATACATATACTGCTATTGCTATAGCAATAGGACAACTAACCTCATCAGTATGTCGACGGTTATAATCGTATAAAGCACATACAAGCAATGGTTTATGTGGCATTAATAAAATTACATAGTAGAAAAATCCTGTCCATAAATGTAACCTAATTAAATTTACAGCGAAAATGACTGTATGATAACCGTCGAAAATTGCGCTAAGTCACTGTGTGGCTTCCTATTGGCTGATTCTTTGAATGGTTGGATGCGAATACAAGCAGTCTGCCGTTTTCTAATGCTTTTAACTTTGGTTGACATAATTAGTGAACGGAAATTCCTTGAAATCTATGTCTAAATGGTATGAGAGTTTTTAGTTTTAGAAAGTACATCAGTATGTAGAGGCCACTGTTACAAATCAAACTAGATGTGTGTATGAAACTATTTGTCTTTTATATCGAAAAGCTATTCGAAATGAGGATTTCAACACCAAATAAACGTAAAATTAAGCTAGATTTCCCTTACTCTATTCCGTGAACTTACTCTACGATTAGTTAGTAGTATGCAGATTGCATTGATTAGTAGTATAATAAAAGATTTTCTTAATTAAGTAATGTTAACTTTATTTATATTAATAGTATAAATTACTTTTCCCGATTTCGTTATAGTAAACAAGATCTCAACGCAACAAATATTCGTGTATCATTCATTCAACTTAATGAAAAATATATTTTGCTAATAATTTTGATTGGTAATATCGGCTACTGTTTTTCAGTGACTACCCTTTCTTACCAGATCAGCTGGGTTAACTCATTCTGCTTACCTATTGTTTATATGACGCACAAATCCCATAGTACTTTTCATAAGTTCTTTTCAAAAAATTAACAAGAAGGACGATTAGTAAATAAGTGTTCTGTTAATATTTCTATCATTTAGTAACAAAAAGGCTATTTCGGGATTTTTCAATCGGTACAAACTTAACTCTGTTGGATAAGTGTACGTTTTCTCGAATATTGAAGGTACGCCATGCTGATGGATGTTAAGCAGCCCGAGGCCTAGGTCTAGGGTTACCTGCCCACTAACCTCTAAACTACTTTCTACTCCTACATAGTGACAGTGACGTCGAATCATTTAGACTATTCGCTAAACCATAACTCAATCGATAGAATACGACCATCTCTTAAGAGGGCTTGACTAACATCAAACTGGTCACTACACAGTGAACAATGTAACTTCAAATACTATTTATTGCATTTCATGAGAATTATTCAATGCATTCAGAATCCAATTCCTACAGAAAAATCATATTATTAAATATAATAAGCCAACTCTTTGTATACAGAGTAAACCTCTTAATTAAGTTTGATGTTCAATTGTGATTACTATTGTGATTTACAGCCATATCAAGGCAATCCATTTAGGTTGCACATATAGCAACAGAGGCTGACCAGTTCCAGTTCATGACTAATCAACGTGAAGATACAAGCTAAACCTAAGCGTACAAGTTGATTAAAATTTTGGAAATTATCCTTATACTTTGCAAAATTACTCTATTACAAGTCCTAATTGGATTTCTACACCCTATTAGATTAACATGATTATACTGTAAAGGCCACTGTTACCGCTAACACTATGATGTTTGTAATGTATATGTCTTTTTTTATATTTGAATCAAAAAGTTAGATTGTAGTGTTCAACTTAGAGTTAGTGCGTTGTACTATTTGTGACGTTGGATTCTTTAGGTTCAAATATATGTCTATCGCATCTTCATTCCAGACTTCTTGATCGCACTCGTAATTTGTGATTGCAGTGTGTATGAATCTTATTTTTAACGAGATCAACATTACTGACAAGATATATATAGTTATTGGATCCAACGAAGTTGCGAATTCAGCTGTATAAATTGTCATCAGCAAATAGTCATTATGCTTCTGAAACTGACAAGGGAAAGGTTAAATTAAGTGTTAAAAGAAGTAATCACGGCCTTGCTACCTCAATTTTGTTCTTAAGTGTACATAGAATCTAAATATGAGTCGAGCCTTCTTTTCAGAAATTAAGTAGAAGGTGACAATACAACATTATTATGTGAGGAATTCCTCAGTTTGCCTATTCTGACCGCAAGATGTTAGCACGAATTTTTGTGCTTGCTCATTCGCCTTTTATCCTACAAGGGTGACCTTCTAGGTTAAGTTTGGAACTAAATCTTACCAGCGACCTACTACAGTAAAGAGGGTTACGGGCTATATGACAAGCCAAGACTACATCCAATCTGACTCTCATGTACTGTGCAAGATGTAATTTTAACGCTTTAATTAGAGGTGCGTAGGGTTTGTTTTACGGTTTCTCAACCTTTATGGTTCTCTTTTGGATACGTTCCGATGAATTAATATCCATTTTAAGATAACGAGGTATGATAGGTGATATCTTAGATATGTACTGCAAACATTGGTGCAAATCTCAGGAGTCAAGTTACCTGAAGTTCTAGACAAAAATCTCAAGGCTGAGTAGGCTTTGTACATTTCATAATGCTAATGTAAAGGTGTCCCTGGAGTATTACGGACGGTTGCACTCAGGTCCTATGGTAGGAGTAGTATTGAACCTACTATGTGTGCACGCAAATAATGCTTCCGCTCTGTTCACCATTGGAAATGTGCGCGTGCCGGTATTTGAAGGATGTAAGTTGCTGGAAGTCAATTCATGCATAATATCCAAGTTTTTCTGAAGAATCATAATATTAAAGGAACCTTGAATCCCACTAAAGACCTTAAGATGATTATATATAGGAGGCTTCATGACTGTAGCTTAGCAGAAAGATTATTTGTAAGCAACAAGAAGGAAAGTGATCGATGGGTGAAACCTTATTGTACTCCGTTAGTCATTGTATGCCATTTAGACAAAGCAGATCAAACTTTTGCTTCTAGAGACCTGTTACTTAGGTAATTCTTCAGTCATTACAACAGATACCCATAATATCCATTGATTGCAATTTAATGCAGAGAATTTGTCGACCTACTCTGTCGAAAGGTTAGGAAAAATCTAAGAGGGCAGTATCCAAAGGACAGTGGTGCTCTACAGACTAAGCACAACTATTCTACGCTATCACAAGGTCAGTCGTGTAGGACGCGCCTGGTTAGAAGTGGTGCTGTGATATAGGTAATCAGAAATTCTGAAAGCAGTCGCAGACAAACATTGACAATTCTTTCCATGATCTTCGCTACTGTGAGGAAGAAGGAAATCAGACAATTGTTGGATGCCTCAACTTTGTTATCCCCTATATGTACGGGTATGACTACACTTTTCTTCTACTCAGAGGATAACCTGACACTCTTAACTAGAGAAAACTTGAGGAAAATTATGAAGGAGAAACACAGTAGATCTGTGCATTCCCTAAGGACTTTGGAATGTGTTTCACCTAGACCAAGAGACTTATATGGATTTAGGCGCCTCACTATTCCCTTGATAATATGGCTCCAAATTTCACAATACCTGAGCCAACGAAAAGGATGATATGGTAATTGACTAATGATGTCAAAGTTTCAGTTGGAATTAAGATAGATCCCGATTCCTTGGTTGAAAGATCAGAAACATTAGGACGGGACGTGTGTACCGTTAACGAGTCTACGGCATCAAATCTTACAGCTTATGACCTGAAATAGAATACCTAACAGTGAAATTCAGGGTTCCTTTCCTACTTATCTGTCGTAAGCATCATACTTCTTATTCATTAAAATTGGATGATGAAAACTGTTTTGTTTCACTTATGAAGAACGATGCTCCCCTTGGCAGTCTCGTGGATTGGAAAATATAAATAGTTGGTACCCTATTTTTGTAGTTCATTCCTCGTCACTAATAATAGTTGGGTAAAAAGGAGGCTGAGGTTTAGAAAGTCCCTGTTCAACAAGATAAGGTCCGGATCATTCTCACCATTAATGTGGCTAAACGACAACTTATTATCGTGTTCCACGGACCTCATCAGGACAGCCTGAGAGTTTTTTTCTCCTGTTTGATTTTCTAAGTGCACCTATTGCGCGGGACCTTGTTAGCTATCCAGTCAACCAGGCTATCGAAAAACCGCCATATATTTTAGACCGCACGCTTATTTTTGATAATTTCGCAAGTGCCGAACTTTAGCCTGGAGGTAAACCTAGTTTTACTATGAGGCTGCCAAAAAGGGGTATGATAATTAATGAACTGAAGGTGAGTGAACTAATTCAATACCATGTTTTGCTCACGTCGACAACAGTCTTATTCGCCCTGTCAGAGTATGCTTTACAGGCCCACTTAATTCTATTGCAGTTTATATTATTGCAATCCTTATATATTGTGAAATCTGTCATGAAGTAGGGAAAAGGTGGTTCATACTGTAATGAAATGTGATTGCTATTACCTAAATGAGTGAGAATTTCCAAGCTCAAGACAATATTTTCTTGATCAGTTAAAATGCAATCTAATCTAGAAGCATTCATATTTAACCTTTAAAGAATATGTGGAGTTACGTGGCCATATGGCTCATGACCAACGAACAGATGTTTTATATAGGATACTAATTTTGAGTTGTAATTTAGTTAGAAGAGATGAAGTGCATTAGATTCGCATATTTCAAGTATATAAGTAAAATTTAAGTGAAGAGCTACACGTTTTACACGGGAACGATGTGTTCAGGAAATGCTGCATAGAACCCAAACCAGTCAGGAGATACGAATTCATTTCACTCTGCACCATAAAACGCCACGATTGATAACTATGAAAAATGGACACAATGCCACACCATCTTATGATACGCCGAACTTGTCATTACGAAGTAGCCAGGAGCCATCAAGGTAAGGTTTGACATCGGTAACTTCAGTGTTCATTCATGTTTCACGGAAGGCGATTGCAGTAGGTTGTCAGTGTTGGTTGCTTATCGGTACCATTGATCATCTTTTCCGTTTGGCTCGGTTCATTTCAGTTTGTGATAGCAACCATACTGGGTGTAGTCGGCCGTTTCACGTGACTGATCCAGGATCAATACCACTAGAACCACCCGGTAATTCATTGAAAATTTTACTTTATTTGACTTTGTTACTAACCAGCAAACTAACGATATTTTCAATCGGTGTTTAAATATAAGTGGATTACGATGATCAAGTTATTTCCATTGGTACAAAGATTGCGTAGAGAGTCAAGTTGTAACTGTCCTGAACAATCGGGTTGTGAATAATCACCCGAGCGCAAGTGGTAACCTAGTATTCTAACTCGAAGGATACGGTCAGCAGGTAAAGGTCGAGTCTATTTTGACCTAAGTTGTATTAGGTTTTATAGCTCCCTGATTTTGAATGCCTTTTACTAACAATAATAGCCTTATTTAATAGTATTATCATTGACATTAAGTAAAATAGTGAACTTTAAATCTGAATCGCTATTGATAGTAGAGGAGGGCGTGATTGGGTGCATACAGCGCTTTACAGAAACTTTTAGGTTTGATACCGATGCTTGGGAACAAGAGAGTTTATGAGGGAATAAATCACAAGGAGTTCGATGGGCCTCTAAAAGTGATGTTTGTGGAGCTCTTCATTTTTGGGGCCTATGGTACGTCTAGAGACTGAAGGCTGTGGGTTGTTTGCAAAAACTGTGGATGGGGTTCGACCAGTTTAGAAGTAATTCTTGACCAGATTAGCTGTGAGGTTGATAACTTATGATTTTCAGACTATACATCACGAAGGCTAGAGATGATGTGCACTAGAGTGTTTTGATTCGTATTTTACTCAGGGACCACAAATCCCTTTGACTTTTTAATTTATTATTTTCCATGGGTTTGAGAGGTAGAGCTTCTGATGTCTGTTTCTATTCATGAGTATCTCCGCAGGCTATCTGAGCCTGACAGGCCTTTGGAGTATGAGTGCTTTTCTAAACGTATTTCATGCTGGTTGTTGGGGCAGTCGAATTCATTTGAATGTTTTTCGAGTCCAACATGATCAATTTCAGTCCAGTTTAAGACAGCGGGCATAGGCTGTCTAAATATTCTTACAGTAGATTCACAGTTTCAATGAAAAATATTGTCAATAATCGAGTATAAAGCTTTCACCAACCCAATAGAAATGACAGTCTGCATGATTTATAAATGGATTAACAATGCTTAGAACCTCCCCAAATATTAAGGATGCAAGGAAAATCCTATTAAGTTTCTTCCACTTTTTAGATTCATGGAATCCTGTAAGATTATTAGCATCCTTTTGCAGAAAGAAAGGTTGTCAGTGACTACCAAAGTCGTCCACTTGACGATTTTCCCATGAATCCAACTACCACAAAGTTGCACGAAGTCAACCAACATTTTTCGTTTGTCAGTGCCTTGCCACTTGCATAGGTTGACTGAAGTGTGCATACAAACTTACGAGGACACATGAACACATGGTTATTACCACCTACATTTCAGTATGTGACAGTTTTACGCTTTTAATCAGCCTATCCAACAGTAAACGTTAGACCAGCAGTCATAGTATTCTCAATGAATTACCAAGTGATGATCATCTTGTGCTACTAATAAGTGTAAAATTCAGCGATATGTATAATTGCCTTTGTGCATGCATCGCATATGAACACAGAATAGACCAAACACTAACAAAACAGGCAGCGGATAAGGAGCAAACTGTAGTCGACAACCTGCTCCATGAAGCCGCCAACAGTGCTGTATGTTAAGAGAATACCTCAACACAACGCCGCTGATAGTAAGAAGTGAGTTTATTTTCGTAATGAAAGATCGTTAGTCCTAGTTTCCTATGGTGCTTGTTGCGTAACTAATTTTTGATGCCCTTCATATGTCTTGCATAACATTGATGGGCTGTTTTGTTGGCAAACATATCTCTGAATTCCAGTGGAGCTAATATCCACTGTTTCGATTAATGTTAGTTACAATAGGATTATTTTATTTAAATATAATCCACATAAAAGTACACACATTTGATAATCAGTAGTATCCTACTGCAACGTCGGGCAAGTTGGTGGTATTTTTCTTTGCGGCATTTATTATAAATTCTTGGACTCTTAAATAAATATTAATTAAACAATCGCGTATATCTGTTACAATTACAGTAAAAAACTCAAATGATAAGCTGTGCTTAAGAAAACTGACAGAAAACCGATTCAGTGTCACAACCGTGAAAATTTTTATCTCTATTTATGGAAAATATACTTACTAGACACACTTTAAGTAAAGTTGGCCTACTTTTTACAAAGGACTTAGATACCAGCACTAACTACTCGGTAGTGCCTCGAACTCCACTATTTTTACCCCTGCCTTCAGACAAAATGTCAAGTTGACGCCGGAACTTCGATGTCTACAGCACCGTTATCCATTCTTATAAGTAATGTTGACTGATTGTAAACTGCCCAAAGGCGTACAGAGACATAGATTGCAGGTTTACGAGAAAAAAAATAAAAGCTAGACTCAAGAAATTCGGTGTTTCCTTGTTTAGGTAAATTTGACTTATAGGTGATATAATAACATTGTGAGAATCTCTGGATATCCCAATAAAACTACTTTTATGCAAGTCAACAGTCTCAACTAGGGGGGTAACCTTTAAAAAGGATCACATGGATGATGTCGAGTTTCATTTCATTCAGAATTTTCTCGGCCAGATTTTCCCCTTCTTGGGAATGTTTCCCGAAACCCCAAAGTAGAACGGTTTAAAAAGAGGTTCGACATCCATGTAAGCCTGTACTAACCGCCGTCATATGCTTGAATTGGTGGTTGACCAAGGCAGTTACATTGACACATGTCCCCACCACTCATTCAAGTCCTTTCCCCTACTCCCTTATCGTCGTTTATTGCTTTAACTTTCAACACTCCATTATGCTACTAGTCCGCATGCCATTCTTTTCCGTGTTATTTACTTTCACATTATCCACTCTTCATCCCTACCCACTCCCTAACTGCTTAAAACTGAGATGGATTGCGTCTACAGGTACATACCTACCTCACCCAGAGACCATTAGACAGGAAAAATATAGCAGTGCACAATAACAATAATAATTACACTACCAAAAATGTTAAAAATTCAATAAAAAAATAATAAAATGTTGACGGTAGTAATAGAAGGAGAGGAACAGTAAAGTGGCACAAGCATAGGAGTAAAGGAAAAATAGAAAAAAGTTCAATAAATATACCTAACCCAATAAGGAAAATTGGTAAGGTAAATCACATTTTGCCAGTTGCACTAGGGTCAGTGTAGCCGGTAGGCCAGATATGCCCCACAAAATCACACACCGAAGATAAAACTTTCAGATCGGATTGCAATTCTTTTCGTTGAGTGCCTGCCCAATCTAGATTTCCGTATCCACTACTGTGACTTCAGCCTATTCACTAAACACATTTAAGAAGCGGTTAGACGATTGTACACACACACTGCCTTCCGTCCACCTATTGTAGAGGAAAGTAGCCGGTTTCCTGTTAATCTGTTACGTTACACACTAATTACTATTGCATGTACTACCGCCGTACATTTACATAACTTGTCTATCCATCCTTTTACTATTATTTATAGTTTTTAATTCCTCATCTAGTCACTCCATCCTACTACTGGTCAACTGATTATTACAGATTTCTGTGTTAACCATCATAACTTTAATAACTCTGGATTACAATAAACTTACCAACGTAATAACATCTGCTTCTCACAAAATCACCATTCTGGGACATCCAACCACTTCCAAGTGACTCCAGCCCACAAATCAACTGCTTCAACCAAAGGGTATTAAACAGCTGTGCTGTTAGGTTTCCTGTACTATATACCACCAAGTAACAGAAACCTCACCCCAACATAGAAAAGCCATAACAAAGAAATTAATTAGTTTGGACTAACCCGTCAAAAGTCATTGGACATTGAAAAAACTTCACAGCGGTATTTGTACGATTAGACGCTGCAGCGATGGATCAACCTTTGTTTTCTTGCACAAAATGTCTGCGAAATTTCCCACAGTCTGAGATGTCCAGGTCTGGGCAGACATGCAAAGTACTTTAAGTTTTATCTTCGGTCATAATTATTTGACTTTTAGGGCTGCAATCCGCACCACTCAACATTTAAACAATGTGAGTACTGTAAATCGGATTTTAAGTACTATGTGTAAGTTGTTAAAATTTAACCTATTTCCATTGTTTATAAAGTTATGGCGATGTTTGCCCACAGTGCCAATCTCTGAAAAGCAAATACGGCGAGCCTCAACCTTGTTCTATATGCAAATTAAGAACAGCTTTTGGCAATGCTTTAGTTTGCCAGCGGTGCTTACATTACAGGAACAGATTTGGTGAACCTCGACAGTGTCATTCCTGTGGAAATACTTGTGCCTTTTTAAAAGACGAGGTAAGTATCAGTTTTGATTTAGCACTTTTCTTAATTCAACTAACAGGATGATACTCATTCAAAGTAGATGATAGCAAGTGCTTATTATGTGTTTAGTAGTGTATATTTTTTGCATTTGTTTATTGCACCACTAGCCATCGATATCAATCGCTGTACTTCCTTGGAAGTCCCCAGTCCTTTTATACCTGAAGCCATTTATAGGTTTTGTTTAAGACAGCTTGTAGTATATTGCTTATTGGATTCATATATACAACACATCCATAAAAGTGTCAGCGGCTTAGGCATACTGTTTATTAAGTATTTTATACTTATCATGGCTTGTGATTTGAAATGTTCCCAGACATTATTAATTGAATATACTGTTAGCAATATTTCGTTCCTGTTTTTCTGTGTAGGCCAGTCGCGAAAAGGTTGATGGACAAATTCTCTGTTGGGTGTGTACATATAATTTCAAATTAGCCCGATCTAGAGAACGTTCTAGTCATGGATCCAGTAAACGTCGACACGACAGTAATCAACTTTCAACTGCTAATCGTTCAAAATCAAGTCATAAGTAAGTTAATTGTTTCGTGTTTTCCCTTAAGCTTTCTAGTTTAAATGCTGAAACAAACTCCTAGCTGATCCTGGTATTATTTATCAAAGTTACAAATACTAAGCGTGCGAACTTTTTCATTACTTATGACAGGCGAATTGTGTCTTTCAGTTATGAAATCAAACTAGATAAAATAACAAGCAATACTTTTAGCATTATGATGGTCTTCGTCTGTCTCAACTGTGTTCTAATATATGTCTATCTCCAACAAATACCATATCAAGACCTTAAGATAAAGGCTTTTCCTGATTTGGCTACCACCACTAGCATATTAACTATTGACTAATCAACCAGTTACAATTAAATATTGGTGCTAAGAGATTTATGCTCCTAGATCGAGCAAGTGCTAACTGCTGGTTCACATACTTATGTATCCTCGCTTTAATAGATACAGAAGAGCTAAAAAATATCTCTCTGTAAAGAGTTTCATTAGGTAAAGTTGACAAAATGAGATTTCTTAATAACTTGCATGATATATCAAAAATTTTCTAAGTTGCATTTCTCATCTACCGTATAAGTACTGTGTTTTCAAAATTGATGCTTAATTCGATAGTCTGATAAAGTAGTTAAGTGTTTTGATTATTGCACTTTCTGAATTTGATCGACTCTAGGTAGCAGGTCGCAGGTGAGATCGAAACAGACATGAAGTACTCAGATTTCTGTTAACTTATGATGTCTGCGAAGCGTGTGAGATATGCAAGTACTTCATTTCTGACCTTTATAAGGTATTGATTCGTTTACTGGAGTTCATGCCACACTGTGAGTTAATTATACTACCCAGTTTCCCAGTCCAAAGTAAAAGGTATATAGGTTTGGACGTAAAACGTAGTGGTTGAAATTCGAAAGTTTTTCCACAGTCAGCACTTTAAATCCCTACTACAAGACAAGTATGTTGTGGAGACGTCCACTGTCAAATATCCGTTGACTTTAGTGCATGACTACATATGCATATAGCCGTCTCACCGGTGTTCAAGCATGGTTTTCAAAATACCCTCTGTATGGAAATGCATTCATTTATACACGCGTTTATGACCTCTCTCATGGATGTCTTGCTCACTGCTTACACGTAGCAAGAGTGTTGTTTAGAAAAGCAAAGGAATAAAGAAAACGTCCGACACTTAACGCGGGTTAGTGGTCACAGAGATTTAATTTAGGCGAGTTGGAAATTTCTGGTTCTAAATCGATTACATGCATTTGCTGCAGGATTCTCAGAGAACGAATGGCATGTGTACCTACTCTAGTCACTAACTACTATGAGATTGCATCTTGTAGCGCCGCTCTATTGTTTTGTGGATTATACCTTTAGATCATAGGCTTGGAGATTTATACCCTAAAAAGACTACCTGCTTTAATTAAATTTACTTGACATCTCAGCGTCATTCTATTTCGTTTTGTCTTCACATTGTATTTACATTTACTATTCAACCCAACCATCAGTTAATTTTTATAGAAAGTTCTGTCACTTCTACGGTCTTTGGTTGCTGAAATCGATTTTATGAATGCTGTCGCTGAATAAAAACTTGATACAGCTTTACTAAACCTACATGGGTCAGTTAAACTAATCTGATAGGTACTTCTCAACGATCATTTATGTGTTGTTAGATTAGAAAGTTCCATCATCTGGCTTGGGAAACAACATTTTCACGATGTCCACTTATGCACCTACAGGTTTGAGCCCGGGTGCAGTGAAGGGTTAATTTAACAATCATATTCTACGAATATCGACCCAGTGACTTCCATTTCATGCATTACATGGCGACACAAGGATTAGATGACAAAAACGAAGATAGTCTGTTTATGACTCAATATCATGGTATAAAAGGAAGTTGTGTAGAATTGGGCTCCATTGGTCCATCGCGAATTTTTGGTTGGGTTACTAGAAATTTTGCAATTTCAACTTGTTCCCTCTTTTGTTTCTTCATAATATTGTCATTTTATGTAATGCATACAATTATTTGGTACTCGTTTTAAACCGAAATGTTATGTTTAAGTAAATTAACAAAACAGTACTCTCTGGTTGTAAAACCGCCAAAACGTTCAATACATGTGCTATACTTGTAAAATTGCCACCTAACTCTGCGCGTTTCGCTGGTTAAAATACAAGTAAATTTAAGAATAACTAGCGTTATACAGACATCCTTCAGTCCTTTGAGTGGTAATTAATTTCGCGTCGGTAATTTTCGACTTACTGTCTGAGTTTAGTTTTGTAGAGCCGTGCCAATTAAAATTCATGCATTATAATACTAAGCTCTGTTTTTGAGCGTTTATTTAATGACCCGCGCAAAATTTAAAAGTGAAATCGTATTCCAATAAAATATATGATCGAATTCCTAATGTCTATTCTTCGTTCTATGTAGGACAAATCAAGAAATGTTCTATTCTTATGAGCTATTGCTTTTAATTTCAGTTCTCTTAAAATTACATGTACCGATGAGTATGGAACGAGAAAAACTGATAAACAGGTCGATTGTCAACATGCCTTAACCACTCAAGCACTATGGTATGTAACAGTTTGGTTTTCTGTAGATTTTAACACGATGATATGCTTGTTTGATTGAGAACAAACGTACTGTTTCAACGAGCAAACTAAAAATCACTTGAGAATTGAGTGAATGCGCCCAAACCATTCACTAAGTCCTAGTTTTACTTATTAACATTTACATTTTTTAAATTATATTTATCATTCTTAGATTTCTGTTGCTCCCAATATTATTTCCAATCTTATATTTCTTATTTTACTGGTCTCCCTTTGCTACACTGACGTTTGGTGCGGCAATTTGGACCAATGCTAGGTTTTGCATTGATCATAACTTAATGACATATTTAGAGGTTTGACTTAACAGGTTTATCTACTAGATGACTGTTGCATTTCTGAGTATTTCTCACAATTAAACTTCGAGGAGTTTTATCACATTATGTGGAAACCAGTTTTGTAAGTCACCTCGGTGGTAGTAGTAATTGTGAAAAGACAAACTAAACAAGTCGTTGTGTATTTAAAAACAGAGAACGTCATGAAATATTATATACATTACTCCTAATAATCGATTCGCACGTCCTTCGCGTTTTGTGATCCGTGTCGGTTGCAGACTTGCTACCCTTGGTTGCCCTCGATTCTCCTATGTATTCTAATCATGCTTTACCCCTTGTCACCTCGCAACTTGCTTCATATGCTGTTTACTGATTCTCTCCAATTTCATGCGACGTCTCGCCACCTACTGCTTATAAACGACCTTATGAGTAGTATCCACCACAGTAATAATAGTCGGAGCAGAATTTTTTATTGTTTAAATTAGTGGCACATCGTTTTTAAATGGACTACTAGGTACGGTTATTGAACCCAGCAAATAGAGTCTTCTCTGTGGAGGTCAAGCACAGTGGTTATGGGCCTCAACTTTCAACCAATAGCTTCAGGTTCGAGTTGGGAAATCACGTATAAAAGTGATGGCTATTTATAAACATGTAAAAAATTAATTCATACACTTGTAGATTGCACTGCTAAGGTTGCCTGAAGTTACATTAAAATGTATCCTAATTAAATCACCTCTAAAGATGACTTCATTTGAACGTCAGTTTTTAAGTGTCACGTTTAATTACAATGAAAATTGAAGCAAATAAGGCACCATGCTATCTACTCTATTTGAAACATTAACTTAAATCTGATTACGAATTAGGTCCTTTCTTATTTTTAATTATGATATGAGATTCTAAATACTATAGTTATCTTTGGAATCGGTTTAACTACCCTGTTTCACATTAATGAGCAAAAATATCTTTCGCACTTTTATTTACTTTATTCTCACTAATTCAGCTTAGATTCAGTGTACAATGAACACTTACTTACCATTAGTCAGTTACAAGATGAAATCAAATCACTCAAACGTCAATTAACGCTTAAAGATGCTGATATGTTAGCAAAAGATCGTACAATAGCAGAATTACGCTCTGAAATGATTGATATAAAAGATATGCATGAAGATCGTATTCGTAAAGTAAAGTCAGCTGCACAGCTTGAACAAGATCGTTTACTAGTAAGTTTTTCTTCATCATAGGGACGTAGTGCATTTATTTTGTCAAGTATTTCCATTTGTTCTAGGTGTTATTGTTTACTTATATGAACAGTTATATTTTACATATGATTACCAAGGTTAGACCTGATAATTTTAAATAATTCTAGCATTGGATTGTTACTTATAAAAGTGAGTGATATACGTATATATATATTTGTAATATGTATTTGTAATATTTCAGTGAGTATAAAGTCAAAAATTTTAATTTCCGCTCATTGGAATATTACGAGTTATAATCCAGTTGATGGGACAATCACATATAGAAAAGTAGTACTAATCAAGTCGTGTAAGATTTTCTATACGATTGATTGCTTATAATCTTGGGTGATCAAAAAATCTTGATTTGTGATTTCCTTCGAAAATTGTTTTCATCAATGGCATACCTTATGCTATAAACTCCATAGAGTGATTTTATAACCTCTTCCTTGTCCCAAAAAATCCTCCTACTTTTGGACGATGAATAGAAAATACAGAATAAGCCTGATTTCATTTAGGTGGTTACAAAAACTAAAGGTATTTATAATATTGTAAACACACTTATGATGATAAAAGCCCCTGAAAATGTGCCTCATTTAGTAAAAAAATTGATACTTGTCTAGTTGGAATAAGAAGAGCACAATCAATCGTTTTATATATTTCATAAGAGAGTTTTTAACCAGCGCTAATTGTTTGAAGTTCTTTTCCAGGAATTCTCAATGGTTTTAAGCATAATTTCATTTTCACACCATTGAGTAGTTGATTATGCTTTATCTCCTGTGTCTTTTGTAGGCTACAGTTCGTCAGTTACAAAAGGAGAAGGCTACTATCAGTCAAGATGTAAAACGTCGCTAAAAACAATAAGAGTCTGTCAAAACTTACAAACTTCCGACATTCTATATCCTCAACAACTTTGTTCAATCCAGATTCACCTCTTAATGTGGGCAATGCAAAACGAGTAGTTACCAGGACACCATTAGTTAACAATCAAGCTTGTGAGTGCCGAAGTGAAACAACACCATCTAACTCAAATCGACTATCAAAAGATAATACACCCGATTCAACAAGTCGTTTTATGAAAAAACAACTTACACCTGACAATCATAATCTGCAGATTTCTGATGAAGACTCTAATTTAACACCTCAACGTTCAATTACTTCCAGTTCAAAGCGGAAAAATTCAAGTTCACCAGATATCACTCCGAGCATATCTTCTGAACCTCTTACGGATGATGATTGTGATGAACAGGACTTACATTCGCAACTGTATCAATTTAACCCTCAAGAAATGATCGGGAAAGATCCTCTCGGATTGGATACACCAACAGAATCAGAAGATGAAGCACCTGATTGATATTCTATAAACCATTCGTACTTTAACTTCTCACTTCTTCAAACAAAAAAAATGCAATTAAGTGCTCATATTTTTGTAATCCAGCGCACTAATACTTTACAGTGCTGTAAATTAACTATCCTTGATGTTTATTACTAAAGCCTATTTTTCCATTTCCCTTCTGTGTCACACGTATATTTGTTTGTTTCAAGTGAAAGTGTCGTAAACCCTGAGTTAATTATTCATTTACTTTCTATTTGAAGTGTGCAACAGATCAGTTTGTTTTAACTAGTCCAGTTTTGAGGAACTTATATTTCAGTCTATTACATTTACAGAGTTACATACTTAAATATTTAAGTAAATATATATTATGTCATTTCTATGTTTCATCAACCAATCTGAATAATTAACTGTTTGTTCTTATACATTTAATAGTGAATGTATTCATAATTATTGGCTGATTTTCTAATTTATTATTTTTATTGTTGTTAATTTTTTAAACCATTGCCTTAAACTTATAACATTTGTTATTAATTTACACATATTAGTTGTTCATTTGTTTCTTTTTAAGAGGGATTTATTCAATTTAATTTACTGCATGTTCATAATGGTCATTATTACCTATTGTATTTTAAAGTTCATTATCGTCAACTATACGTTTATTCCCTTTTTCTGCCACCAATAATCGTTATCATTTTTATTTATTCTGTTATTGTCTCAAGTTAACTATCAGACAATTCTGCTAGTTTTAATGATAAGTAAAAAAAAATTGATATGTATATAATTTCTAATTCCAAGAAAAGTAGTCAATTTACTACTGATAATGTCATTTTTAAATGGTTCAATTTCTCGATTAATATTCATTCATTGTAAATCACTAAGCATGTGATTAAGTGAAATGTGTTGTCAAAACTAAAAATTATTTTAATATGAAATGGTCTAATTGGCTTGTTTCAACTAGATAACAGTGCCACTCAAAATCTGGACTGGATAGACTTCTACCTCATTTTTCATCGATCAAGAATGTTGATTTCTACTTCAGCCGTTTCCAAACACGTAAACTTTTTTCATTCACATATGCTTATCAACCTTAAAAAAGAAGCAATAATACTTCTAAGCGGATTACAAGGAAATCAACTTATCGTAACATTCTTATTTCCTTAAGATAAATTCAGCAAAGAGATCTCTTTCCAACTAATTCATTGTCAAGTCGTATATATGCATACGTGATAAGTTACAGGTTGATCAATAATAGTAAGAATTTGTTTAGTCGTTATGTGAAATTTATCGACTACTCAGTTTTTTGATTTATTATTTAGTAGATTTAGGAGACGATTTGGGAAACATTAAAACTGTATGATCATTAGGGTGGTGGTTATCGTTAGGTTAGGGTGATGTGTCAATGAGAATGTGGATGCAGACAGTCTTTGGAATAATGGGGTGATAATAATTATAACGAACGTAAATAGTAATTTACGAAGTCAGAATGCTGTGGATAAACAAAAGTGCAAATAAATAAACCAGATAAAGTGAGCTCTAGACTAAGTCCATGACAAAAAAGCTGTCTCACTAATTACTTTTGTATGCACAACTCGGGCTTCAAAATATGGATAACTAAAGCTTCTGCAGTGTAAAGTAGATTCAGATCTGAATATGTCAGTATATTTGACTGGATTTTGTAGCTTATGTCAAATAATGAATCTGAGGATAAATCTACCATATTTCCTTACGTAAATACTGAACACCAATGACGATGTATTCTTCTTTTATTTAGCTTGAGACAGCTATACAGTACATTTCCGTGTACTTGCCTTCAGAGTACGCTCACTTACCTAAACCGAAGTAAGTCGAATGAATCGAGACATGCTACTATATATGCAACCGCTGGATGTTTGTTGGTTACATACAGGTAGGTTGGAAACTTATCATCAGCTGAGGGGAGATAAACAATCAACTACTGCTTGGTTCATACGGTTTTGAGCAACACTTTACATGTGAAGGTTTATGATGCCATCGGATTACTTCGATTGAATCATGTTGTGTCAGAGATTTGATCAAATCATTAGAGCGTCAAAATAGGCCAGATTTAATGAAAATCATTGTCATATATTTCGATTCAGTCAAATCATATTACAATAAATCTTCAGAATTTGTTCATTTAACTTTGCACTTACATCAATAAGCGATAGAATTGGAAAATAGGAATGTTTATGAGAATCAGTGATTTTACGGGATAATAAGTTTAATGATACAGTACTGCAATAACTTCAGGTTTTCTGACCCGACAGTGATCATATTGATGCATAGTTTATGCATAACCTATTGTACATGTTATGCTATCAATTTCCACACAACCAGATACTGAATGTCTAACCGATTAAGTGACGAATTTCATTTTACACTACTTATTAGTAAACAGAACTGCAAATACGTAATTTATCGAATTTAAAGGTTAAAATATATGGTGAGAACTTATTGTCAAACAAATTGTCAGTAGTGAGTGAAGATGTTGTGACTGCCAGACATCAATGTGCGATACATCACTCGATAGTTCCGCACAAATGAAATCAAATGCAACAAGGATAATGAATGATGGCCCATCTAGTTAGCAGTTATGACAACAGACCAACAAGCTGAACTTCTATCGTACTTACTACACTTTAGCTTTTGCATTGTGATCACCTTCCCTCTTTTACAAGTATAATGTTGCGTATAACATGTAAGTACTAATTATCTGATTTTAATCCCTATTGAAATAAAACAAAATTACTTCTTCCCGCATTGGTGATTGTTTCCGCTTTGCAATAAATCATGAAAATTATGAAATTCTAGAAATCACGTCTTCCTGCTTCATATTTTTGTGCTCTGTATAATCTTTTGTCAGCTAGATATGGTACTGCTTTTAAGAGGATTTGTTTCCGATTTCTCAACATATGTTTACAATAATAACACTTTTCCAAGACAATATTTTTAGCAATTACGGTGCCAAAAATTAAGTATCAATTATGTAAATTTGTGTCGCCATTTCTGTATTTTTTATAGTTACTCATAATGGCTCATTATCTTAGTTGCTGAAAACTATGAAGAGTTCCAGTTTTATTTTAGACCGTTCGAATCTATTTTGTTGCATCAAAAATTTTAATTTCTTTTATGATTTAGAAATCAATACATGTTCACAGATCCGAAGTGAATTATCTTATTCATTACTTCAAGAGCCTATCAAAGAGAATGCTCTTCAGTTGAACCCGAAAAGTATGTTGTGAATCTTTTTGATACTCAAACGATCAAATTAGGATTGAAAGCGTTATCTGTAGGTCTTGAATTATATGTTTCCAAAAAAAATACTCTGAACCGGATAGATCTAGAGTCCCAGTTTGAAAATTTGTATAGTCGGTCATGTGAACTGAGGCTTACTTCGAAAGATTAGGTAGGTTTGTTCAAAGTCTGATTTATTGATCCTGAAAATTAGTATGCTATTACTCTACCTGTTTCACTATATTTACCAATGATGTACCGAAATGCTATAAATGAGTTGTTGAACGACAGTGAAATAGTCATTTTAAAACTCGACAAGGATTCTAGAGTAATGATTTTAAGCAAACAAGAACAATCAAAAATGCATATATGATTGGATAGTGATAAACATATCATCATAAATAAGAAAACAATGGCATAGTACGAAAGTGAAACAAAAATTAATCAGCTTATGAATCAACTGCTGAAACGGGAAGTAATAGATAAAACAACTAATGAATGTTTGAAACCTAGTGACACCCACTTGCCAAGATAGGATGGCCTATCTAAGGTTCACAAAGATGGTAATCCTCTACGGCTAATCCTAGCAATGAGTTACTCATCATATCATAGCGTCTGCGGATGGTCTGGTTAATTGATTGAACCCATAAAGAAATAACTTGCCTTACACAGTGTGAAAGACAGTTTTAACTTTGCCGAAATAGTAGGTGGCATCAACTGAAACGAAAAATACATGTCGCTCTCGATTCAAAGTCATTATATACTAATTTCCCAATAGAAGAAACAATCAATATCATATGTAGCTATACTGCTATGATCGACCTCCAGAAGAAGAGACTAAAAGAATTCCTGATGGTATACATAAAAACGTGCAGATTCAATTTCTTAATAAATACTATCAGCAAACAGAACGTGTTGCTAATGAGCAATTTGCTAGGCCTAATATTCTCCGACATTTTTTAACGCACCCAGAAAATACTAGGCTTAAATATGTGCATGTGTGATGAGTATAATGTTCCTTTTGTCTTTAAATATCCCTCAATCTGCCCTATCATTTAATCTATTAGCTATTGTTGAAACATTTCTCATTAATGAACTATGACTAATTATTATGTATATGTTACCACATCTTTCTGTCCTTATTGCCTATGTTAGGTTTCAATGAGCAATCTGAATTTAGACATATATATATATATATATATATATATATATATATATATGTTGAATCTCTTAATACTTATGCTCCCCTCACTGAAACAATATACTTTATCTGCATTTGCTTTGAAAAAACATGCTAACCATTAGGATTCTCAATACTTATCGTATAGAAAATTAAGAAAAGTAAAGACAAATCACAGCAAATGAGTAAAATTTATGTTACGAGCAGCAACTAAATTAAGGTTGATAATGATATTTACAATTCAACGAATATAACCATTGAATTTTTGCGTCGTTACATCGAACTAATAACTAATTAATTGTATTATCTCCTCAGAACCACCAACAAAGTTAAATTGAACTTACACAACTTAAATCTGCATTCAGCAATCATATATTAACTGACGCGATAGTTATGTCTTTTTACCGTTAACCATTTATCAACATAACTATGCTTCAACGTATATATATATAAATAACAGTGTAAAGCATTCAATATCTTACCATGATAAGCAATTTGACAATATTCTGTTCTATTTACTAAAAAGAACTGATCTATTTCATCTTTATGAAACTTTCTAATGAACTAACGGTAAGCAAGTAAGCATAAGTTGCCTAAAACCTGTAACAAATGTGTATCACTGTCAGGTATGCATATGTGACAGCTATCTAGTCGAAAAATCTTAGTACAAAATATTGATTACTAGCACATAATTCAAAATGTTATCGACATTTATGAACGTATTTTCACTTATCTATTATCACTATTATTATCTTTATTCTTAATAAAATTAAGATTAAACGTATTTATTCACAGATAGACAAAGTTGAATAGGATATGAATGACTGAACACATTCAAGTCACTGTGTTATTTACTGCATTAGTACAAATAGGATGCATAGACAATAAATAATAGTTAACATTATAAAATCAACTAAACAGAATTTAGTAGGACACATTGGTTCTATTAAACCTACTTACTCTATAAACAGACAAACCGATTGCGTTTGATTGGCGGCTACAATGTAATCGAGTTTATTAAAAACAACAATTTTTGTTTGTTGATTATAGTATCTAATTTATGAATATTAAAATTTATCATTTTAGCTCATTTCTATCAATTCTCTAATAGGTAAGTCAAATAACACTGATTTATGTTCGGAACATAATATTCATCATAAATTTAAATGATCACTGACAACTAAAAAGTGTTAATTAATCAGGATGTTTGATTGTTTTCTATAACCTTTCAGTAGAGTTCACATTTGCTTCATTTAGTGATGAATTCTTCGGTGAATATTTCTACGTGGTAAGCATTAAGTACTTATATAATGGTAGGATTCCAACTTCCGGTGGTGTAGAAGGTTAGGAGTCCGTCAACCTGAAGCCCCTATGGTGGAATCTAAGGTACGATCTACTGAGGAGTCCCATATCTGGACGAAACAGTTGTCCAGTGCTTTCTAGTTTCCAGTGGTTTTCTACCAAAATCAATCTGTAACAAAGTTCAATCAACTAAAACTTAATACCAGTCTCCCCAATCCACTTCATTTCAATGAAGTGCTTATCGTTGTAATTAACCAATAGTGCAGGAATCTGGATAATTCTAAGTAAAATAACTTTCCATTGTTCACACTGTTACTTAAGTTTTTATTATTACACTCTGATCAGTATAAAATCTGATAAGAATAGGAAAACATCACTAATTACTCATTAATCTGGAAAATTTAGACCTTTTACCTCAAAACTTTCTTCATAATAAAGAGAAGGGATTTAATCCAATTATTCTAAAATTATAACAAAATGGCTCGTTGAACACCCCTTGAACAGCTGGCAATTTTTCTAGTGTACTATAATCATCCCGTGCATCACTCGACAACGTTCAGTGGTTTTCAGGTAGCCTCTTCAAAAAAATGTACAGGTCACTGTGAGAATGAACTTTTGAAAATTCGTCGTCATGAGGTGAGTATTTATTTAAGTATTGTCGATTAATATCTACTGTAACGCACATAACAAAACTGACTGGATTCCTTCAATCAAAATAAATAAATTGTGGTTAGCAGTGCAATCTAGGAGATTTTTTTCTTATTTAGGATTTGTCAGATCAATGTACCTTCATTTCAGGGCTATTGATTACACTGTTACTCAAATTAAGTGCCATAATCCTTAAACGCTTAATGTGGTATATAGTGAGTCCATGTAGCTTTTAGTATGTTCTAAGGGTATAATATTCATTAATTAGTAGTAGAGGTCTAAATTATTCTATTGTTGATATTTAGGACTAAATTGTGATCATGTTTGCTAATATATATACACTTTCAGTAGGTTGTCTGGATGTAAACATCTTTTCACATTGACTAATAACTTAATAAATGTATGTGTTCATAATACTTTAATAATTTCCTCGCCTTATATTACCTCTAAACATTGGTTTGAACTGCATATGACAAAACCTATGATGACAGAACACAAAATGTCATTCGTGTATAAAACAAAACATTAGTTACATGTTTGCAGCATGAAAACATCCGTATAACTCTGATACACAGCTGGATGACATTTTATTAACTTATAATCTATGTCGCTGTGCCAATGGAAATCATCTGTTTTTCAAATTCATCTTGTTTCTGATGTAAATGCTGCTAAGGTTAGTTAACAACTGATGTGAAAGTTTATCAAAGTTTTAGCTTAGATCACTACAAACCTAACCAATCTGCAGCTTATGACATCAAAGGCTATATCAAATTTCCAGCATTGATAATTAATGTCCTCTTCTGAACTGTTACTACGCAAACTATACGAATTCCGTCTATACATTCAGTCAGTATTTTGTGAATGATGTTACAAATTAGTTTGATAGCTATGCTAGTTTAAACTCATATCACATTGATTTTCGGAATAACAGCTAGTACGTGTTTAAAAAACTAGGCTAATAGGGCATCAACTCAGTCATCTGGTTACTCTCACTGAATTGACAGCACTTTGCGACATGATGTGAGGGTTTTTTCTTGTAGGATTTTGATCATTAGGCCCTCTTACTTTTGTATATTACTTTTCTTCAGTGACCAAAAGCAGTAGTTCGCTACAAATTAGTGACTCTTAATTGCAACACGCAGAGGATCTGTGGTTGAACAAGCGACAGCGCTTTCATTATGAGACTACATGACTTACGATGATACCTACTATGCATTAAGTCACTTCTTCTACTTGCTATACCAGAGTAAATGTATTAACAGTGTCAACTACATTCCCTTAACCGGCTTTCGGATAAAATCACACTGGATTTTTGCTATTAATGATGCAGAAATTTGATTTCTTCAAAATTAAGTGTTTACTGAATTTTTCTTACATTCGGGACTGAGAGAAACTTAATAAACAAGTAGCGATTGTTGTTACTGATGGTGAGTAGCCTATTGTATATTTAAGTCTACTTGTTTACTTAATCCAGTATACTAGTGTCTAATCCAAACCTTGGCTGAATAGTTTTGAAATACTACAATAATCCTAGTAAACCATAAAAAAGCAAGTGGGTCAAACTCATGACATGCTGGGTGACGGAATCCAACCGTATAATACAAAATTACTTTAGAATGTCCATTTTATGTTATTTATTATTAAGCTGAATTACTATCTACAGCAGTTGTTATGGATAGATGTGATTGCCAAAGTAAAATGTTAACTATTCTATTTGATGAAAGTAAATTTGTGCCTGATGTTAATTTTTTTATGGAATCATTAAACTCACGTTTAATGAAACTGTTAAGAATGAATATTATTGATAAAGAATAATCTAATCTCTTAAAACACATTGAGTCTGAATACCCGCATTTATATGGATTGCCTAAAATCCATATAGTTAATATTCCCCTATGTCCAATTTTATCCAGATTTACTTAACCCTATTCGACGGAGATTATGTAAGCACTATTTGAAGGATTCGTTTGAGATGGTCGGTTATTTATGTGATAGAAATATCAAGGTAACGATAATGTGTTCTTTCTATGTAAATTCTTTGTTTACTAGTGTTCCCCTTAAAAAGATTAGTGATATCTTATGTGACTCGACAAGTAATCTTTAATTGCCCATCCCTTTAAAAATTCTTAAAGACTTATTATTATCATCATTATGTAGCGATAAAGTACAATTCATATTTAAGAGTGAACGCTTCTGCCAAATTGATAGAGTTTCTACGAGTAGTTCTCTAGAACCATTATTTACAGATGTGTATATAGCATATGAGAAAAATCGACTTAACCCCTCCTAGTCTTTATGAAGTTGAGAAGGCTATAGGAAATCTGAAGCGTGGTAGAGCAGCAGGTCCTGATAGGCTTACCCCTGAAATTTTTAAGGACGGTGGTTCAGTTTTAGCAGCTAGATTGACTGAAATCTTAGGTAGAATCTGGGAACTGGGCGTAATACCATCTGACTGGTCTCAATCCCTGATTGTCCCAATTTATAAGAAAGGACAAAAGTCTTCTTGTGATAATCACAGGGGAATCAGTCTGACTAATATAGTTTCTAAATTGTTAGCTTTGATTATACTTAGACGCCTAACTACAGCTCGTGAAGAGCAGACTAGAGAAAACCAGGCTGGATTCAGACCTGGACGTGGCTGTATAGACCACATCTTCACACTGCGACAGGTCGTGGAACACCGACACACATTTAGGCGTCCTACAATAGTTGTCTTCCTGGACCTAAAGGCGGCATTCGACTCTGTTGATCGTGAGGTTCTGTGGTAGTGTCTGTCATTGAAAGGTGTACCAAAGAAGTACATTAACCTTATACAAGCTCTCTACTCTAAAACTACAGGTCGAGTGAGAGCTTATGGCGAACTGTCATCGGAATTCCTCACTTCAAGTGGTGTCCGTCAGGGATGTCCACTGTCCCCATTCTTGTTTAATTTTGTCATAGACATGCTCCTAGATATAACCTTATCTTCGTTTAACTTCTCAGGAGTTGACTTTCTACCAGGAGCCTCGCTTACTGACTTAGAGTATGCTGATGACATAGTCCTATTTGGTGAAGACGCTGACAAAATGCAGAGTCTTCTGACTACCCTGAGAAACAATGCAAGCATGTTCAGAATGCGGTTTTCCCCCTCAAAATGCAAAATGTTGCTTCAGGATAATAATAATAAAATGCTTACCTTGTATACAACCAAAAATAATGAATCTTTAACAGAAAAAACAGTTCTAGAAGATAATCAATCTTCTTTAAGTGCCCACCATAACAGCAATCTGAACTGATGTACGTACGTACGAAGTTCTGCGTTGTATCTGTCTGTCTGAAAAATCTAGCTAGCAATTTAATAGATGATATGTATGATGATGATATCTTAGTCATTTGTGATAAATTTGAGGATGCACACAGTCCATTAAGTAAACTAACCACTCTCCGAGACCATATTACTTTATCATGCAGAGAGAAGATGAACAACCAGCTTCAGTTTCTAGATATATTAATTAGTCAGATGGAGGACAGTTCAGTTAAACATTCCACCTACACAAAATCTGCAATGAGTAGGCAGTGTCTAAACTTTCATAGTTATTGTCCAGTATAATATTAAACAGGTATAGTAAATGGGTTGCTCAACAGGATTTAGTGTATGTACACAAATGGCACTAGTGAATTAAATAAAAATCTGTTAATCGTAGTACTGATATCGGATGGATACCTAAAAACGTTTATAAATCATTTGAAAGGCAACAGCAATAATATTATTAAACCAACTATATTTCTAGCGCTTAAGAAACCTGACTATATCACCTTACCATCCAAAGGTGACTCAATCAGACTTTTATTGAAAATCTAAGTCTTTGATTAACAACTATCCTAAACAGCACTTTAATGATTGTATCACATCCCACTGAGTTTATCAATTTATGTGCATGTGTAGATACACATTCAGAGGTGGGACTAATCTTGATTAGCGTGTAGAAGTAGTTAGGCACATTCCTAAATGGCTTCTGAAACAAATAACCTCGAGAGACAGAATGGATGCTAATAAAAAACAATCATCGTCTTCTATCTTTAAACATCTTATTGAGACAGGCTATAAATCTTATATGAAATTAGCCTTTGTGGCGTTGCATATGAGTTGTTTGGGGCATATACTGCAATTTACTGAAGCCTTAGCTACACAAAAATTCAACAATATCTTGGCATTATTACTTTTGTGTTTGTTAGAGTTAATAAGACTTAAATGTAAGCAATCTTTGCAGTATGGTGATTTCAATCACTTAACTGGGAAGTAATCTTTTCTAGATAGCCTTCTCTAAGTTGTTTTTAATGTTCCTTACATACAACATGCAGATTATACGTGATTTTATTTTTACTTTAGATTAATTGTTTATTATAAGACGGAGCTTTTCTAAGTTTGTAGTTTTTCTTAAACATTTTTTAATATCCTTAAAACTTTTTAAGTAAAGTCATATGTTGATTTATACATCACAGTTTTTACTTACAGCATATTCGATAATCTGTTTGTTTTAATGTGTTTTCACCCCCATTAAGACATTTAATTTAAAATGAATAAAATAATTCTGATTAAGTCTGTTTTATTGCATTTCACTTGAACTATGATGATGAGGTTTCATTTTCACTCTGATTGTACGCTACATCTACAACAAAAATAAAACAATAATGGTTCCACTAACAACCATCAATTAATGGAGTTATTTGATCTTAATCAATTTGGTTTTGAATGTTTAGAGACAAACAGCTACATAGAGATTTTTGTTGTACGTACTATGCACTTATTACTGAAACTCAACAGTAAAATCATTTTTCATTAGAACTAATATCTTTTCTTTCATTGTCTTCATTAATTATGCTTTAATATCAATTAGGACGAGTACATGTTAGGGGATTGTATGGAATTTTATAATCAGCTAATTAATAGCTCAGTGTAACTGTTTTATTCTAACTTTTTAATATTTTCCTTATATAACAAGTTTAGTTCTGAGCAATACTACCAAAATTATCTCCATGAGTTACAAATCTCCTCTTCTATCGCAACATTCCCTCCCCATCATATTGAATATTGATTATAGGTAGAAACAAAACGGTTTACTTTGATTACTATTTAAGTCTTCCTAGTTTTATCTAGTTCCATCTCAGTGGGCATATATGTTTATGGAAATGCTCAGATAATCCTCCTCTCGTAAATTTCCAGGGATACTTGGTTCGATTTCAAAAAAATTCAATCAAATAAAAATAATTCAATGAAAATTTCATTTTGAGAGTAGGTAATGAATGAAATCTATCAGTTAAATTAAGAAAGTGAGTTGTGGGTGCTACTGAGGTTCATTTAAATAATTTATTAATCAAGTTAATGTTGAAACACGTATATAATATGTTCTTATTATACTGAAAATATTCAAGTTAGAACATTTTTTCTAACCTTCAATGTTTCCTGTCGATTGTCAGTAATGTAACACTTGGCAAAGTGAATGATGTCTAGTAACGCAATCTAATGACTACATTGAATTATAGTCGATAGGATTCGACAACTACTAAGCAGTAAATAATATGATATTAAATAATTTCAATTGGTGCATACATCATTATTAACTTTCACTTATTTCTTTTTGATAATAATGACATTCTAAATTAACTCAAGAATATGTGGAAGCAGTTTTTTAAAGATGCGAAAATCCCCAACTGTATTTTACTGGATTTATGTTTTTCGACAACAAACAACTATGTATACAAATGAATGATACCTTCATCACATTTAGCAAAAATTAATTATTTGTTTTGCATTATGAATTACTTCTGCATATTTAAGCGACTCCCTCCTGTTTTACGATGAAATGTAGTGGGTTAAGAAAGAAATTGGCGCAACAAATTTCAAATTGTCAATTTCGATATCACGAATTGATCTAAATCAGGCAACCATTGATCACCTGAAAGCACTGGACAGCTGTTTAGTCCTAGTATTGGATTATTCAGTAGTGTGCACCCACGTCCCCATTGTGGATCTAACCCAGGACCCTATGGCTCCGCAGTTGACGCTTTACCATTAGACCACTTTGTCTGGTCCTAACGGTTGACATTCCTAATTCAGCCAATTCGTGATAAGCTTACGCGACTTCATCCTTGCCATCGGTGGGTAACTGCCTCACACCGGACACGGCTGAAGTCCACCGGTCATGTCTTCATACTAGAACTCCAAGAATTACCTCAAGGAGTTAGCCACTAGTGAGCTGATATTAGTCACATATTTGGGTGTTGTGGAAATATCAACCGTTAGGACCTGACTCAGTGGTTCAATGGTAAAGCTTTCGCTGCGGCGCCAGAGGGTCCTGGGTTAGATCCCCGATGGGGTTGTGGATGCGCATTGCTGAAGAGTCCCATACTAGGATAAAATAGCTGTCCAGTGCTTTCAGGTGATTAATGGTTGTCTAATTCAAATCAATTCATGATATTAAAATTTACAGTCAACTATCTCCACAATACCCAAATATTTAAATTTCAAATTGTGTATCCGAATTACAACTAAATAAATTTTAATCACTTTATAATTTATTTAATAGAATAAAATGGTTATTTTTGAAAAGCTAAAAGAAAATCAAACACCTTTAAGTAGTGAAGAGAACTCTCAAGATAATGTAAGCATCAAGAATGATTCAGTTGGTAAGTTTATTAAGATTTGAATAATAATTCTTTTAATAAGAAATGAAAGTAACTAATGAACGTTATCAGAAAATTTTATTAAAACATACAAGTTGTTTGTATAAAACTGACGGATAGATCAAGCAGCAGGAAACTATGCAGATAGGAAAAGAGACAATATGACACTGAATTTTATAAGATTTGGTTATCCAATGTCTTTTAAGTAATTTTTACATAATTAGAATTCATTGAAACTAGAATTCAAACATTCTTCAGTCGAAATGATTCTAATGACCTAGAAACATGGAAAATAACCGAAAGATAGTAGAAATAATATGTAACCGAAAAAGACTAGTTAATCATTAAATCAACTTCATTTTATACGTTTTACATATAGATAACCTTCCAAGTAATTTTCTCAAACTGGGCTTGGGCTCAACTGTAGTCAAAACTGGAAGAACTTGACATACAGTTTATTTATTTGTAAAAAGTACTTCAATACAATTAATGCAAAACATGTACTCAATATAGTTAGTTTAGAAAATGGCAGAAAAGCAGTGTCAAGAAATCTATCAGAATGAATCATTATATGAAGCAGTCATATTTATGAAAAGAGTACAGCTTTGTGGCTGGTAACTGAATAAAGATATTTAACACTAATAAGGTTGAGTTCGAGTCGCGATCATTTAACTAGATAAAATTGCTCAGGTTAATTTTGTACATAATTAACAATTATTAAGTTACTAACATTAACAGTTCTGAGCTGTTTACTAGCCTTAAATAATGACGAATAATTACTAAATGAAGAGGCTATTTTGAAAGCTTCTATAAATAATATTTTTCGTAAATTTCAAGAACTTTTCACTCTGATTAAAAGTGGCGTTTTTTTCTTTAAAAATTTGTCCTTCAGTTTCATCAAGTCAATCAAGAAAATTGGCATTTTTTGAGTTTTCTACAACTAAAATTTTTTACATTCCACTTTTTAGATAACTATTTTAAACTTTCTAAGAATTAACAATCACAATATTTGCTTCAGGTTAAATATTAAAGGGTTAACTAAACTTCAGCTTTGAGTGTACAGCTTGTCGACTTAGTAACTAACCAACTATAGTCGAATAACATAGTTACGCAAAACCAAATATTTACACTATTTACATGTTAACCAATAACTGTCGTTGTATTCTTGTTTGCGAGCTGACCAATACATTTATTGGTCAGTTGGATAACTTTCATTTAATTGCACTACAGAAATAATCATTTTCATCTTAGAGTTTATAGGAAATCATAAAATGAGGTGATGAATATTCATTTAGAGCTCCATTTGTTAGCTTAATAAAAGAAATCACTATAGTTCTTTAGGTAGGCTTGCACATTTAACTTAGATATCTAGTGAACTCTATATTTTTAAATTGTTTTTAAGTCACGCGAAGCGAAACAGGTAAGCCATGTTTGAAACATAATTATATGTCTAACTAGTAACTTTTAAATTACCATGACTATTAATTGACGAAAAATACCATTTAAAAGCTTATTTTAAAAGATTGTCGGAAAATTATGAGTATTGACATTCATTCTTGTTTGTACTTACTTCCTTACTCCCGTTACCACTTCCAGTAGAGCATAGGCCACTTATTAGTATTCTTTATTGAACTCTATCCTGAGTAATGCTTTTCAGTTGTTTCCGGTTGCTGTTCATCATTTTAATATCTGCTTCCAATTCTCGACACAGTATGTTCTTTGACCTTCCTATTTTCCGTCTCCCAAAAGGATTCCAAGTTAATGCTTGCCTCGTGATGCAGTCTAATGATTTCTACAATGTATGTCCTATCCATTTCCAACGTCGTTTCCTGATTTCCTCTTCAGATGGAAGTTGATTTGTTCTCTTCCATAGTAGGCTTTTGCTGATGGTTTTCGGCCATCAGACATTCAATATCTTGCTTAGACAGCTGTTTATGAATATATGTACCCTTCTGAGGATGTTTGAAGTTGTTCTCCACGTTTCAGCTCCATACGGCAGAACTGTCTTGATGTTCGAATTGATGAGTCTGACTTTGAGGTTGGTTGTCAGTTGCTTTGAGTTTCATATAATTTTCAACTTTAGGAATGCTGCCCTTACTTTATCAATCCTTGCTCCTACATCTGCATCGGATCCTCCTCGTCCAATGATAATGCTTCCCAGCTACGTGAAAGTATCCACCTCTTCCAGAGTTCCTCCATCAAGTTCAGTTGGGTTGGGGCTCCCTGTGTTGTATGTGAGGATCTTGCTCTTTCCCTTATGTATGTTCAGGCCTACTGATGCTGAGATTGCTGCCACGCTGGTTGTCTTCACTCACATTTGTTGGTGTGTATGGGCTAAAATAGCTAGATCATCCGCGAAGTCCAAATCATTGAAACGGATCCTACTTGTCCGTTGAATTCCGTGCTTCCCCTCAAATGCAGAGGTTTTCATGATCTAATCAACCACTAGAAGGAAGAGAAGAGTCGAGAGTAGGCAGCCTTGTTTGACTCGAGGCCTCACTGGGTATGCATCTTTCATCTGTCTTCCACGCACGGTTTTGCACTGTAATCCGTCGTAAGAATTCTGGATAATATTGACGAGTTTCTTTGGTACACCGTAGTGTCGAAGAATTTTCCATAGTGTTCTCCTGTCTACACTGTCAAACACCTTCTCATAGTTAACGAAGTTGATGTACAGTGATGAGTTCCATTCAATCGATTGTTCAACGATGATGCGTAGTGTTGCGATTTGGTCTATGCACGACCGATCCTTACGGAAACCAGCCTGTTGATCTCGAAGTTGAGCATCCACTGAATCTTTCATTCTATTCAACAACACTTTGTTGAAGACTTTCACTGGTACTAACAACAGCGTGATGCCTCTGTAGTTCTCACATTTGCTCAAACCTCCTTTCTTTGGTATCTTGATTCGATGCCCTTCTTTCCAGTCACCCGGCACTTGTTCTTCCTCCCAGATCTTCCTGAATAAAACGTGGAGCATCCCTGCCGTTATGTTTATGTCTGACTCCAGTGCTTCGGCTGGTATATTGTTAGGTCCTGCTGCTTTCCCACTTTTGATCTGTCTGATGGCTACCTTGATTTCTTCCATTGTTGGTGGAGTGACATCTATCGGAAGGTCAGTGGATGCTGCTTCTATGTCTTGTGGGTTCAGTGAAGCTGGCCTATTCAAGAGTTTCTTAAAGTGTTCTACCCACCTGTCTCTTTGTTCTTGAATCTCGGTGATTAGCTTGCCTTCTTTGTTCCTGACCGGTCGCTCTGGTTTACTATATTTCCCTGCCAGTTTCTTCGTTGCATCGTATAGCTGTTTCATATTTCTTTCTCTCGCAGCTTTTTCCGCTGTCGTTGCAAGGCCTTCGATATACTTCCGTTTGCCGGCTCTAATGCTCTTCCTTACTTGCTTCTGTAAATTCACTTTGTGCCTTGATTTTCTCTTCTCTAGTTCGGCTGTTGTTGATTTTTATCTTCTTGTACCTCCTTTGTTGAATTTCGCCCAGGGTCTCAATGGAAATCTATTCCTTATAATGGTGTTTCTTGCGACCGAGAGACTCTCGACAAGTTGAAATTAGTGACTCTTTGATTCCTTTTCAGTTGTCTTCTACAGTGGTTTTTTTCTCCTCCAGCAGATCTTGTAAGGCTTGAAACCTGTTGTTGAGAGTTATTTTGAACTCTTTGAGTTTCTCAGTATCTCGAAGTAAGGCTATGTTGAAGCGTTGTAATGCTGTTACTCCAGTTATCCATTGCTTCTTTAACTACAGTTTCATTTTGGCAACCACTAGGTGGTGATCTGAAGCTATATCAGCTCCTCTCCTGTTTCTCACATCTTCCATTGATCTTCTGAATTTCTTATTGATGCATATATGATCAATTTGATTCTCTGTAGTATGATCCAGTGAGACCCATGTAACTTGTGTATGTGTTTGTGAGGGAATACTGTACCACCTTTAACCATTTTGTTGAAAGCGCATAGATTTCTAAATCTTTCATCAACCTCATTTCTTTCTCCCAGCTCCTGTTGTTCCATGATGTCTTCATATCCGGTGTTGTCCATTCCGATTTTGGCATTTAGATCCCCCATCAAGATTACAAAATCCTTTTATTGACACTTCGCTATAATTGACCGCAGCCTATCGTAGAACTGATTTTTGTCCTCGTCGTTGCCGTCGTTGGTGGGTGCATAACAATGGATAATACTCATTTTAGTCCCCTTCTTCATTGTTTTGAAAGATGCATTGATTATTATGGGTCCATATGGTTTTCATCCTACAAGTGCATTGTATGCTTTTTTAGACAGTGTCATAGCAACTTCCAGTATGTGTGGAGCATTGTTCTCTTCGTGGCCGGAGTACAGTAGCATCTCATCTGTGGCGATTGTTTTCTATGCAGCTTCAGTTCATTGGGTTTCGCTGATTCCGAGGACTCTCAAGTTGTATCTCTTCATTTCTGCAGCTGTTTGATGGGTCTTCCTGCTCCCCACATTGTCCGAATATTCCATGTACCTATAAAAATTTTCGCTCTGGTCGTTAGAATTGGGGGGGGGGCATCAGCCTCATGACTTCAGAAGGATCTCAGCTTGCATCATGAAGCGTCTTAAGCATTCTTTCCACTTCCAGGGCAGAGTTTAAATTGTTCAGTTTGTTTAATCTGGTTAGCGTTTTTTAGCAAGTTTTTTTTTTCGTGATGGGAATGCTAGTCTTATGCTCAACCCTCCTTTTTTACCCGGGACTGCGACCACCAGTAACCCTAGAAGAGCCACCGGCGGAGTTATTCGAGTTTATAATGTAAAACTAAAAAGGACAAGATAACAATGCACAACGATTTACCACATTGTAATGCATGTAAAGAGTTTAATTGGACTGGCATCAAGATGGCAAGGATTTTACAGCAGTAAATGAAATTAATGTCAAACTTATATTAATGTATTTCAGTTATTTTTTATTCTCTGAAGAATTGGCCTACATTAAGTTGAGAACGTCAGAAATCTCAATTCCTACTCATTGGTTTATTGCAAATACATTACTTACTTATAAAGATCTGTGTAAAGAATAGAGGAATATGACTGCCAATAAATTTGCTTTTATTATCTTATCTCTTGAAGTCAAATAAAAATATGTCAACATTAACTGATTACTTAAATGTTCTCTCAAGCGAGTCAAGCTACTTAATTTACATATCAGTAATAAAACGAAATTTTAATCAGTTGTTTTTTTTTCTCGAACAAAAATATTCGTGTGTAGAGTTACCAGAAGCAAGTGATTCTAATGAAGGCAACTTTCAAGCCACTTGCTCGAATTCTAGTACTCGCTATCAGTTGGACTCTCCGCAAACAGAATCTGCTAGAACTATATCTGCGCCATCCCCACCTTCTCGTCCTCCAAAACCAATGGGCATAAGCATAAAATCAAGTACTGTCACGAATCCGAGTTCACCCAGACCAGTAATTACTACTTTTGTCAATATTACTATTTATTACAAGTAGCAAAATTGAATTTATTGACAGTTTTACTGAAAAATCAAAGAGTATAATTGATTTCAAATTTTCGCCAACATTTTTAATTGTTAAATTTAATATAGAAAAATGATGAGTTTGACAGACAGGTAGAAGGACACACATTACAATCTATACACAGTTAAATCGAAACTGTGTACATTTAAAAATATTCAATTCCATTTAAGCAGACTGTGTGATAGAGAAGTCTACAGGAAACAGGAAATTAATAAGTAAAACGCATTAAAAAATATTTAATGTGAATAAACTATGAATAAATGTTTAAGATTTTGAGGAAGATTGAAAATGATCCTGTAGACGTCACTGTATATGATTTTGAATAATCTGCTATTGATTTATGTGATACTAAGAACTGTATTTAAAAAAATTACATAACTCAAAATCAAACTTCAGTGTCCTCGTGAACTTATGCAATTCTAATAGTCAGTTCACTATACTGACTTAATGGATTATCTACATAAAATAATCTATATGATATCAACATTTAATTGGCCTTTAAATTAATTATTGAAGAGATTCGTGAACTTTGTACAGATGTATTCAACTCGACTATATTCACTTTTTAATTAACTTATCATGTTGCTTTGAAACTAGTTCTACATTCCATTTGTAAAGAATTTTGAACTGTTGCAACAAAGTTTAATAAATAATAAGTAATAATAAAGTTACTGTGATGTTCTTATTGATTCAAGTAATCGAAGTATTGAGGCTTTCGCGACAATTTTAATAAGAATAATGCAATAAGAACATTACCTTTAACGTAAAAATCGTATTGAATTAACTAAAAATAAGGAACTAACTGTCTCACAAGCAGGTCAGGAGTATATCATACAAATGTCATAACTATGAGTAAGCCTAATAAATCAGAATAAAAAGAGTAGATTCCAAGTAAAGAATGTCAAGGTCAAATTGATATATTTCTCTATGACAGTATAATAAACGATATAGTCGATCAAATACTTATAAAATCATACATGAAACAATTCATGAAGTCATATAAGTTGAAGCACATAAAACTTAGGGACATTTTATTCACTCGTCAGTCTGAATTTGCTATAGTAATTTATCAGTTACTTTCCATCTATGAATATGCTTTCTGCAAATATTTACATTCCCCCTGAAGCTTACTCCTTTACCGCAAGCATCGAACACAACGTATTCAGAGGGACTGTATGAGGTTATCGATAATGGAACTAAATCACCGGCTCAGATGTTATCAAAACAACTAGTTAGAACGTCTATATCCTCGGAAAAATGTTCATGTAAAGTAAGCAATTAAATAATTATTACGTAATGTTTTGTTTGATATCACTTTATAATCGGCAGTTCTACAAATTTAAATAGCTTGGAGATTTTCTCCCCATTTGTTTCAAAAAATAAAAATGAAGTCAATTAGCATAGAATTATTGTTTCAATTCACTATTTATGAAGGAGGCACTTTGTTAACTCTTTATTGAATAATAAGAAAACTAAAAAGACAACAATTTCCTGATTAGAGCTACTTATATTCAGTATGAAATGTTCTGCACCGCTAGGTATTATAAAACTTAATGTTTGTAATATGTGCTTAGTCGATAGATGACTGGTATTTTTGTTTAAAAGTAAAAATTATGACCTCACTAATTTTCATTAGGAACGAATGTCATAAAGTTACCGATTCTATATAGATAGACAAATATTCATATAAAAGTCATATAAGACCCAAAAACCCTACCGATCCAAATTTAAAAGATTTACATTACCATGGTTTTAGGTAAACAGCAAAAGGGAAAACAAAAATTGATGATCAGAAACACTGTAAAGAATGGGAACAATCAGAAACAAAGAATAAAGTGTCTTCCAATGACTCAATGTTTATAGTTTAGAAGAAAAATAAATTGGGCATACCTGGTTAATTTTGATTGAAACCCAGCATTACATTCTAAATACCTGAAGTATACATTCAGTTTAGCACGAAACTAAATCATTTTCAAACTAATGTTAACCATAGTCATGTGATCTAGTGTCATGTTTTCGTCTGTTCAACTAAAGCTTTTATCATTCTTCTGATGAACGTTAGGCTCGTACAATTTATTCATTTGCCTACAGAACACCTTGGGTGATATTAGGTATGAGCATTGTTATCCATAATTTATATCTGGCTGTACTAACGTAGTAGTAACATATTGTAGTGGAGTAAGCTCAAGCTTTTACTAAATATCTAAGAATTCGATGGATATTTTCGACTTCGACTAGTCATATAAAACGAACATATTTTTGCTATGAAATCAACAAACAATCCTACCAGAATCCTACCAGTAAAATATCTGTTGAAACTAAGAATAAATAAAAAGATTCGTTGATGTGCTAAATGTAGAATACTCCAGGAAATATCTGTAAGTGTATAAAACTGAATGCTGTCAAAGTACAAATTAAAATACTAAGTCGAAATCACTTCATTTACTCCAAATACAATGATGTTCGACTCAGTTAAGAGATAAAAAAATATTCTAGTAGTTCAAACTTATTATCCTCCTACTTCACTTTTACGAAATGAGTACAGAAATTCAGTCGCTATGATTACTATCATCATTAAATTGAACGGAACAGACAAGTGATAACACTTTACGTCAACTTTAAAAAAAAAACAATTGTGAATTATATTCAAATCGAATATTATCCTTTTGATTCATAACACGATTATTTAAGCTAATCAGTTGAGGCTTCTTAACAGTTGGTTCTATGAATTAACCATGAAAATATTCAAGTGTATAATTTTTTGACATACTTTATTCAGGTAGACAAATATTACTTATATCTTGGAAAAGCAACTTGTGATAACTTGGAGAAGGATGAATCAAGTCAGAATTTTGTTGCCGAATCCAATATTTTACAGCCGCATCCTTCACGATCTCAATCAAAAGTAGGTTAAGCATTCAGCAAACTCATTTTCCATAATCAATAACACAGTCCATCTGAACTATTGTCAAGAACTTTATTAATTTTTAAATGGCATTTTTATCATAGACTAACATAATTTAGTGTTAACGATTAAAAACAGAAAGCTGGTTAGTTAGTATTGTTTCATTTTTAAATTTGTCATTAGTGTACGGTGCACAAAAGCCAGCTTCATAGGCTTTAGAATTCAAGGCTGGCCAGCTTACTGTTGAGTCAGCACTTTTCCGCTCAACAATCAGCCCACTGGTTCGGTGTTCAGTGGTAAGATCCCCACTTTATGATGTTTCTGAGGTCCTAGAAAGAAGTTCAGAGTGGCGAAATCCAGACATGATGTGTTACAAGTTTTCACAAATAGCACTGACTGATCTCTAAATTATGTTGTAAATCAATTGAAGTAGGAATTTCACAACTGAACATCTGCCCAGCGGTAATGATAATTAGGTGTTCACACGAGACCGGGAGGTTTTGGATTGACCTCCCAGACGTGGTCAAAGGTAAGCGCAGCTGACGAGTCTCATACTAGGACAAAGTAGCTGTCCAGATTTCCTCGACTTTTAGTTGTGCCCAACCGAGATTAAATTGTGACGAATACTGAATTACAAAAGTTGTTTCTGATTGTTGATTCATGCTATCGATAGTTGAACAGTTTATGCCACAGTATTAGAGTTACGCCTTACATCAGTTTTCATGTAATAATCACCAGAAGGGAGTAAATTTTAACGGATAAAATAAAGGTATAAAATTCCGGTCACTATAATCATTAAGAAGGAAAATGTCATCGAAACAAGTCTAATAAGGAAATTTTAACTTCAGAAGCGAAACATTTATTTATTTGCTTATATATATCATTAGAAACAAACATTTGTTTCTATGAGTATTAATGTTAAATCAGTAATGAAATTTACTGAGTTAGATTTTTCAGTAAGTTTTCATCACTCTAAATGAGTTACATGTATTGATTTGAAGTTAACCTGTTAATTTCCCTAGTTTGGTCATCTAATCAAGAATCATTTGATTGATATTCAATGGAGTATTATAGCAAACGTAAATGTAACCTAATGATCAGTAATAATCATTCAATGTTAACGACATTTATATCTAATCTCAGTCTTCATAAAGATATTACTGATAAGAATTATTTCTAAATTACAGTTTTATGTAATATCTCATTCATAATTATAATTGAAATTTCGAAAGTAATAGTAAGACTTGAATTTAATAAGTATTTCTGAATAAGAGAATGCTTTATCACTGTTCTACTCTGTTCTCATACTATCTATTAAACACATTTATTAACTGTATAGAAATATGACTCAAAATACTAAGAATTTAAAAGAATACTGAACTGTTAAATATGTTAGTAGATCTAAACCTGCTGACAGCCATAATAATAACGAACGAGTTATAGATAAAACTGATATTCTTTTTCAATACGATACATAAGTGTAAGTACAAACCTGTTATGACGCAAGGAATTTTGGGTGATTGGATGGCCGAGTGCCAATCGCTTGTGCCTAGTAGGTTGTGGCGCGTCTGCCCTGTGACCACTTAGTCCCAATCCGAAATAAGAAGAATGCGAGCCAATAGGTCAGCCAGACAGAATCTTATTATATTCCAAGCATTCTTTTATATATACACAAATTCAGACCACACAACAAACCAATTAGAAAACTAACATGATTACAGAACGAGGGAAATAGTGGTAGTGAATAGGAGCAACTTGCACACAACTAATTAACTGTAGTCCATAATAAGAGACAATGTAATAACAGTAATTATGCTAACCGGGAGGATAGGGCAAGCGGAGCGTAACAATAATAGAAACAAAATGTTTACATTACAGAAAGTTCGAATAAATGAAATAATGTTCGCAACCACAGTTCTGAAAGTTTGTTACGCTTCTTTGTACTCCGACATAACAAAACCCTAATTTGTGAAGTATCTAGAAGTTTAAATATTAGTGGAGGGAAGTGCTTGCTACAAACAAATAATAAAATATACACAAGTATACTGCAAAAATGTACAGAAAGAGGCTATGTCGATGACCACATTGTCTTCAAAAATTCAATGTAACTTGAACGTGAATAAGAAAATTCGTGCAGGCATACAAAAATTAATCGAAACTAAGGATCCATCGAATTTCCTTTAAGAATATGATTATGATAATTAGGTAACTTAAACAATAAGTATAGTATGAGTGAAACGAAGAATGTTTGTATCTACATCAGAGGTATAATAGGTAACTCTGCTACACAATACAAACTACTGTTTAGTGATAAATAGCATAAATTAATACACAAGAAAAGTTAACCTCAGTCAGTCGAAATGGATTTAACACCTCCTAGTTGACATTGGATTGTATTTCAAAACTACCGACTATGCATTAATTGAAAGAAAATTATCATCAGTGTACTGTACTGAATAATCACATAAATATTTTTTTTGAAATACAATTTAGAATAGTTTCAAAGATTCTTGTTCATTGTTTGGTTCAACAAGTCATCTTTCTGTCAGATCACAATTAAATAAAAAACCCAAATTAAAATGGAAATTATTTGAGTTACTTGAAAAGAAAGATGTTTCGAAAATTAGAAAATATACATGTGCATTACATGTAAGTTGACTATGTATAACAATGCATTACTTTACAAGTTTGCTTGTATATACTGAATTTTCTGATAGATTCTTGTGATTTCAAATTACAAAGATGCGTATTCGATTAATCTACTTTTAAAACCTCATAACATACACTGACTAGCATACCAATGTTGTACAATCAACAGGAGTAGGAACGAAGGATAATGGAAATGTTTATTGTTTGACTGTAAATAATATCAATTCAAAAGTACTGAAAGTGTGTATCTGTACAATATACATCATAAACATAATCAAGCAATTATCATTTAATTTGTATTGTGACTGACCAGCTTCAGTCTATAACAAATCAATGGGAATATACAAATTCATTCTACTAATAATCAAGCAATGTCTATAGATCAAATGACCTTTCAATGTTTATATGCATCGAAAATAATCAATTGTTTTATAAAAACTGATGAATTGTGCAATATGATATTTGTTAATAATTTACAAATAAGAACTCGTAGGACGCCGTCGCTAGAATAGCCTCCAAATACAATACGAGTATTAGAAAATTAAAAATGTCAACAACCAACACAGACCATATCAATATAGAAAAATTTACAGGATTATAAGTATAAGCAATTTTGGAATAATAAAGTCGGCACTATTTTAGTTTCCGTGGATGATTGAGTTTTCATGAAACACCATTTGCAATAAGAAGACGGTATATTAGGCGGTGATACTCTGGTGGCTAGCCTCATAATATTATTGTCAGTAGTGGTTTGATTATGACTATTAGATGGCGAACGTAACGCATTCTCAACTACTTTAGTAGGTATGTCAACAAAGCACCGTCTACCTGTGAGAAGTAAATAAGTTCATTGTTTCATAAGTATTTCTATTAAAGTCTGTTCAAAAATGTTTCTGCTAAGCAACTTATAGGATTATTATATGATGAACTCAGTAAACTAAATGACTGGACAATAGCTAAATTAGCTACAATCATCATAATGGCTTTTTGTTTTCAGACATCCTGTGTATATGTAGTTGATAAAATAAACTTAAATAATGTGCACCAGGTAAGTGAGCGTAAATTTTTCTTAGTGAATCTAGTCTTTCTGCAAACCGACCACCTCGTACATCAGGTAAATCTACATAATTTTCCTAGAGGATTAATAGCACTAGCAACTAAGGAAGGAATGATTTAATCGAACTTGTCAAAACATTGATATCTCGATATATTTACAAATTCCGGATCTTTATCTAATTCAGTACACAATTTTTCTATGAGATCATAATTTTTAGAAACATGTTAGAGTTCTTCACAATGTGAAATACCACGTTCTACCTCATGTATGTATTTATTCAGTAGGGTTGGTACAGTAATGTTTTCAGCACTCACCGAAATAGTTACGTCTAAACAAAAGACCCGTTTCACTTGTTTAATGTCCGGTACACAGTCGTATGGTACAAGACCAGTGCATCATTTATGAGCCTAAAGTATACAATCTACTTACTTTATTCTTTGATCAACAAGTTGCATAATAAAATGGGTACAATAATCGAAAAGTGAGGTACACGAAAAACATAAATCCTAAAATTATGTTGCTTAACATTTGAAATGATAGATTAAGTCAACAAGAAATAGAAGACTTATATCTTTCTTGAAAGACTATTCATAGCACTTCTTCATGCACAATCAGAATCATTTAACAGAAACCCATTTTGTTGTTGTTTCAAGGGATATGAGGTACTCCCATTAAGTTCGGAACTAAGATAAAACATCATTCAAAAAAGAATGACCAAATAAACTACCATCAATTGACATGAATCATGGATCAAGTAATTCGAAAGAAAATTCAGAGATCAACCCATACAATTGACCCTAAGCTGTTCGACTCGCCAGGAAAACAATTGGCAGATGGTGACTGAATTTAATGGAGGACATCAATTACTTGTAGGAAACTGTTTTAATAATTAGTTAGTTACTGGAATACGATTGGGACTCAGATAAGTGATAGGTTTTAATTGATTGGTGGATATGGATATGTAAGATATATAATAGGACAATGTGTAGGTTCAGAGGTGTAAATAAGAGCATGTAAATAGCCATCACAAATTCTGATTTTAGTTATGGGAGATGATACAACTCTAGAGAAAGAATGTAGACGAATGAATGCTTACCCCACCGTGGTTCCAACTGTAAAAGAGGAAATCCTACTACCAAAGAAGACGCATTAGACATTCTATCACTTTATTGTGTTGGGCTACATACAACAGATTACTGAACAGTCAATGGGATAATTTCGATAATTTAAAAATAAAAATGCGTAGAACGGCGATAATACAGTACTTTTAAAAAACGTTATAGTTTGTGAATACATAAATGGTGATTTTCAGCTAGTTCATTGTAGTACTTTGCTTGATTAAATTTATTTTGTATAACATATTTTACTGGCTTCACTGTTGCGTCTATAGGTATAAATTAAATGGACTGAAGTGACTGTAATGAGTTTTTAACATCTATTCTATCAATGTTGGCAGCATTAGAAGAGGCTTCATTTCAATTTACTCACATTCACATACAGGTCTGGTAAAAATACTATTAACCAGGCTTACTTTATGTTGTTCGTCTATTTTTTTCATATCTGATAGATAAATCCTGATGAAACTGTGAAGAATATTGTCCAGGCTTCAAGAACATGCACTAGACAACCGAAAAGAAGTTTGCCTTATTTAGTTCTGGATAGGAACTCTTTATCGGAATCTGGTGAATTGTTTAATGTTGAACAAGATAATTTCAGTCGTAATCATAGTACTCATCGTGATAATTGTCTAAATGACAGTAATAACATTGATAATACGTATCAATTCCAGTGTTTAAATTCAAATAGCTGGCTATCAGATACAATTACTTCGGAATTACTGAAAAATTCATTAGATTTGCGAGAAGCTGGTTTGCTAGATATACGTGAAGGAGAAAAGTTGGAAGTTATGTGCACATTCATGGAGCCTAGATTATTAGTGAGAAACACAATTGGTCAATGTAAGTTGATATGCGAATTTCAAACAGTCTTGAGGTCAGAAATTTCTTTAAAACCTCATTTCGAATACTTTATGATAATTATTTATAAAAGTCCGTGTTACCAAGTTATTGATAATCAAGGTTATGTTGATCAGTTGAGGCTTTTTTTTCTTGTTGTCACACTAGTTCCATCTGCAAATAACTTATACCCCTATCTCCGTTAGTTATTTTTTAAGTGACTTATTGCCTGTCGTACGACCGACTGCCTCAACTTCTTGCGATTGAGCTACACACCTGTCGTCATTCAGTAATTTGTATTCCAACTGCAAATAAAATTCTAGTTGTGTTTTTGTCCAGATTTTAAATTATCTGGCTTCTTTCTGATTCCTTTTGTTTGCCGCTGTGGCTGGATATCGTTAACCTAATATTCTGATTGTGCAGAACTGGATAAGTGACACTCAGAACACACTTGTAACTAGTATTTTAAACGTATTTTCAATTAAAACACGTCTGTTGCACTGGAGACCCTAATTTCCGGTGAACGACTCCCATGAGACTTAGTACCTTTGATCAAGTAGTAGAGCCACTCAAGATAAAGGTTAGACAGATCAATCATCTGAATAATATTAGGTCTACTGTTCACTGTTATCCTACTGTATAAATATAATCCTAACAATTTCACGATATCACTTATGAGATTAATTAGATGTATACAATGAAGTTCGAAGTTGTTTAGATTACGACTTCAATTTACATTTGTTGTCAGAGATGAAACTTGCAGAATTAAATGTAATCGTTAATCAAAGTAATTCGAAACTTAAAGTGAAACAACCAACCATCTAACCAAACTTTAAGCTAGTAATTGACAAAAACTTACAACTTGACACTATGTTTATTTATTCAATTGTAATTTATAGATGGATTGGTTCGTCAAAGCGAAGTACGAAATACATAAAAAAAGCCTAACTAATTCATTCAGTGTGAGTAGACTACTTTTATTATATAAAAATATTAACTTCCAGATTTGTTAATAAATGTAAAGTGGACAATTAATGGCCAGTATTTTGAACTATTGTTTTCGGTAACGTTCACTCAGCAAACTATGTACTACTATCGTAAAAAAATTGTTAAAGAACTCGAATCACATACGAATCTCTGTATGTACAATGAGGTACTGATAAATAGTACGTATAATTGTCAAGTATACGAATGTGTAATTGGTAGATGGGTGACATTAATCAAATTGGATTCTATCATTAGTTCACATAGATACTTGAAAACGGCAGTTAAACCTTTTACCACCTACCTAAACAAACTAGAACTGTAAACTAAGCAAACAGTAGGTAGGAGATTCATTTATCTCGGATTCTTAATTAGATTAAGTAGTTTTATCTAGTTAAATGTTGTTAATGAGAATGAACCAGAAGAGGTCATATCTAAGTATTACGTCGAAACTCCATATTCAGCAGAAATGAAAAGCATACCACTGTACTCACTGATTTGTTTCGGTTAAATTAAGAAAATGAACGGGGATTAACTTATTGAGTTCAGTAACTTTCGAAAACTTATCAAAATAGATTTCCCCAAACCTACGAAAATTATTACTTTCTAGAAATTAAGATGTTACTCTGAGGGAGTATAAAACTTCACAAGGCTACCGACATACAGGTATGCGTTAACAATTATTCAGCCCTTAAATGAATAACACGTTTTAGACAATTCCCAGAAAATATCTTCAATTTAGCATAACGAACATGAAGATACAGTACATTTTCAGCGTTGAACAAATGCTTTCTTAATGAATAGTAGAAACATTTATTAAAATGATGGAATACTAGAAACACCTTCTTATATTATTAGATAGATCCTTAAAACGATTAAATTAATAACGACAATGAATGATGAAAGGTTACCGACAAACAAATAATCCGTTTAGCTTTCAAATCAGTTCATTTTTCTTTCGTCTACGTTGAGTCATTTCATCCATACAACCTTTTGAATATATTTATTACTTAGGTATGAACGCGGAAATTAAATCTACTGGCACATGAATACATCATAAATTATAATTGTTGAATTACTTAACTATGATTCGACCTGATTTCAACAAAAATGTGATTCTCAAAAGAGAATTCTGCCTAACTTGTAATCAAATGAGAATAAAATGCTATTTGGTAACTAGAGACTTATTTTGATTCATCAAAACTTTTTCTCACTTTTTGTAAACTGATTTATCCAGTTTTGTGATTGACTCATTTTGTGCCCAACACATAGTTGCTTATTTTTTCTCATTACTAATTTCCTACGTACTAAAATTTTCATATTCACCTTTCCAACGTTATAGCTATTGGTATTAGGTAGAGAATAACACTAAAATCTATATCGGCGAAATAAATAACATCAAATTACTTTTTAATTCGATTTAGAATTCAACTCAATCACTTGTTACTAGTCAACTATATGAATACACTGTCTAAGATAATGTAGACAAGATACAGATACATAACACTTTGCAGGAATGAATACAAACATTTCAGGAGTCAGGAAAGTAATCACTGTTTCAAGTAAGATGTCTACAACCCTCATACAGAAATATCAGTAAAAAAACAATGAATAATTTCCTGAAATACAGTACGTGAAACTATGACTCATAAAAACGCCTTTTGTACACTACAATTATGACAATAAAATTATCGTGAAACCGAAATATACTTTAAATGATGAATTATGACATAATTCTGTGTGTGAACAAACAAGACATTTTAACCGTCTGATATATTGTATTGCAGAGAAAAACATTAAAAAAACTTATGTTAATAGTGAAAGCTCTACTTACATAAAGAGTAATGCCGTCATCAAACTATAACTTTAGCAGTATTATGACTGATTTACAAACGTATAATGAATGACATAGAAGAATGATATAGAAGACAATAACCAAGCTTTACTACACAGAAAACTTCGTCCAAATATACATATATTTATGTAGAAATGCGGGTTTGCCTCCCGAACATGATTTTACAAAATCTACTAGCAGTCATCATCAATAAAACATTGTAACAAAAAAAATTTATATACATGATTACCATGTGTAAAATGTATATGGTTATTTATAAGTGTAAAGCAGTCACAGGATTACGAATAAAATCGACTAAACATAGAGATTGAGTTACACACTTTGTTAAGTCTATTTGAGATTTTTCTTTAGCTTTTATTGCATGATGAATTAAATATAATGTGATGGAATAGGATGATCGCCTTTCCAATTCCACTTGATCATCCTTTTTTCCTTGTAGAAATTCATAAATTAACTCGCCAGGTTTTGAATTTACATGAAACATATTACATTGATTGTGTCTCCCTTTGAAGAAAATGTCATTATATCGTCGCAGTAACATTTCTAAGCAAATACACGCAAGATCGAAATCGCGATTCAACTGAAATCTATCGTTATATTAAAATGAAAATATACACATATATCATAGGATGAGGTTAATCGCACTTTGTGCAATTGCGAAAATGCAGACCATATATTCAGAATTCGAAAAAAGTAAACATTAAAGAATTAATCAGAAGTTTAGATGCGAAATTTATTTTATTTCCTCCAGCCGAAATATTAAAAACTAAATATATGAATTCTAAATGTAGCTAATATCAAAGACAGTTACTTCATTACCGGTAAGATATCTCACCAAAATTCAAAGTGCCATTTACGCTTTACTGAATTTTTAACAGAACATCATGAAAAATTATGACTCACAAAAACGTGCCTAGAGGAAAAGAAGAGACGTTAAGTAAATTACCGTGAAAAAACTAAACAATAGTGTTGCTTTTGGGTGGATCGTGATGTTATCGTGGTTTGTTACATTGATGCTGGCACTGACTTTCACCCATTTCAAGCCTAAAAGCTTCATTATATTATCCTATGAAGTGTTGCCTTATCTTAAGGATACGTTATGAACACAAAGTGTGACGCAGAATTATAGAACCACTACAGTTATTTTAAATGTACAGTGATTCTAGAAAACTGATGCAGAAATTTGGTTGGTCCGTCACCATAACACTACCCTTTCCGTTGTAAGGGCAATATAATATATATATATATATATATATATATATATATATATATATATATGCGCCAGACCACTACAAACGTAACGTTGTTAAACTCATAGAGACAAATAAGGGGAAAATGCAATAATTCGTACGACAATAAATAATTACAAAGCAGGAAATGCAGTTCGGCAAAAAATAATTTTATACCTAATAAGAGAAGATAATAAGAAGAATCTGCAACAGCTCGCAAGTGTTTCGTAAATTTGTGCAAAAATTAAAAAGGCTTAAAGGTAATGATTTACACCTTTTCTAAATCCACAACCGAGAAGTCAGGATAGACAATAGAAGCCAGTCGTTTACAGCTTTATTTCATTACACGAGGTCAAATCATACACTGATCACCTCTGAGTATTTTTTTACCAATCCCAACGTCAGCAAATAATGCACGATGTGGATGTCGTTAGGATGATATTCGAAAAAAAGTGATCAAGACGCGAAGCAAGTGTTTCAAGATAATGACAATAATGGTGTTGTCATAATAGATCACGAAGACGCGACGGCGACCATCAATATTATTAATACGATGTTCCAACAAGTCAGTCAGTCAGTTACAACGTAGAACTTCGTACATGCGTACATCAGTTCAAGCTGCCATGCCTCTGTCAACAGATAGAGATTAAATTGTCGGACCAAATCCCAGAGGAGGGGAGGTAGTAACAGAGTAAGTACTAATGGAAAGGCATAGAGATCAGAGATAAGATTTGAGATAAAAAGTGATTCAGTAAAGAGAAAATTATGAGAAGCTCAAAAACTAAAATTTGGAGGAAGACAAGGAGTGGATGCACCTGCGCCATTGCAATCGATTTTGAGCCATATCACCTACAGTCTCTAACCATTTGTTACGATCATCGCGTGGGCCCCAACCAGGTAGTCTGCATCTATTAACATGGCTCAGCCCGATTGTCAATGACTTCATGAATTGGCGCCATGTTTTCGTTTGGCCACCCCTAGCTTTCTTCCAGCCTACTCCTACAACAGACAACATTACTCGTTTCGGTAGACGGTGGTCAGGCATACGCAATACATGTCCTAACCACCTTAGCCGGTGAAGATTCACTACTTCATCAATAGATTTACCGTATTTACCTAGTACTCTATTCCTAACCCACGTCATACTTACTCGGTAGTCCCAGCAAACACGAGCAATGTTCCAGCGACATCTATGATCAAATACTAGAAGCCTACGAATATCCTCTATCCTTAATGGCCATGTTTCACATCCATAAAGTAAAACGGATCTGACTGCTGCGCAGTAAACGCGTCCTTTCGTCAGTAAACGAATGTCTCGCCTACGCTACAAGTGAGGCAAGTTAGCAAAAGCCAATCGGGCCTTATGTATACAAGCCGAGATTTCATCAGACACCAGGACGTCAGGACTGATGAGGCTCCCGAGATAAGTAAAACGGTTAACACATACAACTGCTTCGATTCCTATCAATAGCTTCGGTGCCGAATTAAGCCAGTCCTGAAGTAGCATTCAGATGGGGAGAATCGCATCCCAAACATGCTTACGTTCATGTTTAAGGTAGTCAAAAGATTCTGTATTTTGTCAGCATCTTCACTCAGTAGAACTATATCATCTGCATATTCTAAGTCAGTAAGTTTATCTCCTGGGAAAAGGTCAACCCCTGAGAAATCAGACGATGACAATGTTAACTCTAAAAGTATGTCCATGATAAAATTAAATACAAATGGGGATAGCAGACAACCTTGACGGACACCACTAGAAGTGATCAATCCCGAAGACAATCTGCCATAAGCTCTAACACGACATGTGGTGTTCGAGTAGAGAGCTTATATAAGGTTAATGTACTTCTCTAAAACGACTTTCAGCGATAGACATTGCCACATAACCTCATGATCGATAGAGTCAAACGCCGCCTTAAGGTCAAGGAATACAACTAATGTTGGGCGTCTAAGTGTGCCTATGTTCAAGAACCTGCCTAAGTGTGACTATTTGGTCTATACAACCACGTCCGGGTCTAAAACCACCTTGGTTTTCTCGAGTACGCTCTTCACGAGCTTTAGTTAGACGTCGAAGTATTATTGAAGCTAGTATTTTACACACTATGTTCGTTAAACTAATCCCTCGGTAATTGTCGCACGAAGACTTCTGTCCCTTCTTATAGACCGGAATGGTTAGTGTTCGAGATCAATCAAATGGGATTACGTTCAGTTCCTGAATTCTAGCCAAGATCTCAGTTAATCTCGCTGCTACAGCTGGACCACCGTCCTTAAATATCTCAGGAGTTAATCCATCTGGTCCTGCTGCTCTCCCTTGCTTTAAGTTTCCAATAGCCTTCTCAACTTCACTGAGACTTGGAGGACCAATGTTAATTTGCCATTCAGATTGTTTGGGGATGGTGGGCAACAGGGATGAGGCCAGAGGCCAGTTGAACTGTTCCCTAAAGTGTTCTGCCCATCAGTCTAATCTTCTGGATTAACAGTGAATAGTGGAACCATCTTTTTCGGAGATAGTTTCACTTACAGTTGGGTTTCTGATACCCATTTCCTTGATAAATCTGAACAGTTGCCTACTGTTACCTATTGCCGCTGCCTTTACCATCTCTTTAGCTTTCGCCACCCACCACTTCTCACGATCATTGCGTAAGCTTTTAACCAGCTTGTGTTTAAGTTGCCTTCGTTCCTCATCATGTTCAGAACCAGACGGGATGTGTTGCCGAGTATCTATCAGTTCAGTAGATGCAGCTGAAATCCACTGAGTTTTCCTAACCTTTAGGTCTAGTTTATTAGTAGATATTACTGCTCTTTCAACAGCCTTTTGGATATCATTCCAGGCTAGCTAAGGTTGAGAACAGTTTACGCCGTTTACTAATTGGTTTTTTAGTTGTTCCTGGAATGTATTCTTGACTTTTTCATCATTAAGTTGAACTCTGAGGGGGATCCTTGTCGTAGATCTTTTACGTCCAGTGAGACGCAGATTAATACGTGCTCGCACTAAGGCATGATCTGAGTCTAAACATGTGCTCCGAAACGAGCGGCAGTCTTCTATCGAGCCTATCCAACGATGGCTAATAGCAGTGTGGTCGATGTCCCAACCAAATATCGGTAATCATTTGGTGACATCGATGATAAAGCACAAAGTGATGCCGAGTATTCCCACCTCAGAGCCCAGGTTTAACGAGCAAAGAGCAGAACCATTCTCAACGATGTTGTACACACAACCTTTTACAGCCAGACTCACATCACGACAGCGACAAAGATGGCCCAGTTCAACATAAGCCGGTCTGGCTTTCATTAGCCGAAGATTGATCTCATCTGACACACCATCACCAGCACTCACACAACTACTCAGATATACCAACATTAGACAACTTTTAACAGCTCACCGCAAAGAGTGGGAGCAGATACACACTTCTGCCAGTCTTGCAAAAGTATTTTACACTTGAAAGGTGGAAATTGCATCCCATACTTACAGACACTAATTATCAACTGATCAGGCGCAATTTAGATGGCATGTGTTATCCCGCAGTAAGACAGTATGATCCGCATACTCAAGGTCAAAAAGCATTCCTCCAAATAACAACACCACCAACATGCACTTCCATCAGAGATGTTTCTAGAATCCTGTCGATGGGAAATTTGGAGAGGAATTGTGAGGTTGCGCAATCCTGGCTAACCCCACTGATTGGATTAGAACTGTGGAGATGCATACATTTACTCAGCCTGAAGTGTTATTGTACAGAGCCTTTAAGATGATAATAAACTTCTCAGGTACGCCCTTCTCCAACAGACAATTCCAGAACATAGTCCTATAAAATAAACCGATGGTGACTATAATATCAAGAAACAAAACGATTGTTGGCATGCAATAAGTAAGACGGTGTTCCGATGCTTGGTGGAGGGTGAAAATATGATCGATACATCCCCAACCTGATCAATAACCGACCTACTCCTCGCAAGTCTGCCTTTTCATGTGTTTTAGACAATCTATGAGGTATGACGGAAGCCAGCAGTTTGAAATTAATCAAAAGTAGGCTTATCTCCCGATAGGTTTCAAAAATGGGGACAAAAGTCGCTCCATTCCAAGACGATGTAATACTCAGTCTCCCAAACCCTTCCAGGCAACCTTGTCAGATTTCTGACCAGGAGATCGCAACCAACTTTAAAAAAGAGCTGAGAGCAAGTCATCTGGGTCTGGTGGTTTGCTACAATTACGAGTTTCGAGTTCCTTGTAGGCTTTCTCTTTGTAAGGTGGATCGATTGTCATCGGTCATTGAGAAAAGGACAATCTGATCAAAGTTGTTATGGCAATAGACGAAGAAACAGAAGGAAAGTACTGAAGAGATTATTTGGGATGATGAACAAATCATATACTATGTATCAGAGGTACTGAAGCATATGTTAAGCCGTGTTTTGTAATCTTTAACCAATGAATTATGTTGTTTCATTTACGTTATCTAGAAAGCTAGAATTTTACACACAGTCTGAAGTGAAAGGTCAAGAAACTTATGCGGTCAGTATCAAACTTTGGTGTATGACCACATTTTACTGCTATACTCTTACAGACATAAACTGATAAAATTAAATAACAAACAGAAAAATAATTATACTAACAAGGGTGTTTGCTAACCGATTAATTATAAATCGAAGAAATCCATGAAGTTTATCATATAAACTCGAAAGATGATCATGGAATTCTATTGTCTGAGAATAGTTAAAGCAAGTCGTCTCAACTTCAACTGATGGAATAAGTAAGCGAATTTCCAAATCTATTGCATTTGGTCCGACTGACTTTAGGACATGAGAAATTTGATCAACTAGATTGAGTTAAAAATTAGAAGATAAAGTTACAAGTAAATCTTTATTGTTTTTCACAGAGAAAAAAAAACAAAAGTAATTCACATAAAACGTATAATACGGTTAAGGTAAATCTTATGAATATTTTTCTTTTCGAGTTCTTTAGTGTATAATGCTTGTAAAAATTCAAGATATATAAATCATATGATGTCATAATTTGAAAACAGATTATGCTATTCCGAAGATACGAACAATTTAGTGTTCTAGAACGAATGCGAATTTCAAACAGTGGCTGATAGTAATGTGGTCCAGCGTTGAGGTGATTTTGGAGGTCGCCATGTCAACCGATGTCTTTCCTTATGCTTGAAGTTGGTGTTTGCGTGAAATAAATGCTTATCTGAACATAGTTGTAGCGAACTGTCGCCATTGTCTGTTCGTTGAGCCTCAACACCGTAGGATCCACCTAGGTGCCTTACGGTTTCATCTAGTCTACCTGCTTAGGCATTAAATACACCAATCACTATTACAACATCAGTCCGCTTAGCTTTACATAGAAGGTCAGAAAGCTCTCTGTAAAATTCATCTTTCACTTCATCTGAGCTGCATTCAGTGGGAGCATAGGCAGAGACAACAAAGAGACAACGGCGTGTATCTCCATCTTTACGAGTCCTTACCGTTCCATTTAGACGGACAGCGCATATGCGACTGTCTATTGGAATCCATTCGAGGAGAGCCTGTTCAGCTTTAAACTTAATGCTATACCTACACCACCAAAACCTCGAGTGATAGCGGTGGGTTCTCCAGAAACACGAAGAGTGAACCAGGCCGGTTCCTTATTTTCACAAGGTGAGCTCAAGCGAATGACTGTGCTTGGATCCTGTATACGCGTTTCAGAGATGCAGCAGAGATTGATGGAGCGGGACTCTAGAGTCATGGCTAAGGAAGCCTGTTGTCCTATTTGACATAACGTTCGAACATTGAAAGCTCCAATATATAACTTAGTGCGCGGTTTCAGGAGACCAGGAATAACGTTTCTTGAACTCAAATCATTAGCATTAGAGGCGCGAGGTGATAAAATTATGTTAGGAAAATTAGGCATGGTGACGAGAGAGTTATAAAGAGTTGATGGTGGGATTTGACCTCGAACAAGATGATCTAGTGTGCTGTTAGAGGTATGAGGGCAATTGTCACTTCCTAGCTGCCCACACCATGGAAGGATTTTGCTTCTTGAGGTACCTGAAAAAGAAACTGAGTTAGTATTGGCCATAGTGACTTTGGAGCGCGATCGCAGAGCCCAAGGGACAACTGCTTAAGGCCGATCACGCACGGCCTTGTTATGGGTTGTTTTGAAGTGTTAACTCTGTTCTTTAGAAGGCCTTACTGCCGGAGACGCAAATCCGTGGAGTAAGGTGAAATGTGACATTTTTAGGGTCGACCTTTTCTAACCTCTTCCTTTCGTTAAGAAGGCAGCATCGCTGCCTGAGTACGCAGATTAACGTGACGTCAAATACAGTACCACAACTGACTGAGAATCGAATAAATGACATGAAATAACATATTAATACCCATTATAAGGCAGTCTCACACAAAAGATATAGGTCTCTAGACACCCAACTGTGATGTGTCTACACTCTCAGTAACTAATCAGGTTTCAAACCAGACATCAAATACGAAACAAGAACCAATAGAACTAGATAGATCGTCCGACAAAAAAAAAGAATAATCCATGTGCAAATGAAGAGATGTGAATTTTAAGAAAACTTTAGATCTCCAGAAGAAAAGAATTAACTATGTTATATTAAGTACTAAATACAAAAAATGAAGAAGCTTACATCTGTATTATAAGGTTTGTTAGTAATGACAGACGAAATAAGTTAGATATATAATTTCGGTTACCGCCACCGTATATATATATATATATATATATATATATATATATATATATATATATATATATATGAAGGCACATAAAGAATAGAACTAAACCACATTTTACTTTGATTACGCTGAATATGAACTACTGGTAGGTATTCATTTAGTAGTACACATATAAGGTGTTCAGACTACACAATACCATTAGAAACGCAGAGAGCACTACTTAGAAAATACCTCAAAAATTTAGAAGTAACACTTACAATCATTATCTGATTTTGCTCGAGTAAGTTTCATAAACAAGCCTTGTATGGGTTCGATTGCGTTTACGAAATCTTTATTTAACAGTCTATGTCGTTTACAATTAACTTTCATATTCATGCGCTGTTGTTTAGCTGATAAGTCATCATCAGGATCGTCGTTATTATTAGCCCATACCAAGCCTTGATTTGTTTCAATCACCGGAAGAAAGAAAGGCAAATTCTTTGAACTGGTTTTAACTGATTGAGTATTAGTATTATTATTCGAAAGTTTCCAAGCTAAGCGATTACGTTCATTAATCAAATCCAAATTCAGTAATGTTGCGAAATAAGATGATGGGATTCCCGAGAGTGTTAAAAGATTACCATGAAGTTGATCAGGGGATGCATAACTGGAAAATGTGAAATAAATACTATATACAGTAAAACGTTATGGTGAATGGGCTAAAAACTTGTAAGCTAGAATCACCATCTGTTTGCATGAAATTTCTATAAACTTGATTTTAATAATGACAACTGACTGTTTAAATACATTTCGTTTGTGAATACACTGGCAAAAAGACAGCGAGCATCTTTCGCCCAGTTTACTTTGATAGTGATATCTAAATTGATTTACGGACTTCAATAAATTGGGATATGAAGCTTATATGTATATTTTGTGGTTGAACTAAGAATACGTTACGGAACAAATTGTTTTAATTAAGCCAAAATTTTTTCCGGATGGGACACATTGAGGAAATAATCAAACTGCGTCACAAGACAAGCACTAACTTGGAATCCTGAAAGCCAAAGGAAAAAAGAAAGACCAAAGAACGTATTGCGCCGGAAATTGAAGGCAGATATAAAAAAATGAACAACACTTGGGAAGACCTGGAAATAAAAGCCCAGGACAGAGTTAGTTAGAGAATGCTGGTCGATGGCCTATGTTCTATGTAGGATAACAGGTATCGATTGATTGATTGAAACTAAAAGTTGTTTTTTGAGAATTTTGAAAGTGGCAGTGTTTAAACATATGAAGGATACTTTCATTTCCAGACTGTTACATACTATGAGAGCTAAATATAGTCACCCGATTGAAGGAATCACACTATAAATTACGAATTATTGGCTGAATCTTTCAAAATTGACTGTGAATTTTTCACCGCTATGGATATTCGGCTACCGTCAAAGTTTCACGTATTAAAGAAGTTAAATTAAAATTAATATAGATATTGAAACTCGATAGTGTAGTGAAAAGGCTGTAGTTAGTTATTACCTAATGTCATCGGAATTTGATGAAAGAGAAAATATCCTGTCAATGATTTCAGCAGATTTTCAAATTGAAAAGTAGGATAAGAATAAAAAATAATTGGAGACTTACACTTGTTGTATGGAATCTTCAGATAACAAGTCATGTGCATTATCTATATATTCATCAGTATCTGTGCTCAAACCAAACTCGGTTGCATCACTTGTATTCCGGGCCATTAACATTCTTAAAAACATAAGGGGAGAAAAAACAAGACGTTTGCTCTAAATTGCCATTAAGTCGTTTCATATATAACCATATAAGGAATGGTTCGAAACAGTTAATACTAGAGCAGGAAACAAGTATTTTGAGGAAAGGGACTCATAGTGTTGAAAACGATGATACAATATTGTTACGATAAACTATAAGAATAGTAGTAGTCATATCAAGAGAATAAAGTTACTTATTCCTTAGACTTTTATTAAATGATTGCAGTATATTAAAATTCTAGAAGTTCAAGAAACTTTTTGAAATGTTATTTATACATCAGTGTGAACATGTAATAGAATATATGAGCTGACATTTAAATAGATTTTAAAAAGACTGAATGCAAATGAACATAATGTGCAAAAGGGAGGTTTTGGAAGACTGATTAAAGCACTGGAAAGAAGACTGCAGAGGGCTGAAATTAGGTGGTTATAGAATGAAACAGTTAGTAATAATATTTTACTTAGGTATCTCGGTAGGTCATAAAAATAAAGCAAGTGACAAACTAGAGGTTTAAAAATTACTGCATGCAAAATTATCAACTGATTTACCATTAAGTATTTTCGGTGCGTTTCTGATTTGCTAAGTGTATTTATCAATCTCAAAAATTGAGTGATCATTTAGAATAGACTTCATCTCAGTAACAATGACGGTTGTGTTCAGTAAGGTACCCAGAAATGTTTCGTGTGAGTATGAGTAATGTAAGGTAATGTATTGGCAGGCGATTCAGATGTTAGCTAAACCATTAAAAGCGTTCACCTTCAATTCTGAACAACTTCATTTATAAAAGTTTGTTTAACTTTGTTTCGAATTTCGATTACACAATATTGGAATCTGCCGCTGATGTGAGTCTAACGAAAGATGTTGTGTTAAAATGTCCAAATATTTATTCTCGTTAATAAAAGGGACTGTAGAAAACCAAAAATGCTACGCATAAGTCTACAGCGAAACATACGTAAAGTATGTCCCGATAATTAGTAACAATGATGATACTAAATCATTATGTGATAAAGCACAGAAGTATTAATGATTAACCTTTGTGTACCGAAAATTGAAATACAGGTACTAACAAGAGACAAAGCATACTAGTCAATGATTTTATAAATTACTGCTCAGAGCGAGAACTTTTATTGAGATTTTATGTAACGAGATAAGAAACAGTTGTGAACACGTTTCTTTATATACAAATTTATTTAGTCTCTCAGAATCCTTTGCTGTTAGACAATCAAGTGAATTGTATAAATCTTGGTACGTAATATACAAACATTTCCGAACATAAAGAGGTCTTTCGTAACTGAATCCAGAAACATTGTAATTTACAATTTAATCAGTCATTATTAGAGCAAGATCATAGCACATGTCATAATGACTTATTTTAAATATCTCTTTAGCAGGATAAGTTTAATTAACGCATCGAAAATTTCTCCATTATTTGTAAACACAACTAAATAAAAATCGAAACACGTAAACAACATTTATAAACTCATTTAAATTTTGAAAAAAAACATGTGAAAGAAGACTATACATTACGTTTGAAGTTACATTTAGGCTTTAAAATGAAGCAATAATAACACGAAGACAATCTACAGCACACATAAATAACTTACTTAGTTGGTAATGACACAGGTGATTGATTTTCAGGTGGAATAAAATCAACAGGTAAAGGTTGAAGATGCAAACGTTTATAAGTGGCGCAATTATCCCAAAGATAGATGCCAAGGCAGTTTGCATGAGTTGTAGACAAAAATTCGCTTCCCTTAGATAAAGCTATTGAAGTGATAGGAAGTTCCACACGAAAACAATCTATCAGTCTGAGAAGTGATAAAAATAGTAACAGTAATTAATTGGATGCATAATCAAGACAAATTTAATGTATATAACTGAATTTGTTTTTAATGTGTTTGATTTTTCAAGCATTGAACAAACGATGAAATAATGCACTATCTACTATCGTACAGATGGAGAAAAGCTGTTGAGCTCAAACGTCGAAATCGGTGATAAATGTCAGTAAAAAATTACATGTATAGTGACCCAATCGGTGGGTAGCGAACGATCGTGGATCCTGGTAGACTAGTTAGAGATATTTAGGTGAACACATCCCCGTGCTATAAATACTCGATCACTATCAGTTTTAATGTATGATGTAATGCATGCCTAATAAGGGATAAATTGAAGACTGTTTAGGTTAAATAAAGAACCAGTGATGGGCTTTTAACAATCCAGGAGTTCGGAACGTACTGCACCTAATTCCGACTGGGAATCTAGGTGGTATAACAAGCCTTTACATAGCATGATTAAAGTCGGGTACACAAAAAGTAGTAGGCAGATGAATAACATTAGTGATAATAATGTTAAGAATTCAAATAGCAACGCGTGCTTGAACAAGTAACAGTAGTATGAATTACAATAAAATTATGGTGTAGTCAAACGAGTTTACGCAGGCCTGCTTACATTCGCATTACACAAACCACCAGTTAACCATAATGTGAGAAGTCGACTTAGCTAAGGCAAATTGTTTATTTGATGAAAATAGAGAACATCATAGATAATACACACACCACTTTTAATCATCTAATTGCACGCCCTTTGCGTTCCTCGATCAATGTTGGCTTTAGGTATGCTTCACATGGTTGTCTTCATTTCTCCTACGTAGTGTGATCAGACTTTGCTCCTTGTCACTCTGTAACTCACCTCGTATACTGTTTACCGTTTCCACTTTCATGCGATGTTCCGCTACCTACTACTTATCACGACCTTATGAGTAATATCCACCTACAATATGACTTCTAAAATGTACTCTTTCCGTTCTGTTTGTCATCTAGACTCGCTTAAGTGACTAGTTCTAACTCCCTCACTGTGTACATTTCTATGTTTTTTGCTTGACTGCCTATGCGTCTGTTCGACTTCCTTACTTTGTGGACTCCATTTAATAAGGAGGCATAATCCTTGATGATACTTTAGAAATACTACAGTCTAGTTCATTGAAATTCAGACAGATACAGTTCAGAACATTTTAGAATTATTACTAGTATTCCCGATAATTTCATTCCTACGTAATTACTGATTATTTCGCTGTATTTAAGATCGTAAAAAAACAATTTCTTCAATATTATGCATTGAGTAGACAGAATTAAAAAAGAGTATCCTTTAGTTTTCGAAAAGGAGAAAAAAAGTGATGAGAACATTTTGCCATAGTTTACAACTCAATTATCATTAACCGTTTGCAGTCTATCGCTATAAATTGTTTGGTATAGTTTATCGATATTATTATTATAGAATCATATCTCGAATCCAGTTATTACAAACTTTTCTCAGTAAGTTGATCATGAATAATGTACAACTTAGTACATATGCAACATAAACCCCATTAGTACGACGAAAACAAATCTGTAAGATTAACACGACAATAAAATTCAACAAGGAAGGAATAAAGCGAACCTATGTACGATAGAATAATGGAACTTAAGATTCAGAAAAACATGAATGATTTCTGTGATTTAAGTTTTCCACTTAGTCTATAATGAAAAATAAAGCCCATAGAATCAATTATGACTTCTCATCCTAAATTGGGAGTGTAATATCGTTGTTGAAACACTGCTGTATCATTAAAGAATATTCAAGTATTTTATATAGTTTGAAACAACTATACTGGTCAAACCGTAAAATTATTACACGGCTAGGTTACTTAATGCCGCTTTAGTTCATATTCATTACAATTTTATTCCGACTACAATAGCACTTCATAAGTGTCCGTGAGAGCGCTTAGTAAATTGAATGTAATCCTAATGCTACCAAAACATTTGTCCTCTCAGTAACGACTTATGATTACTTTGACAGTGAGATTTGTCGTACAAATTTGCTATAAATCACTGCAAAACTGATTCCAGTATCAAAACAGATGTGAATCTAAGTACATCAGACTATGAACTGCAACTCAGATATAACATTTATTGACATTACGCAATTTTCCAAAACCAATATTAAATACGAGAAGGAAGGGTTCCAAATCAAATATCAAAACACTAAAGCAGCTGATGGATGTATGAAAGAGAAGTTTGCTAACAAGACAGTAGACAAAAGCGAATGAATATCAAGCACATGGACTCTACTTACTTACTATCTACTATATCCCATGTTTTTATTAAGGGATCTCCACGATGAGCAGACACTAACAATCGACCGTCATATGAAATGTCCTACAGTTAAACAGAAGAGACATCATTACGAATAATTGGAAATGAATCAAGTAACACAAAAGTAAGAAAATGAAACAACAAGAATGTATCGATAGACGAAAATACAAAAAACTATTTGATACATTATAACTAAAAAAGTTAAAATTAGTTGACAAATTTCATAAAAAATCATTACATTTTACGTCCTGAAAAAAAGAATTAGTATGGTGAAAAAAAAACATGCTTCATTTATGAATAGATTTATGTTTCGACAAATTTCTAAGTTCACAATGATTATAAATTTTAACGAGCACCATGCAGTTACCAACAACTCAGTGGTATGCATACGGATTCGAGTTGCAATTTAGAGTGCCAAGTGAAGCTGAATTCGCGAATGACAATGCAAGCTTTGAAATAAAAACATTCTATAAAGTGAACACAACAATACTAATAAGGCTTAAAGCCACTGATTTGCACCATTTCTAAATCCACAACCACGAAGTCAGGATAGATGATAGAAGTCAGTCATTTACAGCTTTATTTCATTCCACGAGGTCAAGTCATAAACTGATCACCTCTGAGTATTTTTCAACCAATCCCAACGTCAGCAAATAATGCACGATGTGGATGTCGTTGATGTGATATTCGCAAAACGTGATCAAGACGTGAAGCCAGTGTTTCAAGATAATGACAATAATGGTGTTGTCATCATAGCTTCCCAAGACGCGATGCCGATCCTCAATATTATTAATACGATGTTCCAACCAAATATCGGTAATCATTTGGTGACATCGATGATAAAGCACAAAGTGATGCCGAGTATTCCCACCTCAGAGCCCAGGTTTAACGAGCAAAGAGCAGAACCATTCTCAACGATGTTGTACACACAACCTTTTACAGCCAGACTCACATCACGACAGCGACAAAGATGGCCCAGTTCAGCATAAGCCGGTCTGGCTTTCATTAGCCGAAGATTGATCTCATCTGACACACCATCACCAGCACTCACACAACTACTCAGATATACCAACATTAGACAACTTTTAACAGCTCACCGCAAAGAGTGGGAGCAGATACACACTTCTGCCAGTCTTGCAAAAGTATTTTACACTTGAAAGGTGGAAATTGCATCCCATACTTACAGACACTAATTATCAACTGATCAGGCGCAATTTAGATGGCATGTTTTATCCCGCAGTAAGACAGTATAATCCGCATACTCAAGGTCAAAAAGCATTCCTCCAAATAACAACACCACCAACATGCACTTCCATCAGAGATGTTTCTAGAATCCTGTCGATGGGAAATTTGGAGAGGAATTGTGAGGTTGCGCAATCCTGGCTAACCCCACTGATTGGATTAGAACTGTGGAGATGCATACATTTACTCAGCCTGAAGTGTTATTGTACAGAGCCTTTAAGATGATAATAAACTTCTCAGGTACGCCCTTCTCCAACAGACAATTCCAGAACATAGTCCTATAAAATAAACCGATGGTGACTATAATATCAAGAAACAAAACGATTGTTGGCATGCAATAAGTAAGACGGTGTTCCAATGCTTGGTGGAGGGTGAAAATATGATCGATACATCCCCAACCTGATCAATAACCGACCTACTCCTCGCAAGTCTGCCTTTTCATGTGTTTTAGACAATCTATGAGGTATGACGGAAGCCAGCAGTTTGAAATTAATCAAAAGTAGGCTTATCTCCCGATAGGTTTCAAAAATGGGGACAAAAGTCGCTCCATTCCAAGACGATGTAATACTCAGTCTCCCAAACCCTTCCAGGCAACCTTGTCAGATTTCTGACCAGGAGATCGCAACCAACTTTAAAAAAGAGCTGAGAGCAAGTCATCTAGGTCTGGTGGTTTGCTACAATTACGAGTTTGGAGTTCCTTGTAGGCTTTCTCTTTGTAAGGTGGATCGATTGCCATCGGTCATAGAGAATAGGACAATCTGATCAGAGTTTTTTGTCGCAACAGATTAGTTGAACTGACTATTCAATTGATTGTTCAACAACGATCCGTATTTGCTATTTGATCAGTGTACAATCGATTCCTACGGGATCCCGCATGTTGATCTCAAAGTTGAACGTCGACTGAATCTTCCTTTCGATTTAACAACACTGTTGAAAACTTTTCCTAGTACTGAAAGTAGAGTGATGCCTGTAGTTCTCATACTTTCTTAGATTTCCTTCTTTGGTGTCTTGATGAGGTACTCTTATTTGCAGTATGCTGGCACTTGTTCTTTCTCCCAAATATTTCTGAAGATAATATGGAGCATGTTTGCAATTAATTCTATTTTGGTGTATTGGTTTGTGTTGTCTGGCTCTCCGGGGTTGCCACTCTTGATTTGTCGGATGGCCATGTTGATTTTCTCGATTGTTGGTGGATTGAAATGTATATGGAGATACGTAGATGCCGCTTCGATAACTGATGAGTTTAGTTGGGCTATTCTATTCAAGTGTTCTACCCATCTGTTTCGTTGTTCTTGCATCTCAGTGATTGGTTTGCCATTTATGTTCTTGATTAGTTGTTACGGCTTACTGTGTTTTCCAGTTAACTTCTTCATTGTATCGTATGGGTGTCTCATGTTTCCTTCTCTTGCAGCATTATCTGATGTAATAGGTAGGTCTTCCACATATTTTCGTTTGTCCGACCTATTGTTCGTCGTCCCTTGTATGTTGGCTCCTGTGTATTCGACCTTCGCTTTGGCTTTCTCTGTTCTCGTAAGGCTGTTATTAATTGTCTTCTCGTTACTCCTTTCTTGAATCTCATTCAGTATCAACAGATATCATTAATTATGGTGGTAGCTCATGTAACCCAAAACCTCCTGATATGTTGAAGCTATTGCTTCCTTAATCTATTTCCAGTTGCCCGATTGTCCTCTATAGTAGTTTTCTCTTCTTTTCTCCTAGTCTGTTAGCGTCCCGAAGAAGGTTCCTATTAAACTTTTACAATACTGCTGCTCCAGTTGTTCAGCGCTTTTTTAGCTTCAGTTTCACTTCGGTCACTACCAAGTGGTGATCTGAAGCCGTATCAGCTCCCTAATTTGTTATCACATCATTCATAGTATTTCTGAACTTCTTGTTGATGCAGATGCGGTCGATTTGGTTCTCTATAATGTGATGTGATGAAATCCATGTAGCTTTGTTTATGTGTTTATGCGAGAATATGATACCATTTATAATCATTTTGTTGAAGGTATATAAGCTTGCAAGCCTATCACTGTTTTCGTTCTTTTCTCCCAGTCCATGTCGTCCCATGATATCTTCATATCCAGTGGTGTCAACTCCAACCTTGGTGTTTAGATCTCCCAACAGAATGGCCAAGTCCTTGGCTAAGCATTTCTCGATGACTGACAGCAGCCTCGCATAGAACTAGTCATTATCGTCTTTGTTGCTGTTGTTAATGGGGGCATATTACAGGATGACATTCCTTCTTTGTCTTAAAAATTGCTTTGACGGTCCTGAATCCATGAGGTTCTATCATACAAGTGCTTTCTGGGATAGCATTAGTGCTACTCCTTGTGTGCGTGAGGCACTTTCTTCTTCGTGTATAACATCACTTTTGTTGAGGATAATCTTTGCTACCTAGCCTGTAACCAACGGGTTTAGCATATTCCAAGTATCTCCAGGACGTATCTTGATTTTCTTTAGGATATTCGGGTGCATCTCCCTGTTTCCCACATCGTGTGAACAATCCATGTACCTATATTAATTGTTGCTCTGGTTGTCATAAGGAGGATCGGCCTCGTGACTTCCGAAGAAACTCGACTATCATAACTCTTTGAAATGTAGACCTTCCAAATCATAAAACAGAGTTGAAATGGCTTTTTGTAGTAAGCGTTTTTTTAAGCATGGTTGTTTTTTACAGGATAAGGTTTTCAATTCCATGTTCGATCCTCCTCCTTTGTCCAGGCTCGGGATCAGGAATAACCCTAGGGGTATTCCAGGCGGATAGACCATTCGCCCCCATTATCATTGAATCGACTAGTAGATGGACTAACATTAATGTGAAATATGAAAATGATAAACTGAACCTCTGTACAATAAATATTATATATATATATATATATATATATATATATATATATATATATAATTTGTCATGGAAACGGTCTCTTTTTTGTGCGGCAATTATCTCACAATAATTTACGTTATATTCGTTATAATAGAGCGATCAGTTTATGAATACCTAGCATAATCAAAGGAGTTAGGCTAAGCACGTAATCAGAATGATTATAGTGTTCATTGACCATTAAAGGTATCTCTACTAAAGTTTGCTAGTCAAAAAAATAGTACAACACAAAGATAAACTATAGCTTACCATATCAACACAAACTTGAAGTTCAGAATTGATGAATGTTCGAATAACTTGTCGATGTACAACATCAACCAAAATTATCAGGGCATTTGACAAAGCGATAGCTAATATATCACTAAAAACAGAATAAATGAATCTAACATAAAGAACAGTATTTGGAAGCCTACTTAAATTAATTTTATTCTAAACAACAGATTTAAGTAGGTGTCGTCTCCCGATAGAGAATAAATTAAGATTTAATTGCAGCTAAGTATAAGCTTAAGAGCTTATGTAACGGATATGGTCCGAGCCCCAGTATGAACAGATACATTCCGCTGACTAATCTCCCATAAAATGAGACGCGCATTTGTTATATATTGTCCTACACGCTTAGTATTCTACTATTCGACAACGACCGCGACTGGATCCCAAATCAGAACAAGAGTAGAACAGGCAGCAAGATATATTGAGAAAATAACGGACAGGAGGCAAAAGGCAAAGTCAAGCAAATTGATTTACACTAGGGTTTATATAAACAATGGTATCGAGTATTCTAGAAACTTCCCGATTGGTCGTTGGCTCTAGTTGGCTAAGAATCGACCAATCACAGCACAGCATCGTGAGCATGTTTTGAGCGTGCTTTAATCAGGCTTGTCTCGTGCCAACAGCATTCTAGATTCCGATTGTCAATTATGATTTAATTGTAACTAGGAATGCATGCCTGTTACTATGTAGCCGATGAATTTACGATAATACTGAGTTATTTTAGGCTGATGTTGGTAGGTTACCATTAAAAACAAAGGAGTACTGGACGAATTCAATCAATTAAAACTTAATACCAATCTCTACAAAGCACCTCAATTCAATTACAATAATCAGCTCACTAGTGACTAACTTCAGGCTGTTCCTGAAGCTCTAGTGAGAAGTCATGACTGATGGAATCCAGACTCAAGAGTAAGATATTTATCCCGGGTGACAATGGATGATCGTCGCGCTATATCACAAATTGATGAAAGTGGGAATCCTATCATTGGATGCCAGCTCCTTGGTGCAGAGGGTTAGGTGTTCTTTGACCTGAAGCCCATGAGGCGGAAATCTAGGGTGGGCACTGCTGAGGAGACACATACTAGGGCGAAACAATTGTACAATGCTCCCTGGTTTTCAATGGAACTCTGATTTCACACGAACATAGTAATAAGTATCCAATCTAAGGATACTTACCATATAAATATTACTTACCTATCAGCATGAAATCTGATCAACAAAGACGTTGATGGTAAATCAAGTTGCCCAAGTAATTTGTGCTCATGAAAAGACCAGAAGCGGATCTCACTTTCGCCAACTGTTATAGTAACACGGTTTACATTATTGACAGACACTCCAACAACAGAGCAGCAATGAGCTAGTATTAATGATAAGAAAAGTCTCCATAAAAAAGGAGTAAAGAACAACGATTGAACTTAGGGAACTGATTTTCAGATTATTGTATATTTTTGGCTGCATACCCACTAAATATATTGTTGCCATTATTTTTATATTTTTTTATCAAGAACTTTCATGTAAACCACTAACAGTTATTATACCATTTATGACTTACGATATACGACTAATTATTTATGCAACAATTACTGTGATTTAACTTCAAAAATACCATTGTCATATATTCATGTTATTTTCGGAATCGCATTTGCATGTGCTATGAATAATCCTATATGTACTTACAAGAGTTTAAAATACACAAACTCTGAACAGTAGGCTAAAATTAGTTTTTATTATTCTTACTTCCTCCTCAGGGGGAAAAGCATCGAAGAGACTAACGAGGCACTTAGAATAACGGTCTGAGAACGACTGACTGCTGACCTGATACAGCTTCAAGTGGTAAACAGGATAAATACCTAACAATCATTGATGACTTAAACGAGTTATTATTACGATGACTGTGTAGAATACCGTGTATATAAATACACAACTGCTGTCGCTTAAAACGACTCATTTTTGTTAAGCGATTACACCATCTTCTAACGTTTGTACATTGAGGCATGCATAAGTAATTCAGTTTTGCGAGGAGAAATCACTCGGCCACAATCAATTAAAGTAGTCGATCACTTGTTCCAATCAATATATTTCTCTCCGTTATGATAATAAGTGTCTTAAAAACAAGAATGAGTAAGTTGTTGGTTTACTCTTGATTTCAACTGGCGAAGTGTTACTAGCTAAAAACTAAAAATTATGAAGAATTTAAAAAGAGCATTATTGATAAGCGTCCTTCAAAACTGATCAATATGAAGCAAAATGGCAGTAATATGATCATTAACAAACCGTTAGGTGAACCATATGAACCACGCTCTAAACCAGACTGCATATTAAACTTGAAGACATCTCCGCTTGAATAACCAATCAAAACATAGTTGCCGCAGTTCGTCATATATACACACTAAAATGAAAAAAATAGTTCTAGCACTGATACAAAAGATTATCTCGAGACTAAAGGCATTAGACATACATGTTGTTATTGACTAGAAATAGTTAAAATACACATATCATAGCAGTATCTAGCTTAAACAATAAGATTTCTGTCAAATGAAAGATATGCATGGATAGAGAATCAAATTTCAAATAAAACTTTATGCATTTTTAAACGAATGATTATGCGAATGGACATGAAGTTTTATGAATACGTATCTATGTATGATCAATATAGAAACTGGCACATGTGTACATGAGTCCAAGTTGCCATATCTCCATAGCACCGCAAGAGTAAAACCACATTAGTCGGAGTTACTTTGATGATGATGATGATTATACTAATACTAATACTAATAATAATAATATATAATATATATATATATATATATATATATATATATATATATATATATATATATATATAACATATAGAATATGGTTAGAGAGGAAAAGGGAGTGGAGTGTGAAAAGGAAGTTATGGAATAACTTTAAGCTCACGATTTAAGGGAGGACAATGAGTGGATACATCTGCGCCACTGTGGCTAATTCTAAGCCATGTCACCCAACGTTTCCACCCACTGGTTAAGGTATTCGCGAGGATCCCATCAAAGTAGTCTGCATCTAGCGATACGACTCAAACCAGCAATCAGTGACTTCGTGGACTGATGTCATGTTTTGATTTGGCTGCTCTTAACTCTCTTCTATCCTGCTCCTATATCAGTCAACATTGCGCGTTGAGGCAGATGGTGGTTAGGGCATATGTAACACATGTCTTAATCACCTCAGTCAATGAAGATCCACAACCTCATCGACTGACTTACCACCGCTTTATACTCGTCGTCCAACCTCATTATTACTCACTCAGTGATCCCAGCTAACGTGAGCGATGTTTGAAAGATATCGATGGTCAAAAACTAATAACCTTCGAGTGTCATCTACTCTTATTGGTCACGTCTCACTTCTATACAGTAAGATAAAGCGAACTGTTGCGCAGTACACTCTTCCTTTCGTTGACAGACGAATATCTCGTCTATGCCATAGGTAACAGAAGTTGATAAAAGCCAAATGAGCTTTTGAATTCGTACTGAGATTTCGTCAGAGACCAACCCATTAAGGCTAATCAGACTTCCAAGATAAGTAAAATGGTCGACGCATTCCGAACATGGTTGCATTGGGGCTTATTGTTGTTAAAGGATCATGCATCTTATTAGCGTCTTCGCCAAACAGGACTATGTCATCAGCATAGTCTAGGTCAATACGTGGATCTCCTGATAAGAGATCAATTCCTGAAAAGTCAAACGATGAGAGTCTAATTTCCAACAGTAAATCGATTATGAAATTAAACAAAAATGGAGATAGTAGACAGTCTTGACAGACAACACTTGAGGTTACGAGTTCAAATGACAGTTTGACATAACTTCTAACACGACTAATAATGTTTGAGTAAAGAGCCTTCACAAGCTTTATGTACTTCTGGAGTATACCTTCTCAATGAAAGATACTGCAATAGAACTTCTCGGTTTATACAGTCAAATGCCGCTTCCAAGTCAAGAAAAACTATTATTGTCGGGTGCCGAAAAGTATGCCTATGTTCTGAAACCTGATGGATGGTGAGTATCTGGTCTCTAAAACAGCAACCAGGTCTGAAACCAGGCTGGTTTTATCGTATTTGTAAATCACCAGTTGCAGTTAAACATCTGGTAATTATAGAAGCTAGTATATTAGACACTAGTCAGGTGGAATTATATCAAGTTTCCAAACTTGAATCGAAATATAATTCAGCCTATTCGCCAAAGCGGGACCACCATCCTTAAAGACCTCCGGGGGTAATCCATCCGAACCCGCTACTTTGCTCTGCTTAAGATTGGCTTTAGCTTTTTCGACTTCGACAAGAGTCGGGATACCTAAGTCGACTTCCATTCAGGCCATCGAGATTCTCTGATTTTCCTTGTCATGTTGATCTAAGTCCTTGATATACGTCACTATAAGTGCCACAGGTGTTTGGACATCATTTCAAGCATATATAGTTAAGTCACATCTTAAAATTGCCTAAATGATTCTCCAGTTGTTTCTGGAATTTACTCTTGGTTGTTTCGTTACTGAACTGAGTTCTAATGGGTTTTCCTGTAGTAGTTTTTTTTCACTCAGTAAGATGCAAGCAAATGCATGCTTGTACTAGAGCATGATCAGAATCTAAACATGAACTACAGAAAGATCTGCAATCTTCTATCGAGCCTCTCCAACGGTGAATGATGGCGATATGGTCTATTTGAATCCACCGTTGAGTAGGGCCAGGAGGTCATGTTATACAATGTCGCTTCATATGATTAGAAGTTATGTTTACTAGAAATAAACGATCATCTGAGCCGTTGTCCGTTTCTGAGTTAGAACACTGAAGCATCCACCTAAGTGTCATTCAGACTGATTCAAGCTACCTATTTGGGCATTAAAATCACCAACCATGAGTACCAAATTTGAGTGTTTGGCCCTATGAAGAAGTTCAGAAAGGTTTCTGTAAAATTCATCTTTCACTTTAACCGGGCTGCAGTCAGTGGGATTGTATGCAGAAACAACGAAAAGACAACGGCGTGTGTTCCTATCTTTCCGAGTTCTTACTGAACTACTTAGTCGGACGGCACACAGGTGACTGTCTATAGGAATACATTCGAGAAGTGCCTGTTCCGCCCTCATACTTAACACAATACCTACACCGGCTAGCCCACGAGAAGTTGCTGTTGAGTAGGAAGATAAACGAAGAGTGTATCGCTAACGTTCTTCACTCTAACTAGGTGAGGTCAAGTGAATGACCACGACAGGATCCTGTATGCATTTCGGAGACACAACATACATCAATAGCGCGAGGATTCTAATGACTTATCTGGGGAGGCTTGCTTGACACAGGGTTCGTACATTGAATGCACGAATGTGAGGTTTGGAGCGTGGTCTTAGCATACTCAGGACATTATTTCGTGGACCGGAATTGTTGGTATTGATGATAGAGGAGGAAGTTGAAGATAGGGATTTAGGCTTGAAGGTAGATGTGGGATAAATATTAGGAATAGAAGAAGCAGTTTAATAAAAATGACGGCGATCTTATTTGTTAGATGTGGGGGAGGTTATCTCTTCCCAGTTGCCCACGCTGTGGAAGGGTTCTTCTTGATCTACCTGAAAAATTGGATTAGGGTTGACCTGAAAGACCTGGGAGCGTGACCGCAGTGCCTAAGGAACGATTGCTTGAGGCCGGTCACACACTGCCTTTTGGAGAGAGGCTTTTGTTGTTGTAGCTCCGTACTTGTTGGGGCCTTACTACAGGAGACGGAAATCTATGGAGTAAGGTGAAGTGTGCATTTTTACGGTCAACTTTTTCTAACCCCGCCGTTTTTTGTGGGAAGGAAGTATCGCTGTTATGGTGGTTGTCTGAGGAAAACACCTTACTGCAAACACATCTCTGTACAGACAGAAGTACGACTTTGTCCTCGGACCTTATATTTACTGCTTTTGGTCTCATCGCTCTCCAACCGACCTGCCTGGCACGGTAGGACCTTGAGGAGCGATTGTTCCAGCCAACATAGCCCGATTGAGTCATCATGATAGGCAAGCCCGACCACCACGTCAGGGTAGTATGAATAATTAAATAATGTCAAATCACACATATGACATATCATGAGTACGTGATATGTCAGGCACCAAAAGAAGACTGATTTATTTTCTAGAACTGTTTCCGGCAGACTCTTTGTATGTAAAGTAAACACCTTATTTCTGTTGTTATTATATCCCCCTTGCACTATCCTCTTGGTTGACAATAGTGACTGCCAGTATGTCCTTTCCCATTTATGAACAACAGCTAACTAACTTTGCATACGTTATCCCAGTTCACTATCATTATCTCCCCTATTTCGCATCGGCGTTAATTTCCTAACTGGTTGAATATGTGGTCAGGTTTTACGTATACATAAGAGTGCTTGAAATGTAATTCGATTTGTCTGTTTGGTTCGTCGGGATGCGTTCATCCTATTCTGCCCTGGGACTGATCGGCATCGGGTAGACGTTAGGGATCGATTCGACTGTTGAATTTGTCAGTGGTCGCTGTAATTTGGTGCGCACAAGACCATATCAAGCAACAGCCCGAAACATAACGTCATAACAGTATGATAAGTTATTTTCACTCAAAATTATAGATATACGAAAAGTTTTCTGAACCTTATTGGTCACCATTCATCACTAGAACTCCAAGAACTTATCTTGAAATCGTTAGTGAACTGAGTATTCCTATTCAAACAAAGATTTTAGGAAAGATTATCGTAATTTTTAAATTGTATTAGTCCCTAGTCGGGACACCATTGACGACAAACTAGTGGTTCTAACGGCTAAGAGTTCGTTATAAGACCTAGAGAATTGACTTTGGGTGGGGTCCTAGGTACACACTTTGAGGAGTGTAGCGATGAAACGGAAAAGTGGTTTTGTGCCCTTTATATTGTTCTGTGATGAACATAATCTACAAACTAATCTTCATAACATCAGTGAAATGAAAAAATCCTTTAAAAAGTAAACGATTTACTTTAATTTCTAGTCTAGTGAGGTTTTTACCAGACTTATTCAGCAGTCACTATTGACATTAATTAAAAAATTGCAAGGAACCAGAATAGAGACACTCACAGTAGCAAATGTTTTTTTGTACAACCTATTCGCTTCACCACCGCAACCACGAAATTTCAGTGGATCAAACCAATGCTGGCCTCTAGTAGCCTTCATAAAATTCCAGCTAGCAACTTGCCGTTTGCCTTTATGGATTGTAACAACGCTATCCCATGCTTCAGCACGCGCGGGACATGCAGCCATGTGAACTACTTCAGGCAGTAACCATGATGATCGCTGTTCACGAGTAGCTTTTCGACGATCCGGAACTCCAGGGGCATATGCACAACCAAAGCTTTTATCCATATATTCGTTTAACGTTGAGAATATACTATTTAATAATCAATAACAATTAACACATACATCTATCAATGCTGTGAAAGGAAGATACAAGATGATTACGATCGTTTCTTCCGAAAAATAACTGTAACGCCATGAATGCTTGGGAACCAGTTAAGATTATTTACCTAATCATTTTAAACACGAAATGTTGGTAGGGATGGATATCGAAAAATATATGCACCCCACAATCAAAATGACCATATTGCGAAATAAAAGAGGGAAGCCGATAATAATCATAAAGATAAAATGTAACAAAAGAGCGGGGAAATTACCTAGTAAGGGATGCAATTTAGTAAAAAACAACCAAGGATTTCACTTGGTTGGGAATTTACTTTATTTTATGAAGATTGTCATTATCTTTTATCTAAAGCCTTATGTGACATTTCATGTCACTGAGTTGTGCCATGTTTACGATTCCAACAAACAATATCACATCATAGACTAGCCATATATTCTCCGGTCCCACCCAGTCTCAGCGTCGTAAATAATGTGCGGTGTGAAAATTGCTGGGGTGGCATTCGCAAAACATGTTTTGGGTACGAAAGATGATATTTTAAGGCAGTGATATTGATTGGACTGTCGCCACCGCCCCCACGTACATAATATCGAACCTCAGCATTACTAACATCGCGGTGCCGCTGAATATCAACAAGCCTTTAAATAAAAAAGGTCGAACAAAGTTGCAGGATATCCTCAGCTTGGAGGTTAGGTTTCGCAAGTGTTGGTGTAAATGGAGAAAACATTCAACTGGTTATACACCCTTCTTGTGATAACTATTTTCTCCAACTAAACTTTTACGTATTTCAGTGAAATGCACAAGATATACTTACGGATATAAATTGTCAAATGATTAAGAACGATGTGTAAAGCGCACTACGATTATATTATTCAGGCAACAAAGCAATACAATCGCTTACACCCTTTAAAGCTACTTACAGAATGTTATCGATGGCAAGGTGGGAGAGGAATTGCTAAGTTCATCCCTGTCTGGTATTCTAGAATACGATAACTTCGCTGACTTGATCCCATATTAAAACAAGACTTGAGCAGGGAGTAAACTATATCCTAGTAAGTGACAACAGAAGAGTATCATAGTGAAAATCATCATTTTTATAAAATTTACGTTCTCGGTCTTTTGTTAGTGCTGATTGGTTGAAAATAGATTAATCACCGAACATCAGTGTAAGCATGTTTTGAGCGTGCATTCCTTAGGACTGTATTCTGCTAGCATAAATTGAGAAAGCCTTTTGTGATCTCCAATAGCTAGATCATGTAAACCCAGACGACCACGTGACTCTTAAGTGTACTTTAAGTCTTGGTGGTTTTATAAACACGCTACAAGTCACTACTATTCATGTGTATTCCTTCATGTGAATATTTATGTATCTGACTTTTCATTCCCATTATAACATTCCTCTGTAGTACTACGTTACGGTGACTTTCCTTACTTGCTATTGGTTGACTTCATCTCCACATCGTAAACCTACTTATACTAAGATATTTTAGATGTTGGATATACTCCTAGCTTGTTCATGCGACTGTAATTTGATCGCTAGTTAAAGTAATGCATTTCTACTACTCTTAATACTGATTTCTCATTGTATCACTGTTATTGTAACTAAATTCTGAAGGAAATTCACCTGCTTAACTCCATGCTGGAATGGAAATGCGGACAGAGGTAGTTGTATGCTCTAACTATGCCTGGGGTATTTGTGTACAGAACTTGTAAGATGCTAGCGAATTTCTCAGGTGCAGTGTTATTCAGCGAATAATCCCAGAAAAAAGTTCTGCTAAATGAAATGAAGAAAATAGTCGCTTTATCCCACGATAATGGAGCACACTCTGATTTACAAATCCTTAGAAACAACCAAGTCAGTTCGTAGACTATAAACTAGCCGCCAACTTTAAAACGTTTAGGAGACGGGCCATAAAAGATCAACGACTTATGATGCTCCAAGAATTTATTAAAGAACTTAGCTTCGTTAGGAGACTCTACATTCAATGACCAGGAAGTATTAGACAAATTGATTAACGATGTTGGGATAATAGATCAATCAAACTGTGCCTCACAGTGTTCTTTACATTATTTCAAACACTCGTAAATTACTAATTCGTATCATTGAGTTTAGAGATCGTTCCACCAACACTAAGCTTTTTGTTGCTAGTGGCTCTAATAAGAAATAACTGACTGAAAACTTGGTAGATGCAATTTCCATTACTGATCCTCTTCCTTCTAGTGATATTTAGTGACCTACATAGACATTATAAACAAATGGAATAATCTGACTTTAGTCAGCAGTTATCACTGTGTGGGTAAACATGCAGTTTGAATTAGCAAAAACAGCTACGGTTGAGTTTAAGCCGACAAATAATTACTTTTCAATCGAGTAAACACAGTGTAAATAGGTGTCAAAGGATTATGTGCTATTTTAATTAAGGCTAAAAAAATGCACATTTTTGTAAAACTGAAGATAAGATTCATTTAGATTCGGAGAAAGCCTATCCCATATTACCGTTTATTATGCAACTGATGACTTGTATTACGTATTACAGAAAAGAAACATGCGTGATAGGGACTGAAAATTTATTTTTATAGTGTTATGGCAAGCTTGAGTTTATTTGACTGGAATACTTACAATGTAAATATTATAACACCAAGGTAAAGTTAATGCATGGATTGTACACGAATGAAGTAGGACTAAATGACAGTATTTTCCATGAAATAACTACTGGTTTCGGTAGTGACGAAATAACTAGGAAAATAAAACATACCGTAATACACCATCCTTTCCAGCGCTAAGCAATAATGCACCACCTACTGAACTCCCAGGCCAAAATAATATGCGATTCGGAGGTCGAGAATGACCTATTCGACGATACACTGTACGTGGACCACCGTCAGGTCGGTCAAAGTAAGAAACCTGTGGATTGGAAAAGAATGAATAAGAAACAACGAGGATCCTGTGGGTTCGGTATGTCTGTATGAGACCTTATTGTGATGACCAGAAGACTAGACAAAAAGGATACTTAATGTGGTGAAATTACAGAAAGTGATAACTAGTGCACATATCACTTTCGATAAACTATTTGCACGGTGTTTATGTTATTAACTTCAGGTTAGTCCTCCACTAGCTTTTCTTCTACATATTCTAACTACACCATGCTTCTGGCTTTCTTGTAACTCACCTCGTCGACCGTCTACTGTTGTAATTTTCACACGATGTCTCACCATATGCTACTTATAATACACCTTGAAAGTAGAATCTATGACAGTACAGAAAATGAAAGACTAACCAAAAAGCAAAGATCCCTACTGTACTTCTTAAAACATAATGCTATTAAAACTATTTATTACGGCATGGAATATGTTTGCTTTCGGTTTAATAAATGCCGGGTCACGAGTTTTGACGCATGTAAACATCATTGACGTGACTTTAAAGAATTATGAAAACACGTGGGATATGTCTCAATATACCACCCAGATTCTAATCATTAATCGCTGTTATCCCTATGGACTCACAATGCCACATAACCCCTAATCGATGGGATCAAATACTGTATCCTAGTAAGGAAGTAATGCCATTATCGAATATGGGTAAGCATAACTGTTTTAGAGCTTCCTGAACAGTTGCAACGTAATTTTTGAACGTTTATTGAACTAAAATTGTTAGCAGTGGTGTGTGGGTAAAATGATGAAACAATAAGTAGAGATTTGATAACAGGGATACAAGAAATATTAGTTAGTGAAGAAGGGATTCAATCATGAACAAGGTGGTCTTGAATGCTGTTAACTACATCAGTGATTGTCTCTTCCCGGTTGCCTACATCATAGGAATAAAGGAGTCTAGAAGGAAAAAAATATTTGAATGAGTTTTACAATAAGAGATTGGTAAATAACCGGAAGTATTGACATTACCTTTATGCAATTATCCGTTCCAGAAGTTACAATTGGATTGGCAGTATCCTCTCCAGGAATGCAGTAAATTGTTATTACACTACCCAAGTGTAAGTTGCGTGCTTCACCTACTGATCGACTTCTCCCACCTTCCTGAAGTTGCCAACAATTGATAAAGCCTGTCTCACATCCAGTAATTAAATAAACACCGTCATTCTCGTCAGATAGAAAAGTAGCACTACTCTTTTCATCAACATTCGATGTATTTTGTAAACTATGTGAACCTAGTTAGAGATTTTGGAATGTCGAATGGTAAATATTATTAAACAGAGACGTTAAATGAAATATTTACCTGGAAGGTAATTCATTAGTATTGGATAGGAACTAATTGGCCTCAACACTAGTTGACTCAAAGTTCAAGAGAGATTGTTACTCAAAAGTGTGTAACCAGCTGCTTGTCTATCCACACAAAAGATTACTTGAGATAGAGTTCGGAAGTGTATTTAGTAATGTCAATGTTATGTTGTATTAATGTGCACCAACGAGCGAATTTTTTCAGAATCAACAACTAGAAAAGATTTTTTGGTACTCAACCTAGTATTGATATGTCAGGGCACTTAAAGAAGATTGATTATCTTCTAGAACTGTGTTTCGATAGTATATTTCATTTATTTTGGTGGTATACTAAGTGGAAATTTTATTCCTACTATTATTACATTCCCTTGCCCTGTCCTTCGGTTTATCCCAATAACTGTTAGCATATCATTCCCAATTGATGACTTATGGTTAGTCAATTGTGCACAAATTATTTCAGTTTACAGTCACTTACTTCTACTTTATATTTTATAATTCCCTAATTGGCTGACTTGGTGGTCAGGTTTTATGCATGTATAAAGGATTGCTTGAAATATAGTTTAATTCTGTCTGGTTGGTCGTTTGGCTTGTGTTCTTCCTGTTTCGGCCTAGGACTAAGTGAGTATCGGGTAGACGTACTGGAGTAGAATATGCACTCTCATTAGCGTTTGTCGCTAATTTCGTGAGCACGAGATCACACCAACCGACTGGTCGTACCTTTCCGGTCATAGCAATTTTCGTCATCACAACAAGTGCATAATATGCACAAAACAACACAGTTTTGTGCAGAGGTGTTGGTAATGCAGATGTGTACACATACAAATGACGAGTACAACATAGTGGATGTACGACTAAACTGATTACTACTGAAGGAATTAGTGGGTTACTGAACAAAACGAGAATAGGTAAACCGCTTTGCACCGTAGTGTGGAGAGAGTTCAGTGGTTAGAGCACTCGATTTTCATCTACGTCGTAAATAGGGAACCTGTTTTGCATATGGTTGTTTAGGAAGCTAACTTGTATTACCAACCCTCATACAAATCGTGACTTTAAGATGAGTAAATGTACTTGTACTTGATAAACTAGTTACACTACTATTCTATTGTTACTAATTTAATCTACCCATAAGTTTTAAAGACAAAACTAAAATAATATTTGGGAATTTTAGCCCAATATTTTATGCAACGAATGATAGATTAATTTCGTACCACGGAGCTGTAGCTGAGTAATTAAAGCAACTATATCTTAACACGTAGGTACTCATCCATACCTTGCTTAACTTAGTTCAGATAAAGTAGCAAGATAGCCACTGGCCCCCTGCTTTCGTACTCAAACATCGAATTTTTTATGACAATATTGGACAATAAAATGAGTAAAACAGGAATTAAGGGGTATATAATTTGAATTATCACTATGATGACTTGCAATAAAAAAATCTCTATTCTACTAAGACACAAATCATCATGCTTAGAAATCACTCAAAGCAGATATTGAGTATAAACAATAAAACAGGGGGTAGTTGGATACTACAAATATGGAAGCAAGAAGAGTCAATGTTCTGAAAAATGATGGAGTTATTATTTTGTGACTTTACTAGATATTTTAGTTTGATCACTTCAGAATACGACTAAAAGATTTTCAGAAAACTCAGTGAATTTAACTATTCCAACAATCTTAAAACTGAAATGAAGTATAGTTATATAACTATATAATTAGCATTAAGGGGGGGGGTTAATATTCTGTGTCAATCGTTTTAATTAAAAGTACATGCATAAAGTATACAGTCCCTACTATACATTTCGATGCAACGCAATAATAGTTGGTCTCAAAGATGAGATCGGTTAGCACGACTCATAGAATCGGGCAATGAACGTTGGAAAGATAACAAAGGTCATTACGCATAAGGATGGCGTCAGTGGAAGATAGTGATGCTACACCAGACTGTTTAATAGGTAAGTAAATCCTGAGAAAATTGTAGCGTATTTACGAATTGGATTATTGGTGAAAATATTTGTGAGCGTGGTTGCGAAACGGCTGTACAAGAATTCTTGAATGAGGTGACGGCGTTTTGGATTAGGAAATCGGACAAATGCTAACAAAATGAGGTTAGCAACATATGGCGGCTTTACATAAAAAGTGTTTTGTTGAACCCACTATTGAAGTACATGGAAATAATGTCGAAGCCGTCTAGACTAGTCAAGGACACCATTTACGTCCTAAAAACTTTTCACGCGAGGAACTGTTATTCACCTACAAGGATGAATTTTTATGCCAAACGTATTGTGATTTCTGGAACTCGGACCGTATTGGGTGTATGCAGAATTACATTGGAAACATTAAGACACTTCATACCTTATAATTTAATTTATTTTGTCATAAGTTATTTTCCTTTTCCTTTGTCTGATTGGCGAATAGATACGGAATCGATCTTCATAGAGGTCGTTTCTCGAAGCCATAAGTCATGCTTGCCACCAAAGTATATTGAAGACTAAGAGGGTAGATTCAGGGTCAGCATAAAAGGATTCATTCATACACTAAATTCCATGATGGCCACAACTACCATCATCTTAAGAATTCGACCTAAACAATCTGAAGACAAAGCTTCAAAAGCTACCAAAAAATTAATCACATAGCAAGTTTTATATGTTTTGCTACTACAGACCGAGGTTCCTCATCTCCTACCTCCATCAGACTAGACGATGCTAACATTCTGTAGCCATTTACATAACATTTCTAAGGTTAAATCTATATTCTTGTTACTATCAAAAATCGTGACTATACCTATAAGGCTTCAAAAAAAATACCCTCGACGTTACTACAATATAACTAGTTGCATCACTTAGAGAAACGCTAAAGTTGCATTAAATTGAACTTACCGCCTTTGAAACCAATAGATGTAATCGCCCCACCATCTTGAGCAAAGTTCATCAAAGTAACATCGTATCTTAAGTTATGTATAATAACCCTACCATCGGCAAGGCCAATAGCACAAACATCTACCGCTGGAGCTTGTTGTAAGCACGTTACAGAAGAATTAAACCCTTTGAACCAGTATAGCAATCTTCTAGACATGACGTTCCACAATTGCAACGGACCTTGGAAACTACCAAAGAGAATCTTGTTTTTGTAGTTAAGAGGACAGAGTACAGATGTAACACGGAAAGACTTCGTTGAAAATTCGATGTGAGATACAATTTCTGTAAAGTAAATAAAATTTGAAGGATCCCTACCCCATGATTTACTGTTCCATACGTTAGTAAGTCCACCTTCATCGACTGACGCTAGAAGCAAATTTTGCAGGGAGCATAAGTGAGTAACGTCGTTTGTATGGAGCTGGAGTCTTCTTAGTAAATACCGAGAATTACGGAAGATATATATTGTTTTTCCGGACGAAGCAACTAAAACGTCGCCACATGAAGCCAAAGACTTAATTGGGGTTCCAACAGAGTCACCTACCAGAAGTTACTATTAGGTAATATTGCTTACTTGAACCAACTAGAGTCAGCTTTGGAAGCTATTTGAAAATTGAGTTTCCGAGAATGAAACGCTTACCTTGTATACATTAAACCGCTCACCAACGGGAACTACGGCATAATGCGCGCCGGAACTTGGTACATATTTCAAAACGAAAGGAATATCTGATGAGTATAACCCGAGGACTCTGTAAGGACTATAGATGCGAGACATCACGTATAACTCTGAATTTTAGGTGCTTTCGTATCAAACCTGGGGGTACTATATGTACCTGAGTGTGTACGGTAGTGTGTGCACTAAAAAGAGAGTGATCCGACTACTCAGGAAGCACATATGAACTTACATTCAATAAGGAAAGCAGCTGATTGAAGTATCGAATTGTGCAGGCTTGAAACAAGGACAGTCAGCTATTATAGACTAGAAATTGATAGTGATTTGGAACCTATCACCCAGTGACGTAGCACGTGCAAGAACGCTTGTCACGAGTTCTTTACCAGCTGAAACAATACAGTAAACACGGTGACCATTAAACAACTCCGCAAGGAGAACACGGAGTAATAGCAGAAATACATATTTAGAAAATGAAATTATACTGGGTACAAAAGATAAACAGAATAGCTCACGCCCGGCACGCTATTTTAGTACGCTCACATTTGCGGCTTGCAGTAAAGAGCATGCAAATCGGTTTTACTTCAGGTTTACAGCTATAACAGCGTTGTACAGACCAGTGTTTGATTGTCTACTTCTAGCCTGAAGATATGTGGTGTAGAGAGAACGGGAGAATCTGAAAAAGAATGAGAAAAATGCGAACCGACCCAGTAAGCACATCAGATGCACTAATATTCAATTATGAGAGGGAATGAGATAGACATGACTTTTACGGCCGAATCATTAAGTAGCAACCGGGACGTTGGAAGGTTACAGTAACCACCTGAAAACATTCTGTTGACGGTAGAGGACCTTCTAAATCTAAATGATGATGATAAGGTTGTAATTTGTCTACAAACTATAGGGCTGTTGAGAAAAGTATTAAACTGTGAACTGTGGAAAAGAAATGACATTTTCCTTAAAAAAAATCAAGTAACTAAAGATTGATATTTTTTTTCTGTGCACTGAATATTGGTGTAAGAAGTTCATCAGATCGGATCCTATTTTAACTAATCTCGAATAGGAATTGAGGCGAAATTCTTGTACTACTTACCCTGTAGAAAAGTACACTTTACCTGGAACAATAATATATAGTGACAATTCGAAACCTAGACAACCACTTTCAAATATGATCTACATACACAGGATCATAGTGCACAAGAAATACTTTGTCAGTTCAGCGAAGTTATACGAATAATATTGAACCAGTGAGGAATCGAGTAAGGTGTCATTTCCAACTGTACTTTGGACAAGTAATTATATAAAATACATCGTGAAATTAAGTCAGACAAATACGATAACTTTAAAAAGTTTTTGGATGAAGCGAAAATAAACCATGTATAGATTTCATTTTAAGCATAATCAATTCACTAGAAAATGCTGATTTCTCTTGGGATTTCAGATTGTGGTTAGGCCTTAATATTTTTGGACATATACATCTGCCAAAGATTTCCATAGGGAGGAGGCATATTACAATGGCGGAAAATTCCTGAATAAAAGACTAGGAATCGGGGGGAACTCATTGAACCTAATTTAGAAGATTGTGGTTGATTCATTCCGGTTAAGGCTTCCAGAGTCATTTAAAAGTCACTGAAGTTTGGCCGCATAAGACATGTCTACCATACAACGTTGTAAGCTTGGCTGAATTGGTTATTCTGTCATCAACTAACGGAAGAGATCTTGGGACCAGAGGTAAATAGTCTACAAGGTGAAAAAAAGAAACAAAACAACCATGAGAAAAAGCCCAGTAAAATTAAAAAAAGTCACTCATTTGCAAAACCTAAAATAGCCCTCAAGGGAGTCGTGCAGGCCTTACAACGTGAAGATCTAAAGCCAGCGCTCAAGGGAATCATGTCCAATAACCAACATTCAATAAAATCCATTCTCTAGTAATAAGGATAGTATGTTTAGTAGATTTTATGAATCCATTCAGTGGTGTTTTTCTTAGCGAAGACCCGGTTTTTTTTGAAGAAGTTTATCAATGGAGCAGATACCATCTGTGCAGGTAGAGTGTTCTAGTCGTTGGACATTCTATGTAAAAGAAAGGATTTCCACTCTGAGTTTATTCGATCTAGGTTTACGAACCTTTTTAGGTAGCTTTCAAAATACTTGGTTCCAGAGAGGGTAAAAGATAATACTTATACAGACCTAATTCATTGGGATATTGAATGTCAGTATATGGTCACCTTATCTTCTATGACAAAATAAGAGAAAAGATTCAAGTAATTCAGACGCTTATTATAATAGAGGTTTAAAAGGCTCACTGCTGATTGTGTACCTACTTTCTGAATTTGCTCAAGTATTTTGATATTCTTAACAAGATATGGGTTTGCTACTTAGATACAGTATTCAAGATGAGGTCTCACGTACATGGGATATAAAATCCGGAACATATCTTTATCAAAACATTTGAATCCTCTGTGAAGTGACAAAAATACTTAAACCCTTTAGCTGCCATTGTGTCGCAGTATGCAGTTGTTTTTAAGTCGTGACTTATAATTACTTCTAAACCAGTAAATTCTTCTACTTGTAGATGTGGTGCATTTATTAAGGTATTTTAATGGCCGTTTTTGCTGCCAATGTGCAATATTATCACAAATAATCTGCAACCTTTACCTTTGAGACTATCAGGCCATATAGTCTAAATTAAATTGAAGATTCGGCTGGTCATTGTCGCTGCCTAATTTTTTCGTAATCTTTACGCTATCGGCAAATCAAGTGTATGTGGTTTTGACTGATTCGGCAGTCCATTGACGTAAAAAAAGAATAAAAAGAGCCCGAAATTGTATCTTGGGTGACTCTGCTCTGTGCAGGCTTCCATTTAGAGTGTTCCGTTGACTCAAACTCAATATCTTCACTTGTATAGGGAGTTCTTTTTCTAACTTGGATAGACCCTATTACCCTAAAGTTTGATAGTTTCCTGTAAGGCCGACATGGGACAATTTATCAAATACCATGATGAAGTCAATAAATATCACGTTCACAGACGGCCGTACGCTAATAGCCTCTGCTCAATTCTCCCTTGCAGTTCATAAGTCAGTAAGATTGAAAAGGCGCATACGAAGTACATGTAGCATTGGAGTCAGCATGTTTTGTGACTTTACGTGAATTAATATCTTATCACACATTGGTCTCTTCATAAAATTAACCATTACGGTAGTCGATCTGATGAATCTATAGTTAGATGTAAATTATCTGTTTCAGCCCTTAAAAACTGGACTGATTATAACATCCATCCAGTCGCCTGTACGTTGGTCTTACAAAAAAGACATCCTGACAGCTGTTCTGAAACGGTGTCCGCTATGGGCTGTAGTGGTCCGTAGTGCAACTATTTTAGTTGTATTAACTGAATGCGCACTAACATTAGTATTCACAAATAAAATTTCGTTGAAATGTCCAGACAATTATTTAGCTGTACTGAAATCTGGGTCAGCAAACACAATTATGTTATCGTGCATTACTAGTGACGGGATACTATCATTTATTTTATTTCGTATCCTAGTGTAAGAAAACAACCAATTGGAACAAATAAGGCTGTCCTTTGCAAAATGCTTTTTGTAGGTTATATGAAATCTATCAATAGTTAGTTCTGTTTAAGGTACTATATGGTGCTCGTGTTTAAAGGCATCAAAATTCGTGTTAATGTACAAATCACAGAAACGTTATCTACGTTGTAATAGCTTTCAGCGTTTATATCAATGCACAGAGGATGATGTCACAAATTACGTGGAACTGACGACGAAATGACGGGATTTCGCTACATTAAATGTTAATTTATACTTACACCAGGCTTCTTCAAATGAATGACTTTCGTTAAGTGACTCATTAGCTAAAGAAACTTGATTCCTTATTCCCAGGAGGTAGGTTGGCCATAAAAGTGGACTCGATAAAACAAATTTAAAAATTCAATATCATAAGTCTTAAACCCAAAGGGCAGAACAACTCGGTCCCCATTAACAAGTAGAGATCTATAACGTCATCAGGATTGTATGTAAGTACAAGATTTAGGATTGATGTTCGTGTTCCAGATCAAAACGTGTCGCTTTTGTGACACTCTTTATTAAGACACACTGGAGACTAGCTAACGACAAGTTTCTGTCAGGACCCCATCTCTGTGATCTCCATCCAGTTGATATGAGGTGCGTTGAAATCTCCAACAATAAAGTACCTACTAGCTTTACTCCACTCACAGATGTGAGTCAAAGTAAAATCGTTCACTAGGCAGCTTGGACTATTTTAAAGTGCTACGATCGGTGATCAAATATATGTAAACCTGAAAGTGTATTTGACTGCCTCACACGTGTGATTTTCGTATGCTACCGGGATACTATGTTGGATAAGCAAGTTATGCAGAATGCATAGGTTATAACTCCACCCTTATGGCTAGTGACCATATCAGACCTGGTACAGATATACCCTTTTATGACTGGAATAGAATCCACACCAGTTGCTAACCGCGTTTCCGTGAGGACGATAATGTCCAGTTAGAATTCTCCTACCAAGATACTTAACTAAGACATTTTATTACTTAGACTGCGATTATTGATATAAATTACATTGAAGAAAAATGAGTTAATACCCGCCTACCACACAACTCTTAATAACACTGGTCTCCGAAACCTGACTACCTGAACATTCTGAATTTTCAGGCCCTATGCTTTTTTCTAGCACAGTGGAAGCTTCCATTCCACTAATACGATCCCCTAAGTGACAAGTTTGGCAGGGTATGTATGTTACACACATGGACTTTGTAAACATTATGTGCTGCTATATTTTCGTTACAGTGACCCAGGCTATTTTCAAAGTTCATCAAGTTTGTAATTCCCTATTGATCCAAAGACTGAGTTTATACACTATCCTAATATGAAAATTTCTAACTGTGCAAGGTATTATAAGTCGGATGGCGAAAGAAAAAGACTAGAGACGATGGGCGCAACGTTTGAAATGTTGAATATCGCTGAAGTTCGCATTAAAACACTTCGAGACTGTTCTAGTCATCGCCCTCATATTCGTCGCAGGAATTTTCCCTGTTCACGTTTTGCTTATTGTGTGTATCCAGTCTAGTATCACGCTTTTCCAGTGAATGATACCTCACATTCTAATCCTTCCTTTTTATTGTCAGCTGTAGCTATACCTCCTGAGAGTGGTGTTTTGTTCTTTGTAGCTGATCTTGACTTACCCTTTTTACTTTTCGCCTTAGGTAGGTTAAATATTGTTTCTTCTACGTTCTTAATGTCAACTTCAGGCATAGTAATTAAGGCTTTATATGGGGTTGAGACATTTATATAGGTATTGATTTGAGCGTCAACAGAGCTACTGTTACATTTTTCCCAAACATCAGTACACAATCATATCTCGCTTTAAATTATCTTGACCCAAGTGACTTGATATGACGCAATCATACTTGTATTTCGATTTATTATTTGGTACTATTTAAACTTGCGTTGATTTAACTCAGTTATTTATTTATTTATACTTTGATGAAGCGGCTTACACAAATTCGTGCAATGTCGGAAATTTTAATTTCTACTCCTTTAGAATACTGCAATATACATATATATATCACCAATTTTTTATAGACAACCTATCCAATTTATTTGAAATTACCAAACTTAACCTTTGTAATCATGCATATAATAGTTAACGTTTAAAAAAATAATGGAATATTAAAATAAATTCGACGAAAATCACCAATGTATGATGATATGTTCACTAAGTATGTAAGCACTAAATAATGTTAAATGGGTTAAGTTCTTCGGGTAGGAATGCTATAAAATAGGCTATTAAGTAATATATTTGCAACAAATTACATATGTCAGTAACATTTGTAACTGGCGAATAATATTAACTGGTCCGTTATTGAAATGCGCACCTCAGATATAGACAAACTTTGTGAAGACTGTTTACTGGAACACCATTAGCCGAGTCAGAGTGTATGGAGAACTGTCATCTGAACCCATAACTTCAAGTGATGATTGACAATGCTGCCTACTATCAGGTATTTGTTAAGTCACATTATAGGTTAACTGCTGTAAATGCTTTCATCATTTGAATTTAAAGGAATTGATCTTCTACCTGGAGGTTCACTTATGGACTTAGAATAAGTGGATGGTGAACAGTGCTATTTGGTTGTCGACATTTCTCAAGTTAGAGTTAGTTTGCGACCACATTTTCCTTTGGGTAAGTCATGTTGTATCGTTTTAAACAATGCACAGGGTCTGCCTAAAATTTCGTTGAATGAAATCAAAAGACAGTTCACAAGTGAATTAGATATTCATAGATTTTTAAAATAGGTGACCACCGGTATTATTCAATCTTACCTCAATTCATCACTTGCAGGAGATCATTTTAAAAATTCTCTAGGTAACGAATCACTTAGTCTAGATTCTGAACCAAGTGTGATTAGACTGTTCCTAGAGCATTCTGAAATGTTGCAGTAAAAGATCAAATTAGTGGAATGGATTAGAAAAAGATATCGTGCAAGAAATTATCTCGACTAAAGTTTGAGAATACCAAATAATGGGTTCAAAGTTCTGTGTTATATAGAACCGAAGGTTGGACTTACGTCATCTGAAACGAATAGAGTCTATGCTGCCTATAGCTGCTTACCATCTATATCGACCTGCATTATCGATAGAGGTTGGACTAGAGAAGTTAAGAAAGCTTAAGAACAGTTCAAATTAAACAATGTTATGCGACCAATAAATAACTCGCTGTTAATATTAACTCCATAAAAAAGTACAAACTTATTGACTAGGTTTAGGAAGCAATCAAAAATCAGTCAGCTTAGAGTATGTGCCTATTCGTCACCTTGTCCTGAGAAATAAAGAACCTATGTTAAACAGACAAACATCGCTACATGTAACCTTATGTAGAAGAAAATTAAACCCACTTTCAGAAACGTAGACAGTAAAAGTCATCTAAAATTAATACCATTATTAAGAACAATATGTGATTAGAAATGAAAACAAATAAATTGTCACAAAGAAGATTCAGAGTGAATCTAGTTAACTATCAGTATCTGGTTTTAAACCACATCATCTAACATATCCAGCCAATCATTGCGAATACATCTGGAACCGCTACTTATTAGTGATGCACTTATGAGAATGTCAGCGTTAGTAAATGCGTTGCCTTGTCAGACGTTGTACAATCCTGGTTAATCTTTTGAGGTTCTTCAGCCATCGGTAATCAACAAAAGTTCTTTGATTGAACTTGTCAAGATCTGTTAATATGAATTCGACTCGAAACCAGTACACTGTTCATCGGATGTTTAGTTTCGTCAGATTTGCCAGCGTGCCTTCAGACTGACATGGGAAGTACTGGACAGCAATCATGCTCTCTGAATCACTCATAAGTCATGAGCCTGGTTCTGAAAGGTTAGGTGTACTATATAATGGTGAAACTAGTTTGACACTATGTTTGTAGTAGCTGATTTATCTAGTTTGATAATCTTACCCTTGTTTAGCTAATTTATGCAATCGTACCATTATCAATATTTGTGAGCAATTGAGTCCAAGAAAAGTGAAAAACACTAAAGGTTAAAATATTAAAAAGAATTTACTTAGCAAATGAATCCTTTTCGAACTGTTTATTTTCGACAGTCAGTGAATACATGTATGCTTAAAAGAATTTGGTGAGTTGTTAAGCGAAAATTAATTACCTAATTCTAATTAACTAAATAGTTATTAGGGCGGCAGACTTATAGAAAATCAGAAATATGTAATTTGTAGGTGAAATGGAGTAACAGTAATTATTATCAAAATAAACTTGTGTGATAATCAAGAAATTTCTGCAGAACGTCTATGTAACAATAAGTTAATAATGATGAAATGGATTCATTTTTGCGAACGTAAGGATGAAATGTGAAGAGATAGAAAGAAACAAATAAAATAAACTACAAACTAAGGTAATGGTAAATAATAAAATCTAATGCTTTCTTCTACACAACGTATGTTTCAAGTTGCGAATAGTTATAGTGTCTGCAGTGTAAAAAGTTTAAAACACGGGTCTTTCGGATTATTTGACAAGAACCCACTACATGCTGTAGAAGACATGACTGACCTACTTTGTTTTCTGCTAAGTCATACCAAAAAGTGCCTTCGGATACGCCAAAGCAGCCTTGACCAACGACCCACAAAAGCAGCTGAACTGGTAAAACACGGAAACAGTCTGTCATGGCACTCTAACCTTTGGCTGGAGGCGCATACGTTAGCCACTAGCAAACATAACGCAAAGAATTGCTTGGCGACATATCCTATAGATAATATTCAGGTATATAGTTTAAAATATTGCCTCTAAACTCATTGTTCACACATATCGTTTTCTTTGGGGCTGCATATTCCGTCTGTCAAGATTGATTCTTAGTCAAACTCCTCTCGATAAGTCATGTTAGGTATTCACATTTTAAGGTGGATTTCAGAAAGGTTAGTTTGTTCTATGAGCAGTATGGTGAGAAAATTATGCAATAACATGAACACAAACCGAAATAATTTACGTTTCCTCATTATTGAAACCCAACTATGAAAGTTTGTCAGTTGTTGATTTGAAGTAGTTTTCTAATATAATAATTACTGTAAAGTTCGATTATTACTCACAAAACATCAAGAAATTGCATCTATTATCTACATTCCTGCTTCACTGAGAACTTAAGTGATGAACGACGACTATTAAATGATTTGCAGATATCTTGAATGTTGGAATCTACAACATACAATATGAATGTGTCACCGACAAACCTACATAAAAGTAATTCATCGATTTCCATATTTATTGTGCTAATTTCGAAGCTAGTTAAGAGGAAATAAACTAGTAGTAGTTTAAGTGGAGAACTCATTGGTATACTAGCTACGTGCTAATATACCTAATCATTGAAGCTAAACTGTAGACCCACAATATGCATCAAATGTAAGTTCTCTGAAATACGAAAAAGGAATTCCAACATCTATTTCATTCGCAAAGATGTAGTTACAGATAAAACATACCGTTTCTGTTAACGGTAAGTTTGTAAATAATGAACTAACATTTAATGACACTATCTTTGTATTTGAAACACTTGTCTATTGCATCAACAAACTCAAATGTATCACAACAAGAATACCTACAAACTTATCTTCGTGTCTGTTTAGAGTTGTGTAATTCGTTTTGAGTGATATGGTGACTTGAACATATCTACGATAGAACAGAGCTATTCCAGCTTAATATATCTTAAGTAAGAAATATAGTCTGCATATAATAGAACTTGCTAAGCTGTTCTTCAATTAATTCAGTCTTGATCCTTTTCGTCAGGCTTTCGAAACTTATAAGCATTAATCGGTGTACCTATCATTTCACTCACGGAATGTTATCAGTTTAGTAGGACAATTCTGATACATTTCACATCCCATAAACTTCTACTTCAATAGCTATTTCATTTATTTAAAATTACGTAGTTAAATTCTACATAACATAATATCCAGTCAAATTATTTTAAGCATGCAATTATTCAGTGACCTATATAAAAATATATATATATAATTGTGATAAAAAATAAGCTCATTATAATGAATTCCTTCTCTGAATAAATTTGTTTGATTACTTAACGGGCATATTTAAATTAATTAAACCAAGCAAAGACCCACCTAAAGCGAGTCAAACCAATGAATTTCATATCAGTTCATTGCGGCTTAGCGAAATTTTACTGATTACTACTTCTAAGCGCGAGTTGGTGAACAGTAGATAGATAGTTGACTTGTGATATTGGAGAGTAAAAAAAGGATAACTGTCTTCCCTAGGACTCTATGAATGGGGGCATCAAGGTAATCCAACATAGTGAACTGAGATATTACCAAAAATGGTGCAAAATTAAAGACAGCAGTGATTCAAATATTACTTTCCTATATCCTCTATATAAGCTAATAATGTATACTTTTTCTGAAATATCAAAGCGAAAGATGAAATCTACATCCTGGTGAACGTGAATTCTAAACACTTTTTATACCAGCTTCATTCAAACATAAAGGTACAATTAGTTTTTAAAATTAAAATACTGTATAATATATTTCCATGCTTGTCCAAGCAAATACCTAAGTGTTTGAATATATATATATATATATATATACTTGCATATTACATAAAGAAAATATAAACAGATTCTGTAATTTTTACTTACCTGATAACTCAAGATTAAAGCCTTTGTAATTATTCCAATTTTCTAAAAATTGCCTGTTTGACCTAGATATCACTTTATCATCTAGAACTTCTACATGAAAACAGTATAAATTCAGAGAATAAACTATAACTTTATCTTAATGAGATTATTATTATTGAGAAAACTACATAAAAATGTATCCGGACCATATTTATTACATTATATATACATATATATATGCTAAAAAATTTAACGAGATGTATTCACGAGTCTAACATGCTTTGCTTTTGTTTAAATATACTTTTCTCTTAATTATTTTAATAGCTTTGTTTTTCCAATGTTTTACTAAGTAGGACAACTTAAGTCGATTAATATTCTGCCATACAATGCTGTGTCGTCTTATATATATATATATATATATATATATCGAAACAAAATATCACCCAATCAACAACTATGCATACGGATAAAATATTACGAGCATTATTTCGACTAATAGATCATAAGGCTAGCTATTATTAACACATCGAATTACAATAAAGTTAAAAATATTATTCATTAGACTTAATAGTCGAAATGCTTATTAAAGTCTTAGTTTCCATTAGTCAGTTGAGTGATATTAGTTTCACAGAAATCAACTTTAAATTTATCTGAAATTCTCATAACAAAAATGTTAAATTGAATAGTATGTCCATACTACCAATAAGTAATATTCACTGAACAACTTACCTAAACTTCTAGCATTTACAATTATAATATCTCTTGCTCGAGTAGTTTTCATGACAGGATTACCATGTATATGGAACTCTTTAAGGTTTGACCAGTTATTTAGTGATATAGACAGATCATTGATGGATTGAATGGAGTTATTCGACGCATTCAGAGAAATTAGAGCATGTAGATTTTGCAAATCTTGTAAGCTATCCAGTTTATTACCTGATACATCCAAATATGTAAGAGTATTCTACTAAGTTGGGATTTCATTCACGGAGACGGTGTTACATAATATGAGATTAAGAAGGTAGAAAGAAGAGTGAAATTTAGAAAAACAAATCACGTGGCAACGTTTACATCTAAACAACAGATATCTAACCCCAGAAATTTTGACCGTTTAAAGTCTAAACCACACCGAAAAAACAAAGGGGGATAAATAGGGAAACGCAAATCGCAACAATGCACATATTCTGAAAAGTTATTTATAACCAAATTTTAGAATTTACTGACATATATTTATATATATATTCCGTTCAGGCCTCTCACCTTTTTCACTTTGATATTCCTAGCCGGTTTTATTTTGCTGTGCAATTAAGGAACTTGGTAAATTAAATAGGTGAACTGTTGTATGAGATTCTCATTGCAATATCTGGTAATATTTATAACCGAAGGTTAACATAAAATGTGAAACAATAGAGACTAGTCAGCTATGGAATTCATCTCCATCCTTCTCTTTAGACAAAAGTTAAGATAGGATAAACCTACAAGATGTTAATTCAAGATAAAATAATCCTCCTCAGAGTTATTGACATTCTGTGAGGTCTGAGCCATATTGGTACACGTAGACTACCTGGTTGGGACCCGCGTGATAGTTGCAACCAATTGCTGGAGACACTGGGTGATATGGCTCAGAGTCGGCTAAAGTGTTCCAAGTGTTTTCGCTCTTTATCTTCATTTAGATCTTGAGTTCTATTATTCTTTTTTATACACCTTTACTTCATCCCTCCTTTTTGTATTATATTGTCATATTATTCTTGTAAATTTGATACCGTCATGCTAATGTGGTATGATAACTTGAACCTATGGGAATAAACGCCAGGTTCTAAGTTGTTAGTGACTGACTGGTCTTTTCGGGTAAGGTTAGCAAAATACTATACACTGATGGTAAAACAAGCCTAAAATAATTGCTTTAGATGAATGTTCTTGATAAAAACAGATTTACTAAATAATGTCAATCTTAGAAATTGCTGTTAGACTTCAACCAGTCAGCTTGTCAGATTAATAAACAGATAGACTACTACGCGAATTGATGATAATATTATATTTAAAAGTGTTAAATGGATTGTGGCAAGTAAAAAGTAACAGCAAAAGCATTACAGCTATTGAATCCAAACTGCGGTCATCAAAAACTAAACTTTCACCCGGATCCAAACACTGACTATCAACACGTAATTCTTGCAGCCGAATTAATCCTTCCAAGCCTTCAATTATATTGATACAATTTCGACTGAGGAAACTATTAATGAAAAGGAATGGATGCAAACATTTTCAAAAGACTTACAGCTTTTCCAATTTACCCAATGAACTTAGGTTTTCTATACGACTTATACGATTGTTTTGTAGATATAAATGTGTCAATTGGGACAAATTTAAGTATTGTGGTATCGACTTTAATCTATTATCATATAAGTAGAGAACAGTTAAACGTTGACATAGTGTGATTTCATGACCCTAAATATAAAACAACAGAAAAATGAATAAGAAAAATAACTAGTATCAAATATTAAAAGAAAAGAATACTGACAATACATGGTAGGAATAGTTAACAACAGCTTACCAATTCATCTAAATTTTTACTGTTTAAGTATAAATGTGAGATTTGTTTCAAGTATTGTTCGGGTGTTTTAGTGATATTGCGTTTTTTCACAGTTGAAGTACTTTTGCACAACAATGCTACACTTGACTTCACCATATCGTAATTCCTGGAAATACTGTGATTCATGGAGATTTTACAAAAAAATATATCAGAAAGTAATGTGATCACAATACCTCAAATTTAACTGGACAGAAATAGTCAATTAGTTGCTCTCAGAGATTTGTCCGGATAGTAGCAATCGGTTCTCATATATGAAATGTAACTCCTTTTTAACGATCCTTCAAAAACTTGAAAAAACAAAATACTAGTTAATGTAGTGAATTTCAAAAAAACAGCAGCATTTGATTGTTGAATAAATCTTTCTGATTTCGATTGTCTAATGCATCAAGACTCGCGAGATTTTTCTTTGATTGAATCCGATTCATTTAAAGTATAACATGGTATATTAAGGTTGTTTATTTACCTGTTGATCAAATTTTCCGGAATTCTGTCTGTACTTCCCATGTGTGTATTATTCGTATATTCAAGTCATTACCAACTGTGTCTCCTGCATTAATTGTAGTAATAAAATCGTAACAAGGTTGTTTGGTTACTACCATCCACTATTTAATAAATGACTACAAAAAGTGCTTGCCAACGCTCGAGCTACCGTTACACAGTGGAAACTGGCATGGAATGAATAAATCTGGTATCACGACGCATGTACTAATTTGATACGAACTGCATTCAAACGGTGTAGTTAGCCTGGAAGCGTATGGACCTGCCCACACTGTCGCCTAGACACAAACCAACCCTTATCAGACGCTAAATCACTCATAAGCATGGCTAAAAGAAACATTGTAAAAAATGGCACTGATGTTTGGGAAAAATGTAACAGTAGCTCTGTTGACGCTCAAATCAATACCTATATAAATGTCTCAACCCCATATAAAGCCTTAATTACTATGCCTGAAGTTGACATTAAGAACGTAGAAGAAACAATATTTAACCTACCTAAGGCGAAAAGTAAAAAGGGTAAGTCAAGATCAGCTACAAAGAACAAAACACCACTCTCAGGAGGTATAGCTACAGCTGACAATAAAAAGGAAGGATTAGAATGTGAGGTATCATTCACTGGAAAAGCGTGATACTAGACTGGATACACACAGTAAGCAAAACGTGAACAGGGAAAATTCCTGCGACGAATATGAGGGCGATGACTAGAACAGTCTCGAAGGGTGTCAACTGTTGTCAATGCTGGCGGACATTATTTCAGAACCTCTCGCAGAGTTACTTAATATACCCTTTTCTCGGGCTCACCTTCCAAGCGGCTGGGAGGACGCTATTAATCAATGCCTGTTACCCCATGTGTAACATAAGCCGCCGACCAGTATTCTCCAACCAACTCTGTCCTGAGCTTTCCTTTCCAGCCTTTCCCAAGAGCTCTTCATTCTTTTTATATCTGCCTCCAATTCTCGACGCCATGAGTTCATAGGTCTTCCTCTCTTCTTTTGGCCTTCAGGATTCCATGTTATTGCTTGTCTTGTGACAGTTTGGTGGTTTCTTCAATGTGTGTCCTATCCACCTCCAGCGTCTTCTCCTAATGCTATAGTCAGTCCTGTTTTCAAAAGTGGGGGAAGACAACTCGTGTAGAACTACAAATCTGCCACTCTAAATAGCATTATTGTCAAGGTCTTAAAGAGATTCATTCGAGATAGGCTGCTTCAATATATAAAGATACACAACCTATTAACGCCGAAACAACGTGAATTCCGTACAGGTTGATCCTGTTTAACAAACCTCCCGATTGTAAAAGAGGACTGAGTGATTGCGCACAGCAACGGACTACCTGCAGATGCAATATTTACAAACCTTAGCTAAGCTTTTGATAGTGTCTCATGTAAAACTTCTGCGAAACTGTTGGATTTTGGCATAACAGGAAAAACAAGCTTCGATTGGGAATTTTTTGTGTGGTAGATGTCAACATGAATAGTTCTTTGTTGGACTGGAAATATGTTGACAGCGGAGTTCCGCAATGTGTTATACTGGGCTCCCTAACACTTGTTATACTTCAATAAGTTACCAAAATTCTTTGAATCTTCGCCACTACTGTTTGCTGATGGCACTAAACTATGGAGAACGATACACAGGACACTAACAGACTATATGTTCGAAGTGATCTAGATCATCTAGATAGTCCGAAAGCTGGGGCTTGGGAATAAATCCTACTAAAAGTGCATTAATGCAAATTGGACACAGGAATATCTATCAGAACATGATAGATGGGACACCTCTGTCATTAATTATAGAACAAAACGACTAAGAGGCAATTGCAAAATACAATCTGAAGATGTAGGCACATTACGACGAAGCTGAAGCCAGAGAACTCCGCGCATTATGGTTACTTCGTAGAGTTTTCAAATGTCTTGATGAGAATATGTTCAGCATTCTTTATCCAATCTACGTAAGACTTCATCTAGGATATTGTATTCAACCATTTAGTTCATATCTAATCAAAGATGCGAATACTCTTGAGAGGGCGAAACGTGTAGGCATTAAGTTAGTAGCAGGACTCTTCAGTCTCCTACAAGAGCAGTGACTTGAACGCTTAAGCTTATTTACCTTGTCTTACCGTAGAATAAAACTCAGACTGGAATTCAGTATTTTGAACAGTAACTCGAGAACTAACTGATCCTATTTTTTACTCCTTCTAGGACCAATTACGTGCGAGGCCATCGTAAAAAGGTCTTAAAATAAAGATTGCATAAACTGAAATCCAGATTCCGATCCTTCCATCGAGAAGTCAACGATTGAAACGCCCTACCAGAACAAGTAGTATCAGTACAATCAGAAAACAACTTCAAAGTGAAACTGGCCCACGATTCCAAAATACGTTGGAGGGATTATTACAGATCATTCAACCTACTACACAGTAAAGATATACTTACAACTGATACTCTTAATTGGAGTGACAGATAGAATTGTCGGAAAAAGATATTCATATCACCTATGCGTTGGAGACACATTTTCTACGAGCTTTAGTAGAATAACAAATTTGTCAAGCATCTTGCGGTATAAAGACAGGAAATATTATGGTGTAACAAAAATTACAAAGAAAAATATTACAGAATAGAAATACGAAAAACGCAGAAAATATAGTCGAATATTCCAGGAGTAGAATGATTGCGTAGCTGGATATCTATAATTGAATGAAATCGAAAAGCTGGATCAGAAACCAATATATCCAGGACACAAATGCGAAGAAATTAATTGGTTCATACCGGTTCGACCTTTAGATATTGGGCATTGAATTGCATCTTGAGTTTTTACAGATTTTTTGTTACACCGTAATATTTCCTGTCTTTATACCGCAAGATGCTTGACAAATTTGTTATTCTACTAAAGCTCGTAGAAAATGTGTCTCCAACGCATAGGTGATATGAATATCTTTTTCCGACAATTCTATCTGTCACTCCAATTAAGAGTATCAGTTGTAAGTATATCTTTACTGTGTAGTAGGTTGAATGATCTGTAATAATCCCTCCAACGTATTTTGGAATCGTGGGCCAGTTTCACTTTGAAGTTGTTTTCTGATTGTACTGATACTACTTGTTCTGGTAGGGCGTTTCAATCGTTGACTTCTCGATGGAAGGATCGGAATCTGGATTTCAGTTTATGCAATCTTTATTTTAAGACCTTTTTACGATGGCCTCGCACGTAATTGGTCCTAGAAGGAGTAAAAAATAGGATCAGTTAGTTCTCGAGTTACTGTTCAAAATACTGAATTCCAGTCTGAGTTTTATTCTACGGTAAGACAAGGTAAATAAGCTTAAGCGTTCAAGTCACTGCTCTTGTAGGAGACTGAAGAGTCCTGCTACTAACTTAATGCCTACACGTTTCGCCCTCTCAAGAGTATTCGCATCCTTGATTAGATATGAACTAAATGGTTGAATACAATATCCTAGATGAAGTCTTACGTAGATTGGATAAAGAATGCTGAACATATTCTCATCAAGACATTTGAAAACTCTACGAAGTAACCATAATGCGCGGAGTTCTCTGGCTTCAGCTTCGTCGCAATATGCCTACATCTTTAGATTGTATTTTGTAATTGCCTCTTAGTCGTTTTGTTCTATAATTAATGACAGAGGTGTCCCATCTATCATGTTCTGATAGATATTCCTGTGTCCAATTTGCATTAATGCACTTTTAGTAGGATTTATTCCCAAGCCCCAGCTTTCGGACTATCTAGATGATCTAGATCACTTCGAACATATAGTCTGTTAGTGTCCTGTGTATCGTTCTCCATAGTTTAGTGCCATCAGCAAACAGTAGTGGCGAAGATTCAAAGAATTTTGGTAACTTATTGAAGTATAACAAGTGTTAGGGAGCCCAGTATAACACATTGCGGAACTCCGCTGTCAACATATTTCCAGTCCAACAAAGAACTATTCATGTTGACATCTACCACACAAAAAATTCCCAATCGAAGCTTGTTTTTCCTGTTATGCCAAAATCCAACAGTTTTGCAGAAGTTTTACATGAGACACTATCAAAAGCTTAGCTAAGGTTTGTAAATATTGCATCTGCAGGTAGTCCGTTGCTGTGCGCATTCACTCAGTCCTCTTTTACAATCGGGAGGTTTGTTAAACAGGATCAACCTGTACGGAATTCACGTTGTTTCGGCGTTAATAGGTTGTGTATCTTTATATATTGAAGCAGCCTATCTCGAATGAATCTCTTTAAGACCTTGACAATAATGCTATTTAGAGTGGCAGATTTGTAGTTCGACACGAGTTGTCTTCCCCCACTTTTGAAAACAGGACTGACTATAGCATTAGGAGAAGACGCTGGAGGTGGATAGGACACACATTGAAGAAACCACCAAACTGTCACAAGACAAGCAATAACATGGAATCCTGAAGGCCAAAAGAAAAGAGGAAGACCTATGAACTCATGGCGTCGAGAATTGGAGGCAGATATAAAAAGAATGAAGAGCTCTTGGGAAAGGCTGGAAAGGAAAGCTCAGGACAGAGTTGGTTGGAGAATACTGGTCGGCGGCTTATGTTACACATGGGGTAACAGGCATTGATTAATAGCGTCCTCCCAGCCGCTTGGAAGGTGAGCTCGAGAAAAGGGTATATTAAGTAACTCTGCGAGAGGTTCTGAAATAATGTCCGCCAGCAATGACAACAGTTGACACCCTTCGAGACTGTTCTAGTCATCGCCCTCATATTCGTCGCAGGAATTTTCCCTGTTCACGTTTTGCTTATTGTGTGTATCCAGTCTAGTATCACGCTTTTCCAGTGAATGATACCTCACATTCTAATCCTTCCTTTTTATTGTCAGCTGTAGCTATACCTCCTGAGAGTGGTGTTTTGTTCTTTGTAGCTGATCTTGACTTACCCTTTTTACTTTTCGCCTTAGGTAGGTTAAATATTGTTTCTTCTACGTTCTTAATGTCAACTTCAGGCATAGTAATTAAGGCTTTATATGGGGTTGAGACATTTATATAGGTATTGATTTGGCGTCAACAGAGCTACTGTTACATTTTTCCCAAACATCAGTGCCATTTTTTACAATGTTTCTTTTAGCCATGCTTATGAGTGATTTAGCGTCTGATAAGGGTTGGTTTGTGTCTAGGCGACAGTGTGGGCAGGTCCATACGCTTCCAGGCTAACTACACCGTTTGAATGCAGTTCGTATCAAATTAGTACATGCGTCGTGATACCAGACTTATTCATTCCATGCCAGTTTCCACTGTGTAACGGTAGCTCGAGCGTTGGCAAGCACTTTTTGTAGTCATTTATTAAATAGTGGATGGTAGTAACCAAACAACCTTGTTACGATTTTATTACTACAATTAATGCAGGAGACACAGTTGGTAATGACTTGAATATACGAATAATACACACATGGGAAGTACAGACAGAATTCCGGAAAATTTGATCAACAGGTAAATAAACAACCTTAATATACCATGTTATACTTTAAATGAATCGGATTCAATCAAAGAAAAATCTCGCGAGTCTTGATGCATTAGACAATCAAAATCAGAAAGATTTATTCAACAATCAAATGCTGCTGCTTTTTTTGAAATTCACTACATTAACTAGTATTTTGTTTTTTCAAGTTTTTGAAGGATCGTTAAAAAGGAGTTACATTTCATATATGAGAACCGATTGCTACTATCCGGACAAATCTCTGAGAGCAACTAATTGACTATTTCTGTCCAGTTAAATTTGAGGTATTGTGATCACATTACTTTCTGATATATTTTTTTGTAAAATCTCCATGAATCACAGTATTTCCAGGAATTACGATATGGTGAAGTCAAGTGTAGCATTGTTGTGCAAAAGTACTTCAACTGTGAAAAAACGCAATATCACTAAAACACCTGAACAATACTTGAAACAAATCTCACATTTATACTTAAACAGTAAAAATTTAGATGAATTGGTAAGCTGTTGTTAACTATTCCTACCATGTATTGTCAGTATTCTTTTCTTTTAATATTTGATACTAGTTATTTTTCTTATTCATTTTTCTGTTGTTTTATATTTAGGGTCATGAAATCACACTATGTCAACGTTTAACTGTTCTCTACTTATATGATAATAGATTAAAGTCGATACCACAATACTTAAATTTGTCCCAATTGACACATTTATATCTACAAAACAATCGTATAAGTCGTATAGAAAACCTAAGTTCATTGGGTAAATTGGAAAAGCTGTAAGTCTTTTGAAAATGTTTGCATCCATTCCTTTTCATTAATAGTTTCCTCAGTCGAAATTGTATCAATATAATTGAAGGCTTGGAAGGATTAATTCGGCTGCAAGAATTACGTGTTGACAGTCAGTGTTTGGATCCGGGTGAAAGTTTAGTTTTTGATGACCGCAGTTTGGATTCAATAGCTGTAATGCTTTTGCTGTTACTTTTTACTTGCCACAATCCATTTAACACTTTTAAATATAATATTATCATCAATTCGCGTAGTAGTCTATCTGTTTATTAATCTGACAAGCTGACTGGTTGAAGTCTAACAGCAATTTCTAAGATTGACATTATTTAGTAAATCTGTTTTTATCAAGAACATTCATCTAAAGCAATTATTTTAGGCTTGTTTTACCATCAGTGTATAGTATTTTGCTAACCTTACCTGAAAAGACCAGTCAGTCACTAACAACTTAGAACCTGGCGTTTATTCCCATAGGTTCAAGTTATCATACCACATTAGCATGACGGTATCAAATTTACAAGAATAATATGACAATATAATACAAAAAGGAGGGATGAAGTAAAGGTGTATAAAAAAGAATAATAGAACTCAAGATCTAAATGAAGATAAAGAGCGAAAACACATGGAACACTTTAGCCGATTCTGAGCCATATCACCCAGTGTCTCCAGCAATTGGTTGCAACTATCACGCGGGTCCCAACCAAGTAGTCTACGTGTACCAATATGGCTCAGACCTCACAGAATGTCAATAACTCTGAGGAGGATTATTTTATCTTGAATTAACATCTTGTAGGTTTATCCTATCTTAACTTTTGTCTAAAGAGAAGGATGGAGATGAATTCCATAGCTGACTAGTCTCTATTGTTTCACATTTTATGTTAACCTTCGGTTATAAATATTACCAGATATTGCAATGAGAATCTCATACAACAGTTCACCTATTTAATTTACCAAGTTCCTTAATTGCACAGCAAAATAAAACCGGCTGGGAATATCAAAGTGAAAAAGGTGAGAGGCCTGGACGGAATATATATATATATATATATGTCAGTAAATTCTAAAATTTGGTTATAAATAACTTTTCAGAATATGTGCATTGTTGCGATTTGCGTTTCCTTATTTATCCCCCTTTGTTTTTTCGGTGTGGTTTAGACTTTAAACGGTCAAAATTTCTGGGGTTAGATATCTGTTGTTTAGATGTAAACGTTGCCACGTGATTTGTTTTTCTAAATTTCACTCTTCTTTCTACCTTCTTAATCTCATATTATGTAACACCGTCTCCGTGAATGAAATCCCAACTTAGTAGAATACTCTTACATATTTGGATGTATCAGGTAATAAACTGGATAGCTTACAAGATTTGCAAAATCTACATGCTCTAATTTCTCTGAATGCGTCGAATAACTCCATTCAATCCATCAATGATCTGTCTATATCACTAAATAACTGGTCAAACCTTAAAGAGTTCCATATACATGGTAATCCTGTCATGAAAACTACTCGAGCAAGAGATATTATAATTGTAAATGCTAGAAGTTTAGGTAAGTTGTTCAGTGAATATTACTTATTGGTAGTATGGACATACTATTCAATTTAACATTTTTGTTATGAGAATTTCAGATAAATTTAAAGTTGATTTCTGTGAAACTAATATCACTCAACTGACTAATGGAAACTAAGACTTTAATAAGCATTTCGACTATTAAGTCTAATGAATAATATTTTTAACTTTATTGTAATTCGATGTGTTAATAATAGCTAGCCTTATGATCTATTAGTCGAAATAATGCTCGTAATATTTTATCCGTATGCATAGTTGTTGATTGGGTGATATTTTGTTTCGATATATATATATATATATATATATATAAGACGACACAGCATTGTATGGCAGAATATTAATCGACTTAAGTTGTCCTACTTAGTAAAACATTGGAAAAACAAAGCTATTAAAATAATTAAGAGAAAAGTATATTTAAACAAAAGCAAAGCATGTTAGACTCGTGAATACATCTCGTTAAATTTTTTAGCATATATATATGTATATATAATGTAATAAATATGGTCCGGATACATTTTTATGTAGTTTTCTCAATAATAATAATCTCATTAAGATAAAGTTATAGTTTATTCTCTGAATTTATACTGTTTTCATGTAGAAGTTCTAGATGATAAAGTGATATCTAGGTCAAACAGGCAATTTTTAGAAAATTGGAATAATTACAAAGGCTTTAATCTTGAGTTATCAGGTAAGTAAAAATTACAGAATCTGTTTATATTTTCTTTATGTAATATGCAAGTATATATATATATATATATTTAAACACTTAGGTATTTGCTTGGACAAGCATGGAAATATATTATACAGTATTTTAATTTTAAAAACTAATTGTACCTTTATGTTTGAATGAAGCTGGTATAAAAAGTGTTTAGAATTCACGTTCACCAGGATGTAGATTTCATCTTTCGCTTTGATATTTCAGAAAAAGTATACATTATTAGCTTATATAGAGGATATAGGAAAGTAATATTTGAATCACTGCTGTCTTTAATTTTGCACCATTTTTGGTAATATCTCAGTTCACTATGTTGGATTACCTTGATGCCCCCATTCATAGAGTCCTAGGGAAGACAGTTATCCTTTTTTTACTCTCCAATATCACAAGTCAACTATCTATCTACTGTTCACCAACTCGCGCTTAGAAGTAGTAATCAGTAAAATTTCGCTAAGCCGCAATGAAATGATATGAAATTCATTGGTTTGACTTGCTTTAGGTGGGTCTTTGCTTGGTTTAATTAATTTAAATATGCCCGTTAAGTAATCAAACAAATTTATTCAGAGAAGGAATTCATTATAATGAGCTTATTTTTTATCACAATTATATATATATTTTTATATAGGTCACTGAATAATTGCATGCTTAAAATAATTTGACTGGATATTATGTTATGTAGAATTTAACTACGTAATTTTAAATAAATAAAAATAGCTATTGAAGTAGAAGTTTATGGGATGTGAAATGTATCAGAATTGTCCTACTAAACTGATAACATTCCGTGAGTGAAATGATAGGTACACCGATTAATGCTTATAAGTTTCGAAAGCCTGACGAAAAGGATCAAGACTGAATTAATTGAAGAACAGCTTAGCAAGTTCTATTATATGCAGACTATATTTCTTACTTAAGATATATTAAGCTGGAATAGCTCTGTTCTATCGTAGATATGTTCAAGTCACCATATCACTCAAAACGAATTACACAACTCTAAACAGACACGAAGATAAGTTTGTAGGTATTCTTGTTGTGATACATTTGAGTTTGTTGATGCAATAGACAAGTGTTTCAAATACAAAGATAGTGTCATTAAATGTTAGTTCATTATTTACAAACTTACCGTTAACAGAAACGGTATGTTTTATCTGTAACTACATCTTTGCGAATGAAATAGATGTTGGAATTCCTTTTTCGTATTTCAGAGAACTTACATTTGATGCATATTGTGGGTCTACAGTTTAGCTTCAATGATTAGGTATATTAGCACGTAGCTAGTATACCAATGAGTTCTCCACTTAAACTACTACTAGTTTATTTCCTCTTAACTAGCTTCGAAATTAGCACAATAAATATGGAAATCGATGAATTACTTTTATGTAGGTTTGTCGGTGACACATTCATATTGTATGTTGTAGATTCCAACATTCAAGATATCTGCAAATCATTTAATAGTCGTCGTTCATCACTTAAGTTCTCAGTGAAGCAGGAATGTAGATAATAGATGCAATTTCTTGATGTTTTGTGAGTAATAATCGAACTTTACAGTAATTATTATATTAGAAAACTACTTCAAATCAACAACTGACAAACTTTCATAGTTGGGTTTCAATAATGAGGAAACGTAAATTATTTCGGTTTGTGTTCATGTTATTGCATAATTTTCTCACCATACTGCTCATAGAACAAACTAACCTTTCTGAAATCCACCTTAAAATGTGAATACCTAACATGACTTATCGAGAGGAGTTTGACTAAGAATCAATCTTGACAGACGGAATATGCAGCCCCAAAGAAAACGATATGTGTGAACAATGAGTTTAGAGGCAATATTTTAAACTATATACCTGAATATTATCTATAGGATATGTCGCCAAGCAATTCTTTGCGTTATGTTTGCTAGTGGCTCACGTATGCGCCTCCAGCCAAAGGTTAGAGTGCCATGACAGACTGTTTCCGTGTTTTACCAGTTCAGCTGCTTTTGTGGGTCGTTGGTCAAGGCTGCTTTGGCGTATCCGAAGGCACTTTTTGGTATGACTTAGCAGAAAACAAAGTAGGTCAGTCATGTCTTCTACAGCATGTAGTGGGTTCTTGTCAAATAATCCGAAAGACCCGTGTTTTAAACTTTTTACACTGCAGACACTATAACTATTCGCAACTTGAAACATACGTTGTGTAGAAGAAAGCATTAGATTTTATTATTTACCATTACCTTAGTTTGTAGTTTATTTTATTTGTTTCTTTCTATCTCTTCACATTTCATCCTTACGTTCGCAAAAATGAATCCATTTCATCATTATTAACTTATTGTTACATAGACGTTCTGCAGAAATTTCTTGATTATCACACAAGTTTATTTTGATAATAATTACTGTTACTCCATTTCACCTACAAATTACATATTTCTGATTTTCTATAAGTCTGCCGCCCTAATAACTATTTAGTTAATTAGAATTAGGTAATTAATTTTCGCTTAACAACTAACCAAATTCTTTGAAGCATACATGTATTCACTGACTGTCGAAAATAAACAGTTCGAAAAGGATTCATTTGCTAAGTAAATTCTTTTTAATATTTTAACCTTTAGTGTTTTTCACTTTTCTTGGACTCAATTGCTCACAAATATTGATAATGGTACGATTGCATAAATTAGCTAAACAAGGGTAAGATTATCAAACTAGATAAATCAGCTACTACAAACATAGTGTCAAACTAGTTTCACCATTATATAGTACACCTAACCTTTCAGAACCAGGCTCATGACTTATGAGTGATTCAGAGAGCATGATTACTGTCCAGTACTTTCCATGTCAGTCTGAAGGCACGCTGGAAAATCTGACGAAACTAAACATCCGATGAACAGTGTACTGGTTTCGAGTCGAATTCATATTAACAGATCTTGACAAGTTCAATCAAAGAACTTTTGTTGATTACCGATGGCTGAAGAACCTCAAAAGATTAACCAGGATTGTACAACGTCTGACAAGGCAACGCATTTACTAACGCTGACATTCTCATAAGTGCATCACTAATAAGTAGCGGTTCCAGATGTATTCGCAATGATTGGCTGGATATGTTAGATGATGTGGTTTAAAACCAGATACTGATAGTTAACTAGATTCACTCTGAATCTTCTTTGTGACAATTTATTTGTTTTCATTTCTAATCACATATTGTTCTTAATAATAGTATTAATTTTAGATGACTTTTACTGTCTACGTTTCTGAAAGTGGGTTTAATTTTCTTCTACATAAGGTTACATGTAGCGATGTTTGCCTGTTTAACATAAGTTCTTTATTTCTCAGGACAAGGTGACGAATAGGCACATACTCTATGCTGACTGATTTTTGATTGCTTCCTAAACCTAGTCAATAAGTTTGTACTTTTTTATGGAGTTAATATTAACAGCGAGTTATTTATTAGTCGCATAACATTGTTTAATTTGAACTGTTCTTAAGCTTTCTTAACTTCTCTAGTCCAACCTCTATCGATAATGCAGGTCGATATAGATGGTAAGCAGCTATAGGCAGCATAGACTCTATTCGTTTCAGATGACGTAAGTCCAACCTTCGGTTCTATATAACACAGAACTTTGAACCCATTATTTGGTATTCTCAAACTTTAGTCGAGATAATTTCTTGCACGATATCTTTTTCTAATCCATTCCACTAATTTGATCTTTTACTGCAACATTTCAGAATGCTCTAGGAACAGTCTAATCACACTTGGTTCAGAATCTAGACTAAGTGATTCGTTACCTAGAGAATTTTTAAAATGATCTCCTGCAAGTGATGAATTGAGGTAAGATTGAATAATACCGGTGGTCACCTATTTTAAAAATCTATGAATATCTAATTCACTTGTGAACTGTCTTTTGATTTCATTCAACGAAATTTTAGGCAGACCCTGTGCATTGTTTAAAACGATACAGCATGACTTACCCAAAGGAAAATGTGGTCGCAAACTAACTCTAACTTGAGAAATGTCGACAACCAAATAGCACTGTTCACCATCCACTTATTCTAAGTCCATAAGTGAACCTCCAGGTAGAAGATCAATTCCTTTAAATTCAAATGATGAAAGCATTATTTACAGCAGTTAACCTATAATGTGACTTAACAAATACCTGATAGTAGGCAGCATTGTCAATCATCACTTGAAGTTATGGGTTCAGATGACAGTTCTCCATACACTCTGACTCGGCTAATGGTGTTCCAGTAAACAGTCTTCACAAAGTTTGTCTATATCTGAGGTGCGCATTTCAATAACGGACCAGTTAATATTATTCGCCAGTTACAAATGTTACTGACATATGTAATTTGTTGCAAATATATTACTTAATAGCCTATTTTATAGCATTCCTACCCGAAGAACTTAACCCATTTAACATTATTTAGTGCTTACATACTTAGTGAACATATCATCATACATTGGTGATTTTAGTCGAATTTATTTTAATATTCCATTATTTTTTTAAACGTTAACTATTATATGCATGATTACAAAGGTTAAGTTTGGTAATTTCAAATAAATTGGATAGGTTGTCTATAAAAAATTGGTGATATATATATGTATATTGCAGTATTCTAAAGGAGTAGAAATTAAAATTTCCGACATTGCACGAATTTGTGTAAGCCGCTTCATCAAAGTATAAATAAATAAATAACTGAGTTAAATCAACGCAAGTTTAAATAGTACCAAATAATAAATCGAAATACAAGTATGATTGCGTCATATCAAGTCACTTGGGTCAAGATAATTTAAAGCGAGATATGATTGTGTACTGATGTTTGGGAAAAATGTAACAGTAGCTCTGTTGACGCTCAAATCAATACCTATATAAATGTCTCAACCCCATATAAAGCCTTAATTACTATGCCTGAAGTTGACATTAAGAACGTAGAAGAAACAATATTTAACCTACCTAAGGCGAAAAGTAAAAAGGGTAAGTCAAGATCAGCTACAAAGAACAAAACACCACTCTCAGGAGGTATAGCTACAGCTGACAATAAAAAGGAAGGATTAGAATGTGAGGTATCATTCACTGGAAAAGCGTGATACTAGACTGGATACACACAATAAGCAAAACGTGAACAGGGAAAATTCCTGAATATGAGGGCGATGACTAGAACAGTCTCGAAGTGTTTTAATGCGAACTTCAGCGATATTCAACATTTCAAACGTTGCGCCCATCGTCTCTAGTCTTTTTCTTTCGCCATCCGACTTATAATACCTTGCACAGTTAGAAATTTTCATATTAGGATAGTGTATAAACTCAGTCTTTGGATCAATAGGGAATTACAAACTTGATGAACTTTGAAAATAGCCTGGGTCACTGTAACGAAAATATAGCAGCACATAATGTTTACAAAGTCCATGTGTGTAACATACATACCCTGCCAAACTTGTCACTTAGGGGATCGTATTAGTGGAATGGAAGCTTCCACTGTGCTAGAAAAAAGCATAGGGCCTGAAAATTCAGAATGTTCAGGTAGTCAGGTTTTGGAGACCAGTGTTATTAAGAGTTGTGTGGTAGGCGGGTATTAACTCATTTTTCTTTAATGTAATTTATATCAATAATCGCAGTCTAAGTAATAAAATGTCTTAGTTAAGTATCTTGGTAGGAGAATTCTAACTGGACATTGTCGTCCTCACGAAAACGCGGTTAGCAACTGGTGTGGATTCTATTCCAGTCATAAAAGGGTATATCTGTACCAGGTCTGATATGGTCACTAGCCATAAGGGTGGAGTTATAACCTATGCATTCTGCATAACTTGCTTATCCAACATAGTATCCCGGTAGCACACGAAAATCACACGTGTGAGGCAGTCAAATACACTTTCAGGTTTACATATATTTGATCACCGATTGTAGCACTTTAAAATAGTCCAAGCTGCCTAGTGAACGATTTTACTTTGACTCACATCTGTGAGTGGAGTAAAGCTAGTAGGTACTTTATTGTTGGAGATTTCAACGCACCTCATATCAACTGGATGGAGATCACAGAGATGGGGTCCTGACAGAAACTTGTCGTTAGCTAGTCTCCAGTGTGTCTTAATAAAGAGTGTCACAAAAGCGACACGTTTTGATCTGGAACACAAACATCAATCCTAAATCTTGTACTTACATACAATCCTGATGACGTTATAGATCTCTACTTGTTAATGGGGACCGAGTTGTTCTGCCCTTTGGGTTTAAGACTTATGATATTGAATTTTTAAATTTGTTTTATCGAGTCCACTTTTATGGCCAACCTACCTCCTGGGAATAAGGAATCAAGTTTCTTTAGCGAATGAGTCACTTAACGAAAGTCATTCATTTGAAGAAGCCTGGTGTAAGTATAAATTAACATTTAATGTAGCGAAATCCCGTCATTTCGTCGTCAGTTCCACGTAATTGTGACATCATCCTCTGTGCATTGATATAAACGCTGAAAGCTATTACAACGTAGAGAACGTTTCTGTGATTTGTACATTAACACGAATTTTGATGCCTTTAAACACGAGCACCATAAGTACCTTAAACAGAACTAACTATTGATAGATTTCATATAACCTACAAAAAGCATTTTGCAAAGGACAGCCTTATTTGTTCCAATTGGTTGTTTTCTTACACAGGATACGAAATAAAATAAATGATAGTATCCCGTCACTAGTAATGCACGATAACATAATTGTGTTTGCTGACCCAGATTTCAGTACAGCTAAATAATTGTTGGACATTTCAACGAAATTTTATTTGTGAATACTAATGTTAGTGCGCATTCAGTTAATACAACTAAAATAGTTGCACTACGGACCACTACAGCCCATAGCGGACACCGTTTCAGAACAGCTGTCAGGATGTCTTTTTTGTAAGACCAACGTACAGGCGACTGGATGGATGTTATAATCAGTCCAGTTTTTAAGGGCTGAAACAGATAATTTACATCTAACTATAGATCATCAGATCGACTACCGTAATGGTTAATTTTATGAAGAGACCAATGTGTGATAAGATATTAATTCACGTAAAGTCACAAAACATGCTGACTCCAATGCTACATGTACTTCGTATGCGCCTTTTCAATCTTACTGACTTATGAACTGCAAGGGAGAATTGAGCAGAGGCTATTAGCGTACGGCCGTCTGTGAACGTGATATTTATTGACTTCATCATGGTATTTGATAAATTGTCCCATGTCGGCCTTACAGGAAACTATCAAACTTTAGGGTAATAGGGTCTATCCAAGTTAGAAAAAGAACTCCCTATACAAGTGAAGATATTGAGTTTGAGTCAACGGAACACTCTAAATGGAAGCCTGCACAGAGCAGAGTCACCCAAATACAATTTCGGGCTCTTTTTATTCTTTTTTTACGTTAATGGACTGCCAATCAGTCAAAACCACATACACTTGATTTGCCGATAGCGTAAAGATTACGAAAAAATTAGGCAGCGACAATGACCAGCCGAATCTTCAATTTAATTTAGACTATATGGCCTGATAGTCTCAAAGGTAAAGGTTGCAGATTATTTGTGATAATATTGCACATTGGCAGCAAAAACGGCCATTAAAATACCACATCTACAAGTAGAAGAATTTACTGGTTTAGAAGTAATTATAAGTCACGACTTAAAAACAACTGCATACTGCGACACAATGGCAGCTAAAGGGTTTAAGTATTTTTGTCACTTCACAGAGGATTCAAATGTTTTGATAAAGATATGTTCCGGATTTTATATCCCATGTACGTGAGACCTCATCTTGAATACTGTATCTAAGTAGCAAACCCATATCTTGTTAAGAATATCAAAATACTTGAGCAAATTCAGAAAGTAGGTACACAATCAGCAGTGAGCCTTTTAAACCTCTATTATAATAAGCGTCTGAATTACTTGAATCTTTTCTCTTATTTTGTCATAGAAGATAAGGTGACCATATACTGACATTCAATATCCCAATGAATTAGGTCTGTATAAGTATTATCTTTTACCCTCTCTGGAACCAAGTATTTTGAAAGCTACCTAAAAAGGTTCGTAAACCTAGATCGAATAAACTCAGAGTGGAAATCCTTTCTTTTACATAGAATGTCCAACGACTAGAACACTCTACCTGCACAGATGGTATCTGCTCCATTGATAAACTTCTTCAAAAAAAACCGGGTCTTCGCTAAGAAAACACCACTGAATGGATTCGTAAAATCTACTAAACATACTATCCTTATTACTAGAGAATGGATTTTATTGAATGTTGGTTATTGGACATGATTCCCTTGCGCTGGCTTTAGATCTTCACGTTGTAAGGCCTGCACGACTCCCTTGAGGGCTATTTTAGGTTTTGCAAATGAGTGACTTTTTTTAATTTTACTGGGCTTTTTCTCATGGA